>JANAVB010010600.1:6023486-6168384 GCA_029216955.1 Iris pallida
GATTATTGCCCGCATCTTTGATTGAGTTCCCCATGGGCAACTTTGACGTTGTCCTAGGCATGGACTGGTTGAGAGACAGTCATGCGACGATAGATTGTCGGGGAGGTAGGGTAGTATTTAATGTACCTGGCGTAGAGGAGTTTGTCTTTGTTCGATCATTGGAGGATCGACCCAAGGGCATCGTTGCAGAAGCATTGTCAGAGCAGGAGCAGATTTCCAGAGTAGTTAGAGAGTTTGCCGATGTATTTCCAGATGAGCTTCCAGGTTTGCCACCAGTCAGAGATGTGGAGTTTTGCATTGAGCTGAATCCTGGGACAGAGCCTAAGGTCGGTAGAGTTTACAGGATGTCGCAGTCAGAGTTGGACAAGTTGTACCAGCATGAAGAAGAATTGAAGGCGAAGCAGTTTATCAGAGACAGTAATTAGCCCTGGGCAGCACCGGTGATTTTGGTACCTAAGAAGGATGGATCGACGCGGATGTGTATTGATTACCGGCAGTTGAATGCAGTAACTGTGAAGAACAAATATCCGTTACCAAGGATTGATGACTTGTTTGATCAATTGAGTAAGGCTTGCATCTTCTCTAAGATTGATCTTCGATCTGGATATTACCAAGTGAGGGTCCGGGAGCAAGACATACCCAAGACAGCCTTTAGATCATGGTATGGGCATTATGAGTTTCTGGTGATGCCATTTGGACTGACTAATGTCCCAGCAGTATTCATGGATTTGATGAATCGCATCTTTCTGCCCTATTTAGATAAGTTTGTAGTAGTGTTTATAGATGACATCCTTGTCTATTCCAGTAGTGGGGAGGAACATGAGAAACACCTTTGGATAGTTTTACAGACCTTGAAGGAGCATCAACTTTATGCGAAGCTTAGTAAATGTGAGTTCTGGTTGGATCATATTTCGTTCCTGGGACACATTATTTCTGGAGCAGGAGTGTCAGTAGATCCGAAGAAGGTTGAGGCAGTGGAGAATTGGCCAGTTCGGAAGACGGTAGCAGATGTGTGTAGTTTCTTGGGATTGGCAGGTTACTACAGAAGATTCGTGGCAGACTTTGCCAGGATTTCGGCACCCTTGACGCGTTTGACGCGTAAGGACGTAGAGTTTGTTTGGTTGGCAGAGTGTCAGACATCATTTGAAGAGTTGAAGAAGAGATTAATCTCAGCCCCGATCTTGACACTTCCAGTAGGATCAGGAGGGTTTACAGTGTATTGTGACGCATCCGGAAAGGGGCTTGGATGTGTATTGATGCAGCATGGTAATGTGATAGCATATGCATCTCGACAGCTTCGAGATCATGAGAAGAACTATCCAACTCATGACCTGGAATTAGCAGCAGTAGTATTCTCGCTTAAGTTATGGAGGCACTACTTATATGGGGATCGAGTGGAGATTTACACTGATTATAAGAGTTTAAAGTATGTGTTTACCCAGAGGGACCTAAACATGAGACAGAGAATATGGTTGGGATTACTGAAAGACTTTGATGTAAATCTTCAGTATCACCCAGACAAGGCGAATGTGGTAGCAGATGCCTTGAGCATGAGAGGTGGTGCATTCATTCTAACCATGCAGAGGCATATTTTAGAAGATCTTCAGGAAATAGGAATTGAAGTGATCTTACCGCAAGATACGGAAGTTATGGCCAGTTTGCAGATTCAGTCCACTTTTGTAGAGAGGATCAGAGCAGCCCAGGCAGAGGATCCGCGAATCCAGAAGCTTCGATCGGAGTGTGAGTCAGGTCTCAGGAAGGAGTTAGTAATCCATGAGGATGGTACACTTAGGTTCAAAAATTGTCTTTGTGTACCAGGTGGAGATCTTCGGCATGAAGTTATGTCAGAAGCTCATAGTTCCCCTTATTCTATTCATCCCGGAGGCACAAAGATGTATCAGGATATAAAACAGCACTTTTGGTGGAATGGCATGAAGAGGAAGATAGCGAGATTCGTATCCCGATGTCTAGTGTTGTCACCCCCAATTTTTCAAATTAGGGGTATTTTTGTCATTTTCAAGTTTAATAATATTTTAGGAATTTTATTTGATTTTATATAATTTTTAGGAATTTATTTGAGTCGGTTTGAATTTTATCCAATTCGGACCCAATTTGGAGACCCGGGTAGCCTGGACCCTAGTGGGACCCCCATACTAGCTGGACTTAGCCCATGTACCATCATAAATAGGTTAGAAATTATTAACCTAACTTCCATGGCTTAATTAGTCAATTTAGAGACTTAATTAGTCGTTTAGAATCAAACCGAATTGAACCGAACCAACCCAAACTTAAATTGAACCCAAACTAGAGTTAGTGGGTTGGGGGCTATTGGATCCCAACCCAATAACCCCCCAAGTGGCCGGCCACACATAACCCCCCCCCCCCCTTTTTCTTTCTTCTTCACAAAGTCATCTCTCTCTCTCTTTCTCAAATTCTCTCTCCAAGCTCTCTCTCTCCAAACTCCAATTAGGTATGCCATTAACACCCCTCATTAATTCTCCTTTCCATTTTTGTCATTTACATTAAGTGTAGAGAATTGAATTCTCCACACTTTGCCCCCACTATTTGTAGGTTTCTCTCTAGTGCTTAGTTAGTGTTAATTTAGGATTTTTATATGGTAATGATATATATATATATATATATATGTATATATATATATATATATATATATATATATATATATATATATATATATATATATATATATATATATATATATATATGTGTATATATATGTGTATATATGTGTATGTATAGATATATATATAGGAATATATATATGTATGTATGTATTTGTGTGTGTGTGTGTAGAGAGTGGTGGTGTGGTTGTGAGTGGTGGTGTGGTTGTGTGTGGTAGTGTGTGTGGGTGTGTATATATGTGTATATGTGTGTGTATATATATATGTATAGGTGTATGTATATATGTGTATATGTGTGTGTGTATATATATGTATATGTGTGTGGGTGTATATGTGTATAGAGAGGGGAGGAGAGGATATGATATATGGATATATATATATATATAGATAGATAGATAGATATAAAGATAGAGAGATATATATAGGTATATATATATATACAAAAAAAAAAATATAGGTATATATATATATATAAAGAGAGGAGATGAGGGAGTGAAGTAGGAGGAGTAGAAGGAGGGAGAGAAGTGGCAGCAGCAGCCAGCAGCATAGGCAGCAGCAGCAAGCAGCATAGGCAGCAGCAGCAGCTGCACCAGATGCAGCAGCAGCAAGCAGTAACAGTAGCAGCAGCAGGAGCTGCTCACAGCAGCTCCTCCCCCCCCATTTCACCCCCCTTTCACCCATAAACCCCCCCTAGTACCTAGGTATATATAGGTATATATGTAGGTAGATATATATGTATATATATGTATGTATAGATAGATAAATGGATAGTTAGATAGGAGAAGTTTAGAAAAGTTAGAATAGGAAGTAGAGAAGAAATAGAGAAGAGGGGAACTAGAGAAGTTAGGAAATTTAAGAAGAGTAGGAAGGAGGAGTAAGAAGGAGAATTAGAGAAGAAGAAGATTAGAGAAGTTGAGAGAAGAAGAAGTAGAATTAGAGAAGTTAAGAGGAGAATTAGAATGAGACTAAAAGAGGGGATTTTGGTAGAAATCGAGTTAGAGGGCGAAATTGAGCCCGGAGCATCGGATCGCGATGAAACTTGACATGGGCCTAGAATACGTAATTTAGATTTTGCGGGTAAGCTCCCGGATGGAAATCGGGGTCATAGGGCGCCGGTATCGCGCCGTGTCAGTGCGTATCTCGAAATATTCGAGATTTTTGCAACGGGCCGTAAGGTGGACTAGACGTCCACTTTAACTAGGTATTATGGTAGATAACGAACCTATAGGATAGTACCCTACTACCCTAGGGAGATCGGGTCAAAATAACTAGCGTAGGTAGGCTAACGGGATTATCGCCAAGGGTAGAATTTTACCCTTAAAAAGGGTAAAATAGGGAATTGGCCCACGGCCAAGATTTGAGTTTCCAAGTCCAAGATGGACTTGGATATGGGTTGTATAGGTTGGTAATGAGTAGGATTAGCTGTCTAAACCTAGTCTTGGACCCGGTTGACCACGGTTGACTTTTTGGACTAAAAGTCAACTATGGGTCAACACTTTACCCAATTTGGTCCCAAATTCCATCTAACTTGGACAGTTGACCAAAAGTCAACTATTAGTCACCAGTGACCTAGGGTTGACCTAGTGTTGACCAGAATTGACCCGTTGACCAAAAGTCAACGGTAGGCCAGTTTTCAACCTAGATTGATCCGGTTTAACTTCTAATGTTCTCCCATGACCAAGATTGACCCGACTAGACATGTCTTGACCTAGAATGATTAAATAGGGTTTATTTTGATTTAACTTTACTTCCTAAACTTAGTATTGATATGTCTTGTTCTCTATAGGTCCTCGAGACACTGCAGTTGCTCCAGTCGACGTATTTTATCATCTTACAGGCGAGTACATTCTCTGATACTTATTCCCAATTTATGATAACTGTTATGATTCATGTACTTAGTGTTGATATGCTTATTCCCGACACATGGTTCTCACGGATTGGTATTCTTGGATCCCGACGAGAGATGTTTTCTCCTTCTTAGGTTGGGATATATTGTGCAAGCACCCTTGTAGCTCTTGCTCGATATATGGTCACTGATTCTAGAGAAGGCTAGCTACCTTCTCATTAGAATCCCGTGCAGTGACGTGTCCTGTTTGGATCCATTCTACCAGTTGGGGTAGGGGGAGTAGTAGCGTAGGCCTGTGATCATATCCCCTTGTATTCTTGAACAGTGTGAGTCATATACCGCACTTATGACTTGCCAGGCCGATTCTCGACAGGTTCCCAAGTCGATCACAAGCTGAAACTATTACTCACACACATTGGATATATAGCTTACCTTGATTGTGTACATGCCATGATCCCGTTCTATTTTCTTGTTCTAGCTCTAGCTTTACAGCTTACCATGCCATGATACATACATGTACACTCCATGATTCATTGTATATGCTCTATTTACAGTCTTATAGCTTTTATTCTATATTGAGATCTGTTATGAGATATATGTACTCGTTCCATCCTGACTGGACTGTTGATAAAATATTACAGATTTCGACGAGGGAGATTGCAGTACCTACTACGGTCCGGACGACGTAGTGGGCCTAGACTTGGTCCCGCAGGGCGTAGCTCCGCCTGACGAGACCATACCACTTGTATAGTTTAGAGTAGGTCTTTGTACTGGACTTTGTCTCCAGTTACTTTGAGACTGTACTACTTTTTGAGACTGTATTTATATTTGGACTGTATTTAGAGACTGGACTTTTATATTCTTTGTTTCTGGACTTGACATGTTATATTTATCGTCTTGTTGTCTTTATCTTTCAGTCTTTACTTTTCGTCTTAGAGTTGTGATTGAGCACTATATATATTCATTGCTTGTCCTCCGTTCGGAGTTGACTATATTCTCGACAGGTTTTGTTATATATATAAACTGTTGTCAGACTAGAAAATATACAGCATTCCATGCCGTTTTTCCGGTGAGGGCTGGGCGTTGTCGCGTCACGTGCCCTTGTAGCGGGTGCGGGTCGTGACACGTTAGAGTGGTGGCCCACGCAGGTCCTGAAGTCGCAATTAGTGCGATGTCGTAGCGGCACTCGTCTTAGAGTGTTGACTACGAGCCTGTGTTACCCATAAGAATAGTAGGCTAGGAGTGCTCAATCACAGTAGGATCTTTCCTTGCTTATCTTGCTTACCGTCTTTGATATTGATTTACTGCTTTCTAGCTGTCCTCCTTTGATATTGCCTTCATGTGCCATATTGATATCTTCTTCTTAATTTGTCTCCAGGATATTGATGACTCATTCTCCTGGCGAGGGGCTCGGGGAGACGGAGAGGTCTGCCACTTCTGGCGGACAGGCTCCGGTTACTTTCCCGGCTGATGGGACTTCTGTTGGGGCTCTTGGGGGTACTCCTCCAGCTACCTCTATGACCGTCCCTGGGGCCATTGCGGGTGCTCTTCCCGTAGTGCCAGGGGCTACAGAGGGAGCTGCCGGGGGTATTCTTTTTCCTCAGCAGGGGACTCCTTCGGTGATGATGGGAGCTATTCCTCCATTGCCTCCTCTGCCCACAGACATGGGGCAGATGCTAGCGTTCTTCCACCAGGTGCTTGAGTCCCAGCGGGCTCAGCACGAGGCTCAGTTGAGGCAGACAGAGGTTATACGCCAGGGCATGGAGGATGCGCATAGATTGGCTATGGCGGCAGTGGAGCATCAGGCTCCACAGAGGGAGGTTCAGCAGCAGCAGCCGAAGATTGGGGATATCCAGGATTTCAAGAAGCTTGGTCCGAGGGATTTCAAGGGGACTGAGGGCATTATCTATGCTGATGCATGATTGGCTCGAGGATATCGAGTGCCAGATGGGGGCCTGCCGCCTGGCAGCCGACCTGAGGGTCGAGGCGGTTGGGTTACAGTTGTTAGATATTGCCCGGACATGATTCCGGAATGAGCCGGCTCTTGCAGGAGAGGGCCATACTTGGGCAGAGTTCAGGACCTTGTTCAGAGAGAAGTTCTTTTCTCCTACGGACAAGATTGGCCTAGTGCGGCAGTTCCAGAACCTGCAGCAGGGCAGCATGACCGTAGAGGAGTACGCGGCGGAGTTCGGCCGGCTGAGCCGATATGCCGAGTACATGGTGAGTGACCCGGTGATCCGAGCGGAGCGCTTCAGGAAGGGATTGGCATGGGATATCAAGATCCTGATCCCTTCTTTCTACGCGACATATGCGGAGGTTTACGCAGAGGCTCGGAAGGTGGAGAGGGAGTTGGGCTTGAAGCCGAAGAGGAATCGAGATGCGTTTTCTGGGGCCAGTAGCAGTGCAGGGCCTGCTAAGCGCCCTCAGCTTCAGCATCAGTCGTTCCAGCATCACCAGCAGCAGGGGCAGGCCAGAGCGTCTGTCCAGAGGAGTCAGCAGCGTCCGGGGCAGGATGATCCACCGTGCAACTTCTACAGGAAGCCCGGTCATCTCTTCGAGTTCTGTAGGAGGAGACTGGGGCTATGTCTCTTTTGTGGTGCCGTTGGGCATCAGATACGGGAGTGTCCCAAGAACTCCCGTGCAGCTGGAGCAGCTCAGAGGGCACCAGTTCAGAGGGCACCAGCTAGTGTGCCGGTAGTTCAGCAGCGAGGTCCGCTCCCGACTCAGCAGCAGCAGTTTGTTCAGCACCGCCAGCAGAGGGGTGGTCAGGGTAGAGCCTTTACTCTTGCAGCCGAGGAGGTGGAGCCTATTGCGGATGTTGTCGCAGGTTCTATTCTGCTCGATTCTTTTCCAGCTTTGGCCTTATTTGATTCTGGTGCTACGCACAGTTTTGTGTCTGTTTCTTTTGCTCTTAGGCACAATATTATTGCTGAATCTCTGGGTAGGACTTGCAAGATTATGACTGGGAATGGCATCATCCTAGTTAATAATGTTTGTAAGGGGCGAAGAGTTTTCTTGAGAGGCCGGGAGCTGGGTGCGTGTCTGCTCGTAATGCCACTTCCGAGTTACGATGTGGTACTCGGTATGGATTGGTTGAGCACGCACCACGCTAGCATCGACTGCAGAGGGGGCAGGATTCTGTTTAGGCCGTCGGGAGAGCCGGAGTATGAGTTCACCAGGGGTGCTGTGGAGCAGGGAGATGGATTCTGCGGAGCGTTGTTGGCGGGGCCGGTGTTGCCACATCCACTCATTACTGAGTTCTTGGATGTTTTTCCCGAGGAGCTGCCCGGGATGCCGCCAGATCGTGATGTTGAGTTTTCTATAGATCTAGTGCCGGGTGCTGAGCCTATCTCCCAACATGTTATAGAATCAACAACAGTGAGTTAGCGGAGCTGAAGAAGCAGGTCGACGAGCTGGAGGACAAGGGCTTTATTCGATCTAGTTCTTCACCTTAGGGCGTGCCAGTTCTTTTCGTCCCCAAGAAGGATGGTAGGGTACGTCTGTGTATTGATTACAGGGCGCTCAACAACCTTACCTTCAAGAACAAGTATCCTCTGCCGAGGATTGATGACTTGTTCGACCAGTTGAGCGGTACGAAGGTGTTCTCGAAGATCGACTTGCGTACTGGGTACCATCAGCTGAAGGTGAAGCGGGATGACATTCCGAAGACTGCCTTTCGGACCCGTTATGGCCAGTATGAGTATACCGTCATGCCGTTTGGGTTGACCAACGCCCCGGCGGTATTCATGAACTTGATGAACAAGGTATTTCACCAGTACCTTGACAAGTTCGTGGTGGTCTTCATTGATGACATTCTCATCTATTCGAAGATACCAGAGGAGCACGAGGAGCACCTGAGGATTGTGTTGGACACTCTCAGGAGGGAGCAGCTGTACGGGAAGTTGTCCAAGTGCGAGTTCTTCTTGGATCGCGTGGAGTTCCTAGGCCATGTTGTCTCTGGCGAGAGGATTTCAGTGGATCCGAAGAAGATTTCTGTAGTGGAGTCCTGGTCGACGCCGAGCTCAGTAGCAGAGGTTCGGAGTTTTCTGGGTCTGGCAGGTTACTACCGGAGGTTCGTGCAGGACTTTTCCAGGATTGCCCAGCCGATGACCCGCCTTACCAGGAAGGACGAGGAGTTTGTTTGGTCCGATGAGTGTCAGGCCACCTTCGAGGAGTTGAAGGCGAGGTTGACTACAGCTCCTATCTTGACGCTGCCATCTGGATCTGGTGGTTATACGATCTATAGTGATGCTTCAGGACGGGGTTTGGGTTGTGTGCTTCAGCAGCACGGGAAGGTAATTGCCTATGCATCTAGGCAGTTAAGTCCTCATGAGAGAAATTACCCTACCCATGATCTGGAGCTGGCAGCGGTCATCTTTGCTTTGAAGCTGTAGAAACACTATCTGTACGGAGAGCGAGTTGAGATCTATACAGATCACAAGAGCTTGAAGTACGTGTTTATCCAGAAGGAGCTGAATATGAGGCAGAGGCGATGGTTAGAGCTGATGAAGGATTTTGATATATCCTTGCAGTACCATCCGGGGAAGGCCAACGTGGTCACGGATGCTTTGAGCAGGTATTCCGTGGCTATGTGTTTGACGATGGATCGTCACCTTCTGGCAGATCTGGAGAGCTTGGGCATAGAGGTAATAGTTCCTGGATTCGAAGCGCAGATGTGGGGTCTGCAGGTGCAGTCGGAGCTGATGGACAGAGTCAGGGCAGCTCAGTTTGAGGATGAGGCTCTGAAGGTCATCAGGGAGCAGGTCCAGATGGGACTGTTGGAGGAGTTCTCTTTAGCAGGGGATGGGTCGTTGAGGCATGGTACCAGATTGTCGTGCCGAGCGGAGGACTTCGGGAGGTGGTTCTTCAGGAGGCGCACCGTTCTCAGTACTCTATGCATCCCGGAGCCAACAAGATGTATAGAGACCTGAGATAGCATGTTTGGTGGTATGGCATGAAACGTGAGATGGCTCAGTTCGTGTCGAGATGTTTGGTGTGCCAGCAGGTGAAGGCCGGAAGGCAGAGACCCGGTGGATTGCTCCAGCCACTCCCCATTCCTGAGTGGAAGTGGGAGCATATCACTATGGACTTTGTATCTGGGCTTCCGCGCTCTCCAGGAGGGAAGGATGAGATTTGGGTCATTGTTGATCGATTGACCAAATCGGCCCACTTTTTGCCTTTCAAAGTGGGTTTGTCGACGGAGAGGTTGGCCGAGATGTACGTGCGGCAGATAGTCCGATTACACGGGGTGCCAGTGAGTATAGTCTCAGATCGGGACAACCGATTCACTTCCCACTTCTGGCGGAGTTTGCAGCTTAGCTTGGGCACATCGCTCAAGTTCAGTACAGCATATCACCCCCAGACAGACGGGCAGTCGGAGAGGACGATTCAGACCCTCGAGGATATGCTGCGTACCTGTGTCTTGGACTTCGGGGGATCTTGGGAGGACCACCTTCACTTGGTAGAGTTTGCTTACAACAACAGCTACCAAGCCAGTATAGAGATGTCACCTTTCGAGGCTCTATACGGACGGAGGTGCCGTACTCCCTTGTCTTGGGATGATGTCGGTGAGAGGGTTTTGCTTGGCCCTGAGATGGTGGTAGATGCTGCAGAGAAGGTCAGGATTATCAGAGATAGACTTCGGGTGGCGCAGGATAGGCAGCGGCACTGGGCCGATAGCCACCGGAGACCATTGGAGTTCGAGGTATAGTCTAGATTTTTCTAGTATTTGAGTCTGATTGTGATTGTTTTAGATAAAGCTCTAAGTCTTGTTTTGTTCTTAGGTTGATGATCTTGTCTTTCCTGCAGTAGCATTGTTTGATTTGGGGGCTACCCACTCTTTTATATCTGCACGATTTGCGACACGTATTGGATTGAAATTCGAGGCATTGCCAGAGAGGATGAATATACTCACTGGTAATGGACTCGTAGGAGTTAGCAGAGTATGCTTAGCGTGTCTAGTAATAGTGAGTGGGCGATTATTGCCCGCATCTTTGATTGAGTTCCCCAAGGGCAACTTTGACGTTGTCTTAGGCATGGACTGGTTGAGAGACAGTCATGCGACGATAGATTGTCGGAGAGGTAGGGTAGTATTTAATGTACCTGGCGTAGAGGAGTTTGTCTTTGTTCGATCATTGGAGGATCGACCCAAGGGCATCGTTGCAGAAGCATTGTCAGAGCAGGAGCAGATTTCCAGAGTAGTTAGAGAGTTTGCCGATGTATTTCCAGATGAGCTTCCAGGTTTGCCACCAGTCAGAGATGTGGAGTTTTGCATTGAGCTGAATCCTGGGACAGAGCCTAAGGTCGGTAGAGTTTACAGGATGTCGCAGTCAGAGTTGGACAAGTTGTACCAGCATGAAGAAGAATTGAAGGCGAAGCAGTTTATCAGAGACAGTAATTAGCCCTGGGCAGCACCGGTGATTTTGGTACCTAAGAAGGATGGATCGACGCGGATGTGTATTGATTACCGGCAGTTGAATGCAGTAACTGTGAAGAACAAATATCCGTTACCAAGGATTGATGACTTGTTTGATCAATTGAGTAAGGCTTGCATCTTCTCTAAGATTGATCTTCGATCTGGATATTACCAAGTGAGGGTCCGGGAGCAGGACATACCCAAGACAGCCTTTAGATCATGGTATGGGCATTATGAGTTTCTGGTGATGCCATTTGGACTGACTAATGCCCCAGCAGTATTCATGGATTTGATGAATCGCATCTTTCTGCCCTATTTAGATAAGTTTGTAGTAGTGTTTATAGATGACATCCTTGTCTATTCCAGTAGTGGGGAGGAACATAAGAAACACCTTCGGATAGTTTTACAGACCTTGAAGGAGCATCAACTTTATGCGAAGCTTAGTAAATGTGAGTTCTGGTTGGATCATATTTCGTTCCTGGGACACATTATTTCTGGAGCAGGAGTGTCAGTAGATCCGAAGAAGGTTGAGGCAGTGGAGAATTGGCCAGTTCGGAAGACGGTAGCAGATGTGCGTAGTTTCTTGGGATTGGCAGGTTACTACAGGAGATTCGTGGCAGACTTTGCCAGGATTTTGGCACCCTTGACGCGTTTGACGCGTAAGGACGTAGAGTTTGTTTGGTTGGCAGAGTGTCAGACATCATTTGAAGAGTTGAAGAAGAGATTAATCTCAGCCCCGATCTTGACACTTCCAGTAGGATCAGGAGGGTTTACAGTGTATTGTGACGCATCCGGAAAGGGGCTTGGATGTGTATTGATGCAGCATGGTAATGTGATAGCATATGCATCTCGACAGCTTCGAGATCATGAGAAGAACTATCCAACTCATGACCTGGAATTAGCAGCAGTAGTATTCTCGCTTAAGTTATGGAGGCACTACTTATATGGGAATCGAGTGGAGATTTACACTGATTATAAGAGTTTAAAGTATGTGTTTACCCAGAGGGACCTGAACATGAGACAGAGAATATGGTTGGGATTACTGAAAGACTTTGATGTAAATCTTCAGTATCACCCAGACAAGGCGAATGTGGTAGCAGATGCCTTAAGCAGGAGAGGTGGTGCATTCATTCTAACCATGCAGAGGCATATTTTAGAAGATCTTCAGGAAATAGGAATTGAAGTGATCTTACCGCAAGATACGGAAGTTATGGCCAGTTTGCAGATTCAGTCCACTTTTGTAGAGAGGATCAGAGCAGCCCAGGCAGAGGATCCGCGAATCCAGAAGGTTCGATCGGAGTGTGAGTCAGGTCTCAGGAAGGAGTTAGTAATCCATGAGGATGGTACACTTAGGTTCGAAAATTATCTTTGTGTACCAGGTGGAGATCTTCGGCATAAAGTTATGTCAGAAGCTCATAGTTCCCCTTATTCTATTCATCCCGGAGGCACAAAGATGTATCAGGATATAAAACAGCACTTTTGGTGGAATGGCATGAAGAGGAAGATAGCAAGATTCGTATCCCGATGTCTAGTGTTGTCACCCCCAGTTTTTCAAATTAGGGGTATTTTTGTCATTTTCAAGTTTAATAATATTTTAGGAATTTTATTTGATTTTATATGATTTTTAGGAATTTATTTGAGTCGGTTTGAATTTTATCCAATTCGGACCCAATTTGGAGACCCGGGTAGCCTGGACCCTAGTGGGACCCCCATACTAGCTGGGCTTAGCCCATGTACCATCATAAATAGGCTAGAAATTATTAACCTAACTTCCATGGCTTAATTAGTCAATTTAGAGACTTAATTAGTCGTTTAGAATCAAACCGAATTGAACCGAACCAACCCAAACTTAAATTGAACCCAAACTAGAGTTAGTGGGTTGGGGGCTATTGGATCCCAACCCAATAACCCCCCCCCCCCCAAGTGGCCGGCCACACATAACCCCCCCCCCCCCCCCCCCCCTTTTTCTTTCTTCTTCACAAAGTCATCTCTCTCTCTCTTTCTCAAATTCTCTCTCCAAGCTCTCTCTCTCCAAACTCCAATTAGGTATGCCATTAACACCCCTCATTAATTCTCCTTTCCATTTTTGTCATTTACATTAAGTGTAGAGAATTGAATTCTCCACACTTTGCCCCCACTATTTGTAGGTTTCTCTCTAGTGCTTAGTTAGTGTTAATTTAGGATTTTTATATGGTAATGATATATATATATATGTATATATATATATATATATGTATATATATGTGTATGTATAGATATATATATAGGAATATATATATGTATGCATGTATTTGTGTGTGTGTGTGTAGAGAGTGGTGGTGTGGTTGTGAGTGGTGGTGTGGTTGTGTGTGTGGTGGTGTGTGTGGGTGTGTGTATATATGTGTATATGTGTGTGTATATATGTGTATATGTGTGTGGGTGTATATGTGTATAGAGAGGGGAGGAGAGGATATGATATATGGATATATATATAGATAGATAGATAGATAGATATAAAGATAGAGAGATATATATATAGGTATATATATATATAAAGAGAGGAGATGAGGGAGTGAAGTAGGAGGAGTAGAAGGAGGGAGAGAAGTGGCAGCAGCAGCCAGCAGCATAGGCAGCAGCAGCAAGTAGCATAGGCAGCAGCAGCAGCTGCACCAGCTGCAGCAGCAGCAAGCAGTAACAGTAGCAGCAGCAGGAGCTGCTCACAGCAGCTCCTCCTCCCCCCCCATTTCACCCCCCTTTCACCCATAAACCCCCCCTAGTACCTAGGTATATATAGGTATATATGTAGGTAGATATATATGTATATATATGTATGTATAGATAGATAAATGGATAGTTAGATAGGAGAAGTTTAGAAAAGTTAGAATAGGAAGTAGAGAAGAAATAGAGAAGAGGGGAACTAGAGAAGTTAGGAAATTTAAGAAGAGTAGGAAGGAAGAGTAAGAAGGAGAATTAGAGAAGAAGAAGATTAGAGAAGTTGAGAGAAGAAGAAGTAGAATTAGAGAAGTTAAGAGGAGAATTAGAATGAGACTAAAAGAGGGGATTTTGGTAGAAATCGAGTTAGAGGGCGAAATTGAGCCCGGAGCATCGGATCGCGATGAAACTTGACATGGGCCTAGAATACGTGATTTAGATTTTGCGGGTAAGCTCCCGGATGGAAATCGGGGTCATAGGGCGCCGGTATCGCACCGTGTCAGTGCGTATCTCGAAATATTCGAGATTTCTGCAACGGGCCGTAAGGTGGACTAGACGTCCACTTTAACTAGGTATTATGGTAGATAACGAACCTATAGGATAGTACCCTACTACCCTAGGGAGATCGGGTCAAAATAACTAGCGTAGGTAGGCTAACGGGATTATCGCCAAGGGTAGAATTTTACCCTTAAAAAGGGTAAAATAGGGAATTGGCCCACGGCCAAGATTTGAGTTTCCAAGTCCAAGATGGACTTGGATATGGGTTGTATAGGTTGGTAATGAGTAGGATTAGCTGTCTAAACCTAGTCTTGGACCCGGTTGACCACGGTTGACTTTTTGGACTAAAAGTCAACTATGGGTCAACACTTTACCCAATTTGGTCCCAAATTCCATCTAACTTGGACAGTTGACCAAAAGTCAACTATTAATCACCAGTGACCTAGGGTTGACCTAGTGTTGACCAGAATTGACCCGTTGACCAAAAGTCAACGGTAGGCCAGTTTTCAACCTAGATTGATCCGGTTTAACTTCTAATGTTCTCCCATGACCAAGATTGACCCGACTAGACATGTCTTGACCTAGAATGATTAAATAGGGTTTATTTTGATTTAACTTTACTTCTTAAACTTAGTATTGATACGTCTTGTTCTCTATAGGTCCTCGAGACACTGCAGTTGCTCCAGTCGACGTATTTTATCATCTTACAGGCGAGTACATTCTCTGATACTTATTCCCAATTTATGATAACTGTTATGATTCATGTACTTAGTGTTAATATGCTTATTCCTGACACATGGTTCTCACGGATTGGTATTCTTGGATCCCGACGAGAGATGTTTTGTCCTTCTTAGGTTGGGATATATTGTGCAAGCACCCTTGTAGCTCTTGCTCGATATATGGTCACTGATTCTAGAGAAGGCTAGCTACCTTCTCATTAGAATCCCGTGCAGTGACGTGTCCTGTTTGGATCCATTCTACCAGTTGGGGTAGGGGGAGTAGTAGCGTAGGCCTGTGATCATATCCCCTTGTATTCTTGAACAGTGTGAGTCATATACCGTACTTATGACTTGCCAGGCCGATTCTCGACAGGTTCCCAAGCCGATCACAAGCTGAAACTATTACTCACACACATTGGATATATAGCTTACCTTGATTGTCTACATGCCATGATCCCGTTCTATTTTCTTGTTCTAGCTCTAGCTTTACAGCTTACCATGCCATGATACATACATGTACACTCCATGATTCATTGTATATGCTCTATTTACAGTCTTATAGCTTTTATTCTATATTGAGATCTGTTATGAGATATATGTACTCGTTCCATCCTGACTGGACTGTTGATAAAATATTACAGATTTCGACGAGGGAGATTGCAGTACCTACTACGATCCGGACGACGTAGTGGGCCTAGACTTGGTCCCGCAGGGCGTAGCTCCGCCTGACGAGACCATACCACTTGTATAGTTTAGAGTAGGTCTTTGTACTGGACTTTGTCTCCAGTTACTTTGAGACTGTACTACTTTTTGAGACTGTATTTATATTTGGACTGTATTTAGAGACTGGACTTTTATATTCTTTGTTTCTGGACTTGACATGTTATATTTATCGTCTTGTTGTCTTTATCTTTCAGTCTTTACTTTTCGTCTTAGAGTTGTGATTGAGCACTATATATATTCATTGCTTGTCCTCCGTTCGGAGTTGACTATATTCTCGACAGGTTTTGTTATATATATAAACTGTTGTCAGACTAGAAAATACACAGCATTCCACGCCGTTTTTTCCGGTGAGGGCTGGGCGTTGTCGCGTCACGTGCCCTTGTAGCGGGTGCGGGTCGTGACAAGTGTGTCAGCAAGTGAAGGCAGATCAGCAGAGGCCAGCAGGATTGTTACAGCCGCTTTCCATTCCGGAGTGGAAGTGGGAGCACATCACGATGGACTTTGTGACAGGTTTACCTAGATCTCCGACCGGCCGAAATACAGTTTGGGTAATCGTGGATCGGCTCACGAAGGTTGCATATTTCCTTCCTTTCAGAGTAGGACAGTCTACTGAGCAGCTGACAGAAATGTATATGAAGCAGATTGTGAGGCAGCATGGTATTCCAGTCAGCATAGTATCAGATCGAGACACACGGTTCACCTCTCACTTTTGGCGAAGTTTGCACCAAAGCCTGGGCACCAAGTTGAGGTTCACCACAGCTTATCATCCGCAGACGGATGGACAATCGGAGAGAACCATTCAGACCTTGGAAGATATGCTACGAGCTTGTACCTTAGACTTTGGCGGAACTTGGAAAGATCATCTTCATTTAGTAGAGTTCTCTTACAATAATAGTTATCAGGCAAGTATACAGATGACGCCGTTTGAAGCATTATATGGAAGGAAGTGCAGGTCCCCTTTGGCATGGGACGATGTGGGCGAACGAAAATTGTTGGGACCAGAGATGATCACGCAGACCGTGGAAACAGTCAAGTTGATCAGAGAGCGGCTTCGAGTCGCGCAAGACAGACACCGCCACTGGGCAGATCAGCATCGAAGACCTCTAGAGTTTGGTGTCGGTGACCAAGTGTTTCTGCAGATTTCGTCGACTCGGGGTGTCATTAGATTTGGAACTCGATAAAAGCTTAGTCCGAGATTCGTTGGTCCTTTTGAGATTCTCACTCGGGTAGACGATATTGCTTATCGGCTTGCCCTTCCTCCCTCGCTATCTGGCGTACATGATGTGTTTCATGTATCTCAGTTACGTGGGTATGTCCCGAATCCGAGTCATGTCCTCGACCATTCAGAGTTAGTCGTTGGTGTCGACCTAACTTACGAGGAACAACCCGTGTCTCTTTTGGACCGGCGAGAGAAGGTGCTCAAGAATCGGACTATTAGCCTTGTCCGTGTCGCTTGGGGCCATCACTCTCCGGGAGAGTCGACCTGGGAGCGCGAGGACGAGATTAAATCTCGATATCCGCACTTGTTCGACTCGGAAGATATGTTTCTCCTCATGCCTCGGTAGATTTTGAAATGTATGATCAATGATTGCTAATGATAGGTTGCTTGCGTAGTTTGTAATTGTACCTTACTTGCCTGGATACCTCTATCTTTATCTTAGCTGAAATTCCGAGGACGGAATTTTTCTAAGGAGGATAGAGATGTCACTCCCCGATCCCGATATACGTAATCTTCATGAATTCTGTATACGGTATCTGTATTTAGCATGTGCATAAATTTTGTCTATTATTTATTAATGATGGCATGTAGCCTTTTTTAGCCTTGTCATTAGTGGAGTGGTTAGGGATTAGGGTTTTTTTAAACCGACCCAACCCTTATTTAATATCTCTTCCTCACTATCTCCCTCTTCATTCACTCCTCCATTTATTTTTCGCAACTACCACTCCACAGGCAAGTACAACTTGCTCAAAAGAGAAGATTTTGTGCATTTTACATTCTTGATTTTTCCTTGATATTATTTGTCTAAAATGTTCTCCTCTTCATTCTCTACAAGTTTAGTTCTTGAAGCTTTTGATTTTGATGGCTAGATTTGTGTAGATCTAAGTTCCTAAAATCTAGGGTTTCATAGGTTTTCATGGTTTTGATCTATCATACTTGGCTAATTTCGAAAACCAATGGTCATATGTTGTAGGAAATTTGATTTTACACAGTTTTGACCTTTGTAAAGTTAGATTTCGACTTGTTTGGAGGAAGTTATGGCCGAAGCAATATTTGGGTTTCTTCGAGGTTCGCCTATGCTGGCTCTGGCAGGGATGATGAACAGTCCCCTTGGCCGCATGAGCCATTTCTGGCCGCATAAGCCATTTCTGGCCGCATAAATTGCTTTCTGACCGCATAAGCTATTTCTGGCCGCATAAGCCATTTCTGACCGCATAAGCTATTTTCTGGCCGCATAAGCTATTTCTGGCCGCATAAGTCGTTTCTGGCCGCATAAGCTGTTTTCTGGCCGTATAAGCTATTTCTGGCCGCATAAGCTATTTTCTGGCCGCATAAGCTATTTTCTGGCCGCATAAGCCATTTCTGGCCACATAAGCTGTTTTCTGGTCGCATAAGCTATTTCTGGCCGCATGAACCTCAGCCGCCTGCCCCCATGTGTCTTAGTCCTCATTTCTGAGCTGACTACCTATGTGATGGCTGGATATTCCTATGTGTGTACTAAGGTACAATCTATGTGAGCACCGAGGTGCTATCCTAAGCGCTAAGTGTTCCTACGTGATACCTGCCAGTACTTTCAAGAGTCCAGCTTTTATATAGTAAAGGTCGGTAGCAATGACGTGGTATGTGTTATGTGTTGCATTACACCAAGAAGGGGGAAACATACGTATGAATCATTGAGTCAGTACGGATCTCTTCTTGGGGTACTCGTACGATGTACGACATCTAAGGGAATGAGCATGTGACCACGACATGTGAACTCTGAGGATAACCTAGGGATTAACTAGGCAACTAACTTAGTAGATGCATTGGGTGGGAAGAATCCCGAGATCGTGCCATACTAGCCACCCCAGGTCCCGTCCTGACGTGCCGGGTTGGCCGCCACGGATATGGCTTCATTCGCCTATAGCGAATAGCTATATCCGACTCCTACGAGCTATGTGTTAAATGTTTTAGCGCGGTAGCCCTTCGGGGGACTGGTGCAAAATCAAAGTGTTATAAGTCTTATGGTTTGGCTAGCCCTGCTGGGTTGACACGATCTGAGGATTCCTTTTAATCAGTATAACGAGGATAACTCCACCAAATATAGAAAGTCGCAGGAATGAATGGCCGCTTGAAAAAGGACTTGACTGTGCTTGGGCCTTCCGCTAGTAGCCGAGGGACACGGACTGTCATGGTGCATGGTCCAACCCATGTCCTTGTTTGGTTGTTGGGTTGGTCTATCGTGCTAGGACAGGCTGTGGACCGAGGTTACGACCGGAAGCTTACTATTATTATTTTATGACTGGATTTTATCTCACTCTTTTGTGCTCCCTTGTGGTACTTGCTATTTTGGGGCTGACCCGGCTGGTTTTGTTTGGCCAGATCGCGTAGCAGAGCCTGAGGATCCGACTTTCTTCCCTGTCGTCAATGGTGCATACTAGGAGCATGACTGGCGGGGGACTCGAGTGGGTTTCTTCTCCACCACTCTTGTATCTTTATTTATGTCCTGGCGTTTAGCCATCGGCACCTGTTTAGCAGGCTAATCTAGACATTTTATCTTTTGCACAATTGTAATTAAATCAGACTGCAGCTGAATACAATTATGTAACTTTGACTCTCTGGGCTAGCTACCTTATAAAGCTAGAACCCCATGACCATTTTGATGAAGCGTCAGGGACGCCTTACTGCTTTATTTTATATGTTCATTAATTGATGTTTTCTTGCTTTGAATGATTGAGACGTAGATGTTCTGTGTGACCATAGGTGACTTGAATGTAGCATACACCCCCTTGTCTCTTGACAGCCACGATCGCCGTATGACGTTTGAATACCTCATATGGAGTAGCTGGCCTAGTCCGTCTCCGTATTTTGGTACTGGGGCGTGACAATAATTCTTATGGAAAAGTAGAAGAAAGATCTTCTCTCAACAATTGACCTAATCGTCGAAAAACTTCAAATGCCTCCACGATGAAGATGATGATGATGGTGATGATGATGACGAGCGATGATCTGAGTTCGACTGAAGAAAAACACACCGAACTACGAACGATCTTTGCGATCTCTGCTGAAGATGAGAGCAATGGAATTCAGATTTCCCGTGAAGAAGAAGAAGACGAAAATCGCAATCCAGATCTGAGTTTTTTGAATTCAAATACATATAGATGACCAATTCGCGCGGAGGAGTAGTTTCGGTATTATAAAAATAGCAGTTTCCAGCGGGTGGCATCTAAAAGGGAATCTTGGAATATTTAACGTGAAAATACATAATTCTGGGTATTTCATAAAACTCATCCAGCGGGTGGGCATTTCATAAAAGCCCACCCCGAAATTGGGTTTCTCAGCAATTTTCAGTTAACATTTTTTACGTGGCCCCCGTTGGACCCTATGTAGTTCCGTCCCTGGACGTCCATAATTAATACTGGACTATGTTAGAATTTTCTATGAGCTAAAATAGGTCTCTTATATTTTAATAGTAGGGTTTCCTATTTTAGTAATTACTATAACCTAAAATAAGATTTCTCAACTATATATATAGCACAAGATGTAGCAATAAGTTGTGGTTGGCACACACACAAATGATGATATGAATGAACGTATCGGTTTGGTTATGTGGTCGAACGAACCGAGACGACAATATGTTGAATTTTCTGGGTGCTCGGCTGGCAATAACGAGCAAGGTGCTCGACTAGCGATAACGAACAAGGGTACTAGCTCGGCTAGCAGAAATGTACAAAGGTAGCCGGATTGTGCTTAGTTGCTCGGTCAGCAAAAACGAACTAAGATGGTGATTGTTGGATTGTATCTCATTCATGATTGAGCGCTGTCAATGGAGTTGGTAATTTAGTTCCAGATCAAATGAGAGGTAGAATTATGAGGTGTAGATAGTTGGAATATTAGTTTAGACCTTACATGAAACTGAAATGCTAACTTGCCCAAGACGGACCAGTTTGTTCGTCTGCGTGATGCTCTCTGTACTGATTGATCTGCCAATGAAGAAGTGCCACGTGGCGACGGATGGGCGTCCGCGGGCCTCAGTAGGGGTTGAGGCTAGAAAAATTATTAGAAAACGATGATCTGAACACTATTACATCCGTGTTAATTAAGCATCATTGAATGTTGTGCTCCGCACACGTTTTCTTTCTTATTCCTTAACGTGCCTTATACTTAACATTCAACTACACTTCAACACCTTTCTTACTAACTTCCATTATAACGGCCAGAAATTTATCATTCTTATCCGGTTAGCAATATTTTTATTTTATATTTTTTATTATTACATACTGAGTCACGTTTACACGTCTGCGTGACATACCAAAAAAAAATCTATACTATTGTCGCAAGATTAAATTAAAATATTTTAAATATAATTTAAATATTTGGATATTGTACTTAGTTCGATAGTACCATGTGTCTAGTGTAAATATTGTTTGAATATTGAATATATTTTTGGATATGTTATATATTTAATTAGTCGAAAGGGCATTAAATTTTTTAACTACATGAGAATATATATATATATATATATATATATATATATATATATATATATATTTTTTTTTTTTTTTTTTTTTTTTTTTTTTTTTTTTTTTATATATATATATATATATATGTGTGTGTGTGTGTGTGTGTGTGTGTGTGTGTGTGCGTGCGTGCGGTAGTTAGAATAGTTTTTAATGCCTGGAGTAGCTCAAGGAGGGAACTCGGATCCGAGCTCCATGATATCGTCATAACATGAGACTTCAACGTTGCTGCTAACTTTATTGTGTGTGTGCGGTAGTTGGAATAGTTTTTAATGCCTGGAGTAGCTCAAGGAGGGAACTCGGATCCGAGCTCCACGATATCGTCATAACATGAGACTTCAACGTTGCTGTTAACTTTATTAACCATATTTTTATTTATTTATTCTTTTGGAGCCAATGGCAAGAGATAACCAAACCTAGTTCTGACTAAGGCAATCCAACTCTCTGTCCTGTCTGGTGTGTGCAATGTTTTTCACATGAATTAGTAAATGCATTCAAGCCGACAAAACTTTTAAAAAAGTGAACGTGGAAGCCGTTAGAACTGCCGTTTAAATTTCCCACCAAAACTAACGGTCACCAAGCCTATAAATAGCTACAAAATCCTTTCTTCCTTGAACCAAAACTATGGAGTCATCACTTTATTATTCTTCTTCTTCTTCCGTTCTCTCTCTGGAACTCCATAGCAACCCGACCCGGCTACCGAAGCTCCGCAGGAGGTCCCTGGCGGTCCGGTCGGCGACGAGGAGGGACCGCAGCGGGGACGGGCGCCGGTCGGTGGACGAGAGCATGATCGTGCTGCGGAGGCGGATGGAGGAGGTGCGCGCGAGGGAGCTGCGGAGCCGCAGCGGCGGCGAAGCCGAAGCCGGAGCGGAACGGTTCGAGTGGACGGAGTGGGAGAAGGAGTACTACGCGGGCAGCTACGGGTCGGACGTCTGCCGAGTGGTCGGCTTTATGCAGAGCGCGCTGCTGACGGGAACGAGGCCGACCGTCGCCGTCGCCTTGCTCGCCGCCCTCCTCCTGAGCGTGCCTACTTCCGTCGCTCTGCTGGGCTTCCACTTGCTCGATGCTTTGAGATCCGTGCTCACGAATTGATCGATCTACAGCGCTTGATCATCAAGTGATTTGGGAGAGACTGATTTCTTACAATTGAGGAGGAGCTAGGAGCTAGCAGCGCCGGGCTGAGGGGTTGAGTTGTCCGAGCCGGAGCTTTATTGTGGGTTGATCTTGGAGGGTCACCTGCGACCGGTCACGTTAGACCTGAAAGATTGTCATAAGCAGAGAGGATTGTCCAAGTCCGAAATCTGGCTGACCCTAGCTAGCTAGGAGCTGGCTAGTAATATTTTTCTTTTTTCTTTTTTTTAAAAAAAAATTATTTTATAAGTTTGCGAACCAGCGCAAATGTATTGTGCTTTGGAGGAGGTACGAAGTAAAGTTGATTTGAGAGATTGCTTGTGATTGTGATTGTGATTGTGATTGTGATTGTGATGAAAGAGAATTTAGCCTTTTGATATCTCTATATACTCTTTACATACTATGCCACAACATAGTTAATTTGCTTCATTGAATATTGAATCTCCTTGGTAGTCAACAGGGACATGGTCGTTTTTTAGCATGTGCAAATTGTACGATCGTACAATTTGTATTTGGGAGAGATTTCTTAAATTGAGGAGGAGATAGCCAGGAGCTAGCAGCGCCGTGTGGGCTGATCTTGGAGGGTCACCCGCCGCCGTCATCTCCTCCACAAGTCACGTTAGACCTGAAAGGTTGTCCTAAACAGAGAGGGTTGTCCAAGTCCGAAATCTGGCTGACCCTAGCTAGCTAAGAGCTGGCTAGTAATATTTTTCTTTTTCTTTCTTTTTTTATTATTTTATAAGTTTGCAAAGCAACGCAAATGCATTGTGCTTTGGAGGAGGTATGAAGTAAAGTTGATTTGAGAGATTGCTTGTGATTGTGATGAAAGAAATTTTAGGGGCATGGTCGTTTCTTAGCATGTGCAAGTTGTACGGTCGTACATGCATGGTTCCAAAAAATCATAAGTTTCAAAAAAATTTAACCTTCGTATATATTACTAATGTGAAAATTTTATTTTTTAGATTTGGATTTTCTTATCTTTTAGAAACCGTAATAACACGATCCTTAGAATGTCAACAAAAATCTATTTTTTAGAGTGGTTGAAAAAAGATAATTTTTTAGTATTTGTATAGAACGCCCCCAATCTTGTCTTTGCATCTCCATACATGATTAGTGTACTTCTCTATTTACATTAATTGTTGACAAATTAAAATATGAATTTAAACCAAGTATTTTGTTGGCAAATTAAAATATGCTTTTGAGCCAAGTCTTATACTATCTCTTAAAAGGATTTGCCAACTAAAGAATCATGTACATGATGATTCTAGATGAGACAGATGTATACTATTGAGAAAACGACCGACAGATATGTGGGTTAGAATGTAAACTCGTACTTGCATTCTAACCCGCATGTGGGCGGCGCCGCAAACGTATGCTAATGTGATGTTCTTAACTCCTTCCTTTGGGATAATCAAATAAGTAATTAACTAAACTTTTTTTTTTTTTTTTTTGAGGGTGTCCACTTCTTAATGGTGCTTGGAGGCATGCCTCCAAAGGGACTCGAACCCACGCCACTGCGCCAGGGTGCTCCACCGTTACCAACGAGCTACGGCCACGGGACATTAACTAAACTAATTTAAAACATTGTTTATATATTGCCATTTAATTATGAGAGGTGGAAAGTTAGAGAATTTTTTTCCTCTACTATGCACCTCGCATTTACAAATTGGTTATTCATTTCCATTCCTTGTTGATGTCACTTCAATCAATTTCTCATGATTTCATTTGTGTATTGAGATTGTACTTTAACAAATGCCTAAGTTAAGATTATGGCACAACTTTATCTTATCATTGTACTGGTGAAGTCCATTCTGAATTAGGTATTATCAATTTATCATATTTGTGAAATCCAAATCTAATTAAATATTTGATTTGATTAGATTTGGATATTCATAATTGATATTATGTTATTTTAAATCTAATAGGATTCTTATTGTAAGACTCATATTTAGAAAATTTTATTATGATCTAAAATATGATATTGATGGAATATTTTAGATATAATAGAATTCGAATTTTATTCATATTTAGAAAATTCTCTTATGACCTAGAATATAATTTTTTTTTTTATTCTATATGTATGGGGTGAGGGCGGAGGCACAAAACATAGCACAAGTTGAGATTCAGGGTGCTCATCCACAGGTGACCTAAGAGAAAGTTTGTACTTTGTTATTAGGTCTTCGTCATATAAGACAGAAGGAAGAAGAGATCTAATCGAGAAGTCGTCAACTTCGGTTAGTGAGATTGCTACGGATTTTTGAGCGATTTCAATTGTAATATCTTTCTTTTCTTTCTGAGTGTGCTGAGGGGGGTTGGACCTGTTAGGGCAAATGGTTCAACATTGTTTTTGGTGACATTGTAATTTATCTGAGTTATACAGATTGTGATTTGTCCAGGTGACGTAGTTACCGTCTTATACTTGTTTTTATCTGTGCTTAGTGTCCTTTAGACCGGGGTTAGTTATTTTAGGTAGGTTGGCCTAAGTTTTCGCTACGACAATGTCTCAGATACGGTATTGGAGCGCTTGTAGGACGTGTCTGATTTTTAACATTTACTGCAGTATAAAAAAATTAAAGGGTTAATTGCATTAACTGTTCATAAGTTTTACACTTATTATATGGATCACTTCTGTTTTGAAACTAATTACACGGATACCCCCTATAGTTAATAAAATTTATAAAGAAGAGGGGTGATGTAATTATTTTCGGAATGGAAGTAATGTATGTAATACTCATGAAAGATGGAAGGTTCAGTGTAATTAACCCAAAATTAAATTATAGTTTAGTGGAACAAAAGGTTGGCCATTGGCTGAAGGAGTTCTATTTTATGCTGTGTACTTATCCTCAATGCAATCATAGATCCAGACACTTGTCACCAACATTGCCGAAGCAAACTTACTTGTCAATCTTTAATCTTTAGTCTTTTATTTTTTAATTATTATCTCAAAAGAAGGAATCAAACCCCCACCACCACTTTGGTTGTAAGTTTAGATTGGTCCTCACCTCTCATGTTGCTCGTGAGCATCATTAGTAGTTGGGACTCTCCAATACAATTTGGAGCCCAAAATTTTAAAAAAAAGGTAAATGTAGAATGGGTTGGGTTTGTATGAGAATAGTAGGAAATGATAAAGTGAAATCCGGTCCCAAAAATTGTGTGGTCAAAAATTAATGTAGGAAAATAATAATATAAAGTTTAGAATCTAGAAAGTTGGACTCCAAATTGGAACTTACTATTCTGCAAAACGAGTTTCTACAATCTAGAATCTAGAAATTGGGAGGCCCAACCCTTAGCACCCATGGATGGGTTGGAACCGAAATTGTAGAAATTGGGACTAGGGATGAGACTTATTATTCTACAAAATGAGCTCCTACATTCTACGGAAATTTTGCTGTAGAGATAAAATTTTATTAAATATTTGCTGGAAGATAAAAAGTTTGACAAAATACCTATAACAATATGTTCAGCCAGACGGTGTGACAAAAATTGAGCCCGAATTTCTAAATTCTAGATTTTATATTATTTCTTGAAAAATAAGAAGGATTACACATGCGTCTATATCTATTCATCTTATTTTGACCTCAACAATTTATTTATTTATGATTCTCGTACAAATCTAGCTCATTCTTTATCTATTTTTGTATGTGGCTATCCTTGTCTAGGACCCCTCCTCCTCCTGTTCCATGACATGCTTATCCAATCTTTTTTTGTTTGTCTGTTTGGAGCACGAAGGAAGACAATCAGTGGAAGAAGACGATTATTAAACAGATTGGTGGCAGTACTGTGCTCCGTAGTGGAGCTGAACAAATCAATGTGATAGAACAGAAGCAGAAACAGAGCTCAACATTATCCAGAATCTGCAGCTGGAGATATGGTGCTTCCTCCCTCGGCATGTCAGCATCGATCCATCCTTGGTGGAGACGCCGAGCCTACCACCACCGGAGCGCCTCAATGTGCTTGCCAACATCGACAGCACACACACTTCCAACTAACAACGGGACATGCATGCATCTATGTTGCAACCGAGCCGTTCATTAGGTGTTTCAACCGAACCGAAACAGTCAAAAAACGAATTCCTCAAAATTCAAAACCGAAACTAATCCGATAATCGATTCGGTTTATTGGGTTAGACTATTTTTGTTGTTTAATGGACCGGTTATAAATTTAAAATTGTTGTTAAATTATATTAAAATTTAAAAATTTTATACATATATTTGTTATATTTCAAAATTTGACCGAAAGTTAGACTTTAAAAGACATGCATAGAATTGTTGATTTCAAAACATGCACAAAAATAGACACATTTTTAACCATAAAACATACATAAAAAATTGACGATATTCAATAATTGCACAAGTCATATTTAGTTTTTGGTTTTTGGTTCAAAACCGAAACTCAAAACCAAATAAAGAATTAGAATATTTACAAAACCAAAACCGAAACGGTTTCAGCTTGGTTCTACCTGCATATGAATTTCTCATGTCCAATGAACAAACATGATAATATGTCCGAAACCAAGAAACTATTGCAGAGAATATTCCCAATCAACAGGAAACAGGAAGGCAAATATCAAGAAAAGGAGAGAGATGAAGAAATTGTGTTCATTGCCAGTGAAGGCAAGTAAAGAGAATCACAGCAATCAATTCCACCACCGGGACAGTTGAACAGCAGCAGCAAGCACAGAGAGGATAGCTAGGGTTTAACAAAACCTTTGAACATTAGAGCATTTTCTTCTTCTTCCAAACAAAATCTGCAAGTAGTATCGTCTTGAACAAAAATGTAGTGAACTTAAAAGAGAAACATTTTGGCATTCTGAACACTGATATCATATAAAACTATAACTCCGACTCCTAGACATCCTGTTCATCATGGAGTACGAAATTTATCTTCGTTGACAGGAACAACTGCATCTGGTGCCATCTGGATGAGTTTTTAACAAGCAGACTTCCCTCCAAATATTTGATGGATATCGAACCTTTCAAGAAACATGGAACGAGAATATTACCATCCATGTTAATCATTTCTTCGACTTATTGGGTACTTTGAATATGTTGTCCTTGTAGTATTTAAGCTCCTTTATGCTTTCCTTGATGTCATCCATCGCCCTGTGTCTCTTCTCCTTCAAAGGAGCTCTTTTCTTCTCTGAAAAGACGACAAAAAAAAAAAAAAAAATCGTTTAAGAGTTTGTATAATTGTGAGAAGGTCAAAAAAGAGGGGATATTATTGATTCATTATTAGCGCTTCAAAATATTTACAAGAAAAGGATTTTTGTGCAGCTATGTTTGAAAGTAAATTTGCCTTAAAAATCCTCTGAACAGTCAGATACGAGTATAGAAGTGCAACTCAGGTAGTTTGCCAGTGAGTTTGCCGGTGATTGATCGCCAACAACCTCATGTGTAACAGAGAGGGGAAAGCAGGAGGGGCAATGGGAAACACTTCTCATCTTGACTCCAGTAATATAGTTATCATCTCACTTAATGAAGCACAATTTGCATTTACTACAGTTTTAACAGTCATGCAAAAGGCGAAAAAAGCTTCAAGGGGTTCTCATTTACAGGGAGAACCATAGAGGGGTTATCGGTTAATTACTACTTTCTTTTTTTCTTCTTCATAATTTGATGACCACGGAATATCCACACACATTTGGTGCAGTCATCATATAAGCAGTCACCTGCACAGCCTAAACTTGCTTTAACTTCACTGCAATAGCATCTATGTTGCATGGACATGAATGTGACAGGATATAGGCAGCAGCATGGACACAACAGCAATCAAGTAATCAACGCTGCTATAATGTAATGAAATCGACCAGATATTGATATAACTGGTGTAGTAGACAACTATAGAGTGCACATTTAAACAAAGCAACGAGAAACTATATTTACAAGTGGAGACAACCTGTATCTATTAGCCTCATGGAGACTGGGATAACTTACACAAGCATGGATTCTATGTACTGCAAGGGTGTCGTGCTATGTTTCCAAGGGAAGAAATTCTACTGGATTAGATGAACGACTACTAGATGGAACGGAGAGTTCATATGTACCAAATCAATAACAGAAACAAGCTCGAGAATAATTTATTCACTTGTGAAGGGTCTAAGCGGTGGATGTAGTAAGTATTAGATGACGACTTTGTCCAAAATAAACCGACTCAACTCCACTATTATCACATCCAAACACTAATTAAAGGCACTATCTCCTTGTTCTTCTATAAGAAAATCGCGATATAAATTTTTTACCAATAGGATGTTCAGTTTGGAAGGTCCTAAAGAGTTAATACTTCCCAAATTACAGAAAATTCAATTATTTATTCAAGTATGGACTCTGAAAGTTCCGAAGATTTTCCTCCAAAATCTGGTTGTTTCAATCTATTTTAATATCAGGAAGTACTTTATGTTAATGAAAATAACGAAAGATACCACCCAAAATAACAAGTGCAATTATCTGCAAGCACCCAACATCGATCTCAAACTCCTTGGTTGAAATTACTCGAGGTTTCATTGATGGTGGTTTTGTCCTCTAGTAAATAAATAAAATTGCAACATAAATTCTTCTTGACATCAGCCTGTGTATAAATATTGAATGTCACCAGGTTCCCGCAGAAGTAACATTGAAGAGTCACTTCCACATATCATGTAGCTCAGAAGAACTATTGAAATTCTCAAAAAATCAGGCGTAACAAGATTACACACTCCAACTCATTATGATAATAGTTGCACTTTTCCAAAATGACAAAAATATTATCTCAGTTTACTTTTGCAGTCTTATATATCACTTTACTTCTTTATGAAGCAACGGGAGCTTCAATTACTCCAGGTTTTACAAAGCAATCTGTTAAAAAACCTCTTGGATAACTTAAATACTTGATGTCATCCTCCTAAAAAAGCTGCCAAAGTATATGATGCCATATCATAGAAGAGTATGAACTGACTGGAATGCCTTGGTCACAACATTCCCCATGTATTCGGTTGATGACCCAAACGTCTCTTTGTTCCAAGAAGATTCGAGTAATCCACTGTGGTCATGTATCATCTAGAAAAAAGGGCATCCAAATGCCATGAGGCTTCTGGGGAGGTTAAGATGTACGCAACCTTACCCCCATATATATGGAGAGAAGTTGTTTCCTTGACTTGAACCCGCATCCTCCAGGAAGCAAGCAACAAACCTTACCGCGCACAATGCGACACCCTCCTCAATGTATCATGTAGAAGTTTATTAAAAAAATGTTCCAAGATGGCCAGACTGTTTTATTATATCATTGTGTAGTCAAGTTCTTGGTTGAGGTCATGCTATCTGAAAGTGTTTTTAGGAGAGAGTAGTAGTAGAGGGGGAAGCCTTTATGTTGCACCACATTTTTTATGGGAACCGATAGATTCACCATTTAAGAGTGAGAGGCTTGTAGTCGACAGTAAAGACTAGAGGCAGACAAAATAGAACATTGGAACATGGACAGAGGGAACAGAAAAAGAATATGGTAGTAGCTCATGTAACTGATGACATGATCCATAATGGGGCTGATTAAAGAACTAGTTTGACAAAGCAAACCACAAAAATTCCAAAAAGCAAGTTCTATGACTCAGAGAAGATGAACAAGAAATGAGGACTCTTCATCTTGTACCCAAGTAATTTTGCAGCTAATCAAATTTGGGAGATTGGAAAAAGAAAACAATGTTTTTCTGGCATAAGGGAAGATGTTTTTTCTACCAAACAATTAGAGCAACTATCTTGTCTTTGTGGGAACCAGCGTCGCAATTTGACGAACCTTCTCCCGGTGGACGAGCTCCACTGATTCCTGTTCGCCAACCGCAACGTCAAAAAATGACCTCCTACATGCACGGGAACTAGAACAAAAGGAGGAGATAGCACAAGTGGCTAAAGATCTCACATCTGACATCTCTAGCCGAATCTAGTGATGATCTTTAGATGTTCATTATTCACCCTTTGATTTTGCTTTGTGGGGGAATACATAGGGCCTCATGCTATCAAAATACATTTTTATAGACCATATTTACATTTGAAGAGAACGCTTTAGAAGCAATATTAGTACCTTCAGACGAAAGAGCAAATGAATACACCACCTAGCTGAGTGGAAGAGTCTGAGGACACAGCAGCAACCTCACAGGTATGTTGCAAAAGACAGTAAGTCAGTTGAGGGGAACTCGATCCTCGTCTCTCACCATCTTAGTTTTTTTTCCCCATAATTCTAATGGAAAAGTGGCGGTGCACATTTGCAACGTTTTCTTCCTCAATAAAAGACTCAAGTGCTCGCATATAAATCACTTCAGTTTACGCATAAATATGATAGATTTACCAAATAATATGTACGAGAATATGCATCTAGCATCTAATTATTCAGTAAATATGCAGATCCATTGTAAAAGACATAGAAGTGTCGACTACGGCAGCTAAGCTAGCAGTTGTTAACAAGAGAAAACAGTTATAATAGACAGCATTACCTCTGGGAAACCACCGTACACATAAAGCCATAATACTGCTTACATCAACAAGCACGTGAGGGAAGATGTTTGCAAGATTTGGCATGTATTTCTGTGCAGCAGCAAATCATATGGGAAAATTCAGTAAATAGGAAGTAAAGAATACATTTGTCATTTGATGGACAATTGGTGAAAGCACCCAATAACAGTGAAGTATATATTACAAAGAAGCAAATGATAATCTCCCAAAAATACCCATCCCATATTGCAGATCATGCTTAGTACAGATAATGAAACAGGAAACAAGACTAAGGACTCTTGCATATGTTTACTAAAATTAGGTTACAGCAGAACCAAAATAGAACAAATTTCAACTTAATTAAGGTGTTGCTAGTAATTGAAGATTTTCATCATGCCAACATCAGAACATATCATAAAGTGTCTACAAGTTCACAATATATGCAAATTACTAAATAAAAAAAGATGTAGTATAAATCCCCGCAGCAGCGGTGCCCAAATAATTGGTTCAAAATGTCAAACGTTTCTCAAACTGATAAATATCACCAACTAAAATCATTTAAATATAAAACTATAACTGAAAAGCTTCTAATTCCTGATTGGGGAACAACTATGTTGCATGGACAAGGCAAAATGGAGTCCGTATCCTATACTGTTTGTAACCCATGTCTATATTTGTGTAACATAGAAATGTATGTATCCTGTGTCTCCGTATCCGTATTCGTGCAGCTGAAGCATACGACAACAGTATAGCCCAGACGACAGCCACTGTATCCAATATCATTAACCAAATCTACTCGGACTTATAAATGCCCACTCTAGAATTTCCATCAACACATAAGATGCCATCGTTTGCCAGATTTCTTCAAAATTTAAATAATGTAAAATCCTTCTTTTGCACATCCCTAAATTTTTATTGGAAAATAACTGATGCTAACAATATAACTATAGTGTAGATAATACCAGCCCAAACCTGGGCTTTCCTCTTCCTTTTGGGTACACCAATAGGTTGAACACCTTCCTTCGGTGCGGACAACATCATCAATTTATTCCACCATCACATAGTGATCAAGGTCCTCATGTTGTATCGTGGTTTATTATAGAATTTTGGGTACAAAGGCTATGGAGCAGAGGAATGTCCTCAATTAAGATTTGGCAGGTTTCAATTGGCTGGATTAATCCCATTAATCCTCACGTAAACTCTAATCTCGTTTTGCTGTTCAATTGCATACTTTTATGATTTCTTATGGTGCATATTGCTAGACTAGTCATCACTGATTCTTTGCTTGATTTACACATATCTTTTGTATGCCATTGCATGATCTTAGGTCGCATTAACATTTTGTTTCTGTACACTTCACTTAGTTTCACACATCTAGCATCTAGTCTAGTATTTTGCATTCCATGTGTTCTTTGTGATCATCGATGTTGCACAAACACGGATGCGGCAAGGTATGGACATGGTGAGACGGGCAAACCCCGATCTTGTTGTGTCCTCGTGTATTTTGGAGTGACCGATGCGTTTCTGATACGGTCACATTTTGGAGCGTTCTTGTTTCCTACGTGATCATCTACATCGTTCCATCTAGATTTGTTGTTAGTATTGTCCGCGTGCCAGTAGGTCTACCTTCCAGCCAACTAGTTGTCTACGTTTTGTGGCGTGATCCTCTTATGCTCATAGCTACTTGGTCAGAAATATGGCAACCAATACAGAGATTTGACGTCAAGTCGACATCCTGTTATAAGAACTTTATTAACTTTATCATGGAACTTTCTTATGCCCCATACCATGTAGTGGCCCGTTTCCGATAGGTGGCACACTATGTAATATGCTTGTGGCGAGTCAGACTCGGTCGAAAACATAGATGGCTAGTTTGATTCAGCCGAGAGCTTGATATATGATAACACTTTGTGGCATCAAACAATCGATTTGAATAAATGCTATGAGAATCGATCCAACTGATGGAACTTTTGTTAGAATAAGTCCTACATGCAGCAGACTGCATCGACGAGTGAGCTCTATATAAGAGTTCCTTAGACGGGATCAGACTGTTGTATGGTTTTTTTCTTGAAGTTTTTGCTACTTGGTTTTGATGAATGTATTTTTGCGTCGATTTATGCATTTATTTTAAAATTTTCGAAACGAATGATTTAAAGAAGGATTGCTAATAAGATATTGATGTTATTGTAGGAGCTCGCGTAACTAAAGCTTGATCGTTGCGAATCGCTCCGACTCTCGGCACATTCGATACTTGGTGGGTGGTTCGGTCGCTTCTTTTCTACTCCTTCCTGCAAATAAAATTCTTGTTGTCTCGAACTTATTCAAATCGATAATGCCAAGTTAAATGCATGTCAAATCACTAAGATAAAAAAAAACTTGGGATAACTGTAGCAATTTAGAGTAGTTTTACTCTGAACTTAAAATGATAGGCTTCGCTCTCAAAGCGAACATTTAGGGCTCAGAAATCATGAAACTGCTTAAGACCCTAAAGTTATAAGCTTCTCACTCCGAAGCCAAAAGGTCCTAGAAAAGAGAGACTGTTTCACTTTCACGTGAACGAAATAATGAAACGTTGGCTGTGGCATGGTGTCTCGGGATAATTGGTGCCTATGGGATGCCAAATCAGAAGTACAACTTTGAGGAAATCAAACAGTTGCATAAGTAAAATGATAATACTGCTAAATTCTGTTCCCTGGCATGCATTTGTTTCATAGTTTTAATTTTCACAAACTTGCATGGTCATGGACAACTTGTGCACAATATGTTTTCCTCGAAACGGTATCCGGGACACCGGAACCGAATCGACATAAGAAAATTTTGAGATGTCGTGCTCGACACGAGGCATTGCGATAGCTCCAGCTAGGCTTGCAACCTAGACTGATAGGACGCGTTGTAATGCCATTGAGAATGATCCCTCGTGGTGTCGTAACACCAATGACCACATATAAGATAGTAGCATACTAACCTATTGCCTTATGCAGGTGGTAAGTATTATCTCTGTTTATGCAGGGACGAGTACGACCATGGTAAGAATTTAGATAAATTACTACGCTTTACTGTATGCTTATGTCGTTTCAAGAATGCTATTGATATGAACTGAAATTCATCTAGTTCTAAATAGCAAGACAACTTTGAATGCATGCCAACCTTAATAAGCAGTGTCGGTTTAGACGAGTGGGTTTGTCCCGCTGACTATTTCCAAGTGTGCTAATCCCCCAACCCCTCAGGTGACGAGAACTCCGGGGGTGCACGGTGCTACGCCCACGCTGAAGTTCAGGAAGGCGTTTTGAAGCTCTTCCTATTTTGAAGTATTTTGAAGCCAATTCATCTTAAGTCTTGCAATGTATAAAATGGTGTAACTGTATGGAACGACAAGTATTATTTCAAGCAGCTTGTCGAGTGTTCTGTTTTGTTTCAATCAAATGTAGCCGCAACGACATATACAATGTAATTACGACTTGCACATCGTCGCAAGCTATTAATGAAAAGCATATTTCCATCTTCTTATACTGCGTGTTCAATTCTCTGCAATTTGTGAAGTTTCAACTTGATGTTTTAGAAGAATTATCAAATGTAATGTTCTTGCCTTGTACGAGTGCAACTCCAGATTCGTACGACATCATGCCCCATCGAGCACAATCGATTCGGCAGAAATCGATGCAAGGACGAACGATTTGTCGAATCGGGACGTGACATACCCGATCCTATTTTGATGGAAAATGGCTTGCATGATAATGAGCCGCTGCATCTATTAGTGAGATGCAATTACTCTCGAAAAGGATATATTATTATATAGGATGACTTTCTTCAGTTTATATATGGTTTATTAACTACTTTTGCTCCATTCACTTAGTTTACCAGCAAAGCACTGACATAGTACAAGACACAGATGGAATGACAGCTATGGAAAACCCTAAAGGCCTAGGATACAGATTTAGCAAGGTTACAACTTACAAGCAACCACACAGACAAGCATCCTCTCCCCCGAGTCAGTCATTTTTCCCGAAATGGGAAATCCAATGAATTGGTATTACAAGTCTAATGAAAATAAGTCTTTTGGTAACATATATGGTAGGATTGTTTATCTTATTAGTGGTTTAGCGATTCTGCATCTCCTTAATATCTTTAACTTCTGGTTATTCCATTGCAATTCTGCCTACAAATACAAATGGTGAGGTGTGGCTAGTTGGTGGAATTGTAACAGTGAATTGTTTCACGATAGACATAGCTTTGTTCTGTCACAAGATTCACCTGATTGATACATGATACAAATTCGACACTTCGAGACATTTTCAGATTTCTTGAATCATGTGAGAAGGAGATTATAAATGATGGTTCCTTTTTGTTCACACGATTGAAAATAGTTCTATGGTCTGAAAGAGCACAAGGAAATACAATTTTGTATAGACAATGTTGCAAAAAAAGGTCCTCGTGTTGAGCCAACTGTACAAAATAAAAGGTAAAGAAAATCAAATTGACCAGGTCATAAGCTATTTCATATTGCATTCAGATCAAAATATACACCACCACCAAAAGATTTTGTGGTGACACAATTTACAATCTTAATTTCTAGGGTACATAAGAAATCAGTCTCCGATTCATATTTCTTTACTCGATCCCTTCTTATCGTGTCTACAACAACAGAGCCTTTGTCCCATTTTTTTGAAGTCGGCTATTTCAATCCTTCTCTTCCATTAACCTTGCTAATTACATATATATTGGAAATTTCCTTTCACAGATTCTTAGGGCTCAAAAATATCAAATTCCCATCATATTTACTCCATAATCTCCTTCCGTACATTCTGTCCTACTATAAATCTATTATGCACATCAGCATCTACATCTGCTTTTAAATAATAGAGGACGATGCATTTAAACAAAAAAAAAACAAGTTACATTCATCATCATATATAAACGCACCTTAAGAGATGCTTTACTAACCTTCAAAAACAAGAAGTCAACATATATGGAATTTCCCGCCAGAAGTGGTGTATGTGGTCCTATATGTTCTTTCACAAATTCTATAACCTGCAGCAAACAGATTATGTAACTTATAAAACAAGCAGTAAAATGTCAAGAAGCAACCACTTCCATGTTTGTGAGCAAATAACATCTTGCTTTGCTACAGCATTTACTATTTCAGCATCCTATTTCACTCCGTGCAGTTACAAATAGAAAACCGCCAATTCTACTGCACATGCACCATAAATCAATATAGGTTGAGATGAGCAGCAGAAATGATAACAAATAAATGTAAAATAAGCAACCACCACAACAACAGTAATGATAAATATACTACTAAAATAATATGCAACAGAAGCCGAGACATCAAATATGATACTCATTCATGCTGAGAAATTTCTAATATAGAACTATAGTCTTTATACATAATAACTTAATATGCATAAAACCATGAGAGGAAGCCACAAAAGTTTCCCAAAAAATGTATGATCGACTGCAGTAGCAGAAAATAATGTTTTCCTGGCATTCCCATCATATAATATTTCATGCAGCAGTATAATGCACAAATCCTAGATTTCGTATCCATTGTGTAACTCTTGAAACTTCTTTATTATTAGATTGCAGTGCAGTTCAATTATCATAAGCTGGAGAGGAAAAAGATAAGTCACCGCAGTACATTTTTTCTACCAGTAGGAAACTTGGTGGTCATTACGCAAATAGTCAGAACATTGTTAACTTGTTTTCTTTATCATTCAAGGAAAACTCCAAATTCTTCCACTCTATAATTAATGATGCAAATCAACACTATAATCATAAGGATTTCGGAACCAGCTAGTAAAAGAGGTGGGATACACATAAAGAGCCATTGGATAATTAGAATTAATATTCCTTCGGAACTAATTAAACTTCATAAATTGTGAAATGCAAGTTATTCCTGTTATAACCAAGTAATCAACATATGATATATTTAACCTTGTGTTGTAACACATTTACATATCTTATTTCTTTGCAAAAATAGCATGGTTCTGACTTCTGTATGATAAGATACATAATTGACTTAAGATTGACATATCCTTTTAAAGCATTAAATCCAGCATCAATGTCATATGATCTCTTTCACATCTATATTTCTATAGATGTATTACCACCTTTACCATCATCAGTTTGAACATAATTATTACACCATTGCAGTTGCATCCTCTCTTTCCTGAAACACATGGGTTAACTTTGTCCTCATATTCTTCTTTTTCCTAGTATTTTATTTCCTCTTCTTGTTTTCAGCTTCAAACTTATTTCTAGCTACTATTCTAGAACTCCAACAATTAAGCTCATATATATGCAGTAAAATAATACAGCAGTCGAGACATGCCTGTAGGTGCAGAGTACGTGTACACGTATGCAGAGGAGGATTAAGGGGAGGGCTCTCAAACCAGTTTTTTGTGTAGGCTGTTAAGCAACTAAATTTAGAGAACTTAAGTGAACTATATCAAATAACGGATTTTATGTTCGATTTTGATGCAATTTATCTAGTATGAAAGTGCAATTTTTAGTCCTTGTCCCAACAGGTGCTAATTGTGTGCAGTTCCTTCTCGATTTTGCAACAGTTTCTAGTATCTGTTGTTCGATGCAATGAGATGTACTTACTATAATGACCTCATGTAAATTTTGGATGTCGTAGATTAACCAATTAAATAAATTTAGTTGTTTGGTTGCTAAAAAATTGGTACAACAAAATAATGTTGCAAGCAGAAGTGATATAGATCACAAATCTGAAAATTCATCCATTATTAAATACCAATAACTCTATTAGTTGTTGTGCTTCTCGCAACCAATTTAAATTTTCTATAAAAAATCATTGACTATCAAAGACCTATAAATGATTATGATATATATGTTCAAACAAAGCCCTACAGCTTTGTAGCATAAAAGAAAGGTTACTTTTTCATTATACACTAAGAGACCCCATTATGTTTTGATTTAAGCACATACATCCTCTTTATCGGAGATACCTGACTGAGGCAGGGGGGCGAGGGGTAAACATATAGCCAAGGAGGTCCTTGATACAACTTTTGCATACATCAGTGAGGTAGTAAAATCAATAATTTCACTAGGAAGAACATTGGCTTTGTATGATTAGTGGTCTGAAGTACACAGACCATTTGCATAGTATGAATATCTACCTTCACACGTCAAAAGCTAACAAGTACTGTGATGACAAACATTGTACTAATATGCAGTCTGAATTGAGAAACTGTAGTTCGCATCCTCAAATACTTAGTAATTTGAGATTTAAGTAGCTTACTGAATCTAATCTACTGGCCCGTCTAATTCTACGGTAAATAGTAACCAGTTTTACCATCACAGAAGTACCATTCTGGCTTCAATCAAACCAGTTAGGGGGAAAAAAACTCTAAGCTAAACGTCCAATGTACCTGTTTCTCTGCTTCTTTCTCACTAATTGTACTCTGTAATACTCTCTTAGTCAACCCTAAGAACATAGTCACAAGGAATGTCAATTATCAGTTACGCTGAAGAAACATTAACAAGAACTATCATAAAAAGGCAGGAAAATGACGGGTTTCTAGCTTACCGCTAGCTGCATGATGGTTGAGACACCATTCTCCCATGTTATCGAGGCACTCCTTTGGCTGCCTAATCACCAAATCAGGACCCTAAATAAAAACATGATTCATTGTGTTTTAACCATACATAAGCCACAAATCCATAATATCTATAACAAAAATTACCATTCACCAACAGGGTATACATAACTTGTCAGCAAGGCAATCATAGGAAATGCTCGAAATATCATTTGTAACCAGAAAATGCAATCCATCTGATGATGTGGTTTGCAGAAACTGTTGTGTATAAATGATGAAGTCTGTAGGGTGATAAAGACAGTATAGTGCTCCATTTATAGACGAAAATATTCAAGTTCAGATCTGGAGAAAAAGGTTAACCCTGATGTGGCATAATAGACAAAATATTCATAAATTAATTAAAACCGAAACATGCTCCATATAGATAATTTTGCAAGTATGAGACATTTTGTTGCTGTTTAAGTTGCAACTGGAAACATTGTTATTCTTTTTAAAGCAATATTTCAACAAAGATAACCCTTATATGTGAGAATAATCCCTCATTAGAAATGCACTATGGTCAACTAGATCAGGTCCAACACAAACCAACCTAATCAAGTCCAAACCCCAAAAGTAATTACCGACTAGTTTTTACATGAGACCTTGAACATTAGCAAACTTCAGGTTCAATAAATACAACATGAATAGATACTCAAGGTTGTCAAGAGGTCTGTGTCACATCTGCAATTGAAGCTAATTCAAAGTTACCCTGAACCAGGGTAGGATTGCTAACAGAGTCTGACTGCATCCTAGAGATCAAGTCAAGGCGACTGAACTTTCTTGTTACCTCTACCAACCAGACTCACCACAAGGCTCTACAAGAAGTTTTATCAGACATGAAAACTCTGAAGAGGTAGTTCTTTGCATGAGCTTTTGTGCAAGTGATGCCATAAAAATCCTAACTCTGGAAAGGATACCCCACATATAACATCAGCCTAAGTGGTACAGCTGCTAACTTGTCGTAGATACAACTTAGTACTGAAATTTTAAAAGAAACAAAGGTGGAAAAATGCATAAACATTATATGGCATAAAAGTCACCTCTACTGATTTCGCTAATTTACCATCAGTTATTATGCAAGCAATCTCCAATATCCGATCAACTTCAACATTCAAACCTGCAGGTGTGAAATGGAACAGAAATTAGAAAAACCAATGGCTTTTAGAGAAACACACAAAATTTTCACAATGAAACATATACACTATTCTATAAATAAAGTAATGTGATAGTTAAGGAAACATTTGAAACTGACAGAAAGAGAACCTTTAAGTTAACTATCAGCCATATAGAATATCCTGATTTATTATAAGATGAAAACAATTAATATTCACTTGCTTCAAGATAACACTATACAAACTATTTCCTTTTTTCTCAAGTAAAATATGTGAGTCAGTGAGCGGCATCACAAAGATAGCTGAGCATAACAGTAATGACATGTATATTGAAACTATTTTGCAGGTATAGATTAAGAAGATTGCATCCAGAAGAATCAGGTGCACTATAATTTGTAAAATATGTGGGCCTTCCCACTGCAAAATCATTCATATGACCCCAGAAATACATTAAGGTCACCAAAGTAATTAGCTGAATATATATAGCATTGTCCAGTGAGAAGTTAAGATTCTTGAGAAGACCTCGTGAACCAAGAGATGGGCTTAGAAAATGGATGAAACAAACCGTCCATCCTGATCTGTATATAGTTAAATGAACATATAAAAAAATTGTAAGCTATGGATCTTTTTGCTTATGCATAAGATGATCAAGACATGAAAAGGTTTATAGAACCATTCATTTTCTATTACAACATTAATGGGCAAAATAATTTCGATCTAATAAAATTATTTTACATGCATTCATAGTTACACCTAGACCGGACATCGACCCGTTAAAGACTTCGGGTCACTGGTCTAACTGGTAGATCGTCGGTCGGACCAGATATATATAATTAAAATAATAAAAAAATATGTATATAGGGTTTTGCTAACATACAGAAAGAAAGGAGTATGTTAGCAATCTACTCCAATTAATTTTTTTGGATATATATATATATATATATATATATATATATATATATATATATAGAGAGAGAGAGAGAGAGAGAGAGAGAGAGAGAGAGAGAGAGAGAGAGAGAGACCACCAGATCAAAAGTACACAAGAATAAAAAACTATGATGCATCATGTATCACAAGTTAGAAATTAAGGCAATGACCATGCTTTAATCAACAAGGAAAAATAAAGAAATGGAAAACCTCAACAAAATAACGAGTAATGAAGGATCATGGCTGAATAGTGGGAAACCTAAATTTCGACACCAAATTAGTAAGTATTAATAATAACAAACCTCCGTAATTAACCATATAAATTAAGCATTCCGAAATTGTCAAGCCAAACTTTAACTCTTTAGTCTTTCTCGCATTTTGTAACTTTATACATGGACAGGGGGGTCATACCATATCTAGATATTTTGGCATTAACGCAGTCTTAAAGCCCAGACCAATTCCAAATTGTTTCCTTTCTTAGAAGAAACAAGACCGGGTTTTCAAGACCCGAAGGGTTACACAGGTTTACCAAACCCGACCAGTTCAGCCGACTTGACGGAAAAACGGTTCAAATGTGGACCTGGACCAGATTGGCTACCGGGTCACCGGTTTTCCGGTCCGGCACTGGTCTGATCCGGGTTTATAACTATGCATGCATTTGATGTTGTATAGATTATTCCCAACAGTTTGAATCACCTAAGGTATGGTTCAGGATTGCTGCTACTTTTCAATAAACAACAGTAGAAGCAGTTTTTGAAAACAGCCTCCCTCCTACTTTCAAAAGATAATAGATACCCCAATATTGAACCAACTTCTCAAATGTTTTTGATAAACTGTTGTTACCAAAAATGTTTTGCAACGACAACAACAACAACAACAAAGCTTTTACCCCAAAATTTTGGGATCGGTTGTTTGACCTCTTCTTCCATTCGACTCTATAGATTTTGGACTACTTTTCAAAAGAAGAAGTGTTGAACATATCTTCGACTTTGAGGTTTGTGAGGTTTTGTTGAGAATCAATAAGGGACTTTTAGTCCCACATCGGAATATGTAGTATGTAGAGGAGCTAGACTCCCTATATATAGTGAAGTAGTCCATCAATAAAATTATCAATCTATTATTTTCTACATGGTATCAGAGCCATAACTCTCTCTCTCTCTCCACAAAACAAAATTTTTCCCCTCCTAAACCCTAACCCGCTGGCCCCCCCCCCCCCCCTTCGCTTGACCCCATCCTGTAGCAGACTCCCGTCACCCCCCCCCCCCCCCTCATCCAGCCCCGACCCTGTAGCAGCCTCCCCCTGTGCAGCCCCGACCCCCCTGCGTAGCCTCCCGCCCCCCTTCCTCCTGTAGCAGCCCCGACCCCCCTGTGCAGCCTCCCGCCCCCCCTCCTCCAGCCCCGACCCCCCCCCCCCCCCTCTGTCGCAGCCTACCGCCCCCCCTCCTGTAGCAGCCCCGACCCCCCTTGTCGCAGCCTCCCGCCCCCCCCCCCCTCCTGTAGCAGCCCCGACCCCCCCCCTGTCGCAGCCTCCCACCCCCCACCCCCCCTCCTCCAGCCCCGACCCCCCCGCACCCCTTCTGGACCCCCCCGACCCCCCCCCCCCCCCGACCCCCCCCCCCTCTCCCACAGCCGCCCCATCCAACCCTAACCCTAACCCTAACCATGGAAACCCTATCCCTAGACCTAGCAGCCCTATCAAACCCTAACCCTAGCTTTTAGCAAAAAAAAAAAAGAAAAAAAAAAAAAGGCGTATTTCGAATAGAGACGGCTGTCAAATCTTTATTTGCACCAACTCTGTTCCGTGCTTACGCCGTTTGGAACTAACAAATGCTTTATTTGTTATTTCTTCTTCACATCGGGATCTATGCAGAGACTGATCATGTCTTCTCTGGTGTCCTGACGTGTTCACTTTACATGCGTGCGCCGGTGCTGACCAAGTTAGTAGCGCATTAGTAAAGTCTCTGGCGTTGAAGAAGACGACGTCGACGACGAAGACGACGAAGACGACGACGTTGGGTCAGTTGCAGACGACGACGACGACGACGACGACGAAGACGACGAATTTAGTTCACAGTTGAAGACGCCATGGATTCGATCAGTGGCAAACTGACGGCCGATGAGATGAAGGCCTTGGTTGATGATATCTTATCCAAGAGATTAACCGAGGTAACCCCACGTGTGATCCATACTGATGTGGATCCGTCGCCTTACAAAATGGAGAAGCTGGAGAAACTGGAGACGAAGTTGGAAGGAACTTCCAACTACTTAAAGTGGTCGCGGCAGGCAATGCGGACACTGAAGGGACGTGGCTTGGTTGGCTATGTCACTGGCCAAGCCAAAGCGCCAGCCGATCACTCCACCAAGGAGTTTGCTGTGTGGGAGATTGTCAACAACGTCGTGGCTGGGTGGTTGACTGCCTCTTTAACCGACCAGGTGTCGGGCAATGTCGAGGCTATGGAGGCTGCTGCTGATATATGGCAGACTCTCAAAGATATGTACTCCGGCTCCGGCAACCCTATGCGAGTCTTTCAACTGCAAGATGAACTCGATAGGGTGGCCCAAGACGACCGTACCATCTCTGAGTACGCGGCCCTGTTGAAGAAGTACTGGTCTGATCTGGATCATTATGATCCTCTTGGGATGGAAGATGCACAAGTCGAACCGGCTTTTGCGAAGTACTTTCAGACGTTCCTGGCTTATATTTCCCGGCAGCGTATGATGAAATTCCTGAAGGGACTACACCATGTATTTGAGCAGCAACGGAATATCCTCCTTTCCCAACCCACGCTCCCGACCTTGGAAGAAGCTATCGCTGTCATGACACAGGAAGAAGCTCGACTGAAGTTGATGCCCAACAAGGGCTCCTCCCAGGGGGAGCCAGCCGCGGTTGAAAAGTCTGCCCTTGCTGCCTTCAATCAACCTCCATCTATGGGTGGTGTTTGTCACAATTGTGGTGACTCCGGACATTACATCCGATTTTGTCCAAAACCCTTGCGCAATCAGTCTACTGATCGAGGACGGGGTCGTGGAGGCCGACGTGGTGGTAGAGGAGGCTATGCTGGTCGAAGGGGCGGCCACAAAGCAAATCTGGCCGAAGAAGGAGAGCATCACCTGGCTGAAATAACCCCGCTTGAGCGGGAGTTCCTTGAGAAGTTGCGTGGCACGAAGCTGGGTTCGGCCGACAGTCCTGGGGCATCTTCAACCTCGGGAGATCACTTCACTTGCTTTGCCCAAACCAGCACCGATGATTCTGCACGTGCTCTTGCATCTATCCATCAGCCAGGATGGATTATGGACTCTGGGGCATCTCGCCATGTCACGGGGTCCCGTGGTGCGTTTCGGAAATATTCTCCCCTACCATTGTCGGAGAGTATTCAGACCGCTGATGGTACATCCAGTCCTGTAATGGGTAAAGGCACTGTCGCATGCACCCCTTCCATCACTCTATCCAATGTCCTTCATGCTCCATCTTTTCCTGTCAATCTTCTATCCATTAGTGCCATTATACTTGATCTTAACTGTACTGTTTCCTTTGACATTCCTCAGGTGACTTTTCAGGAGAAAGGGACAGGACGACGGCTTGGGACTGGCACATGGCATAAGGGGCTGTGGTATTTAGACAAGATTGGACTGGACAAAGCATTGGCATCCTTGGTAGCAGACGCACCACCAGAAGCTTCCTGTCGCAGTGTTGAAGCCGACTTGCTACTCCACCACCAGCGTGTCGGACATTCCTCTTTTCCGGTTATTGGTCGAATGTATCCGTCCTTATATCAAAGGGCTAATAAAGAGAAGTTATTTTGTAATGTTTGTGCTTTGGGAAAACATACCAGAAGCTCGTATGTGAGCACAGGGAATAGAAGTTCAGCTGCTTTTGACATGATACATTCAGATGTATGGGGCCCTTGTGTAGTGCCCCGTCCCTACATCGTGCCCCGTCTCCGTCCACGGGGTGCGCGAGAAAGGAACACTGTCGCTATCGATTTGGTCGGGACCGATAGGTCGGAATCGGCCGAGTCGATCGAACGGGAACGGTTGAATTAAGATCCATTCCACGTTATGGAATGGCTTCTTCGGAACCAAGTCCCATATTCAGCGGGTTGCGCCTCGAGGATTGGCTCTGCGGCTGAGTCGGGAGAGACCTCCCGTTGCTCTGGTTTTCATGCCGCACTTGAATTGGCTTTGGCTTTCGTTTTTGTGAATGCTTTCGATGGGTTTTCGTGACGCGTTTTTGAGCTCGCATTCATATCGAAATTCTTTGAAATACACAGTGTTCTAATCAGTTGCTTATGCGATTGCAGGTGATCGCGTAGGCGACGACAGCGCAGCCAACCGGTCGCTCGCTTGAAGCAAGCTAAGGCGAGTGGCTGACCTCCTTCGTCCCGTCCCTCTACTTCAAAAACTCAACATGTGAAGTAAAATAAATGCTTGTCATAATAGTATAGAATCAGTGAAATCGTGGCACGATACTTCACGAAACACTCGTTATCGAACTGTCGGTTTTGGAAATGAAAAACGTGCTTCCCTATGCAATTACACTTGGTCTATGCCAATCCAACGAATGAATCTATTAACGCTTATCGCAACGATACGGAAAAATGAGTAAATCAACTAAGTTCCAAAGAAAGCGGTCATTGGACAACTTGTCGACAAGGTGAAGTTCCTCGAACGGTTGCCTCGGCCAAGGGACCGGTTCGGCCCGGGAGGAACGAGTGTAGCAGCGCCAACCCTTCATCGGCGCGAGTTATGCGGGCACTTTCGCACAGGGCTCGCTACCCGACGCGAAAGGGGCGTCGTCTAACCGAATGCTATAGTCCGCGATGGCTTGACATTGCCAGTGGCCTTTAAACCCCTGTCACTACTTAACAGGTGCACGGGACACGGGATAAACATGATAGTTGCTTGCCTCAAAACATGTTAACATGCAAATCATACAGGACGGTTAGAAAGATCATTGAAATAGCTAGCAAACATGTTTATGAAACTTCTTGAATCAAATGCAGAGCTTGGATTTAATTAGCCATTCGCCAGTACATGTGTTTCGTGCTGATCCTCGCTCTTTGCAGGTCCCGCGAACCAGGAAGGACGCGCCAACTAGCAAGGCGACGTTCGTGACTTTTGAAGCTTCGGCCGTGCGTCGAAGACTATCTATCAGCGACTCCACATTTTGAAGGCTCTCAACAGTCCAAGGAAAATGACTCAGCGTCCCTCCCATCCAGGTCAATGGAGTACTTGTATATTGAGGGATGTGTGCAATGTATGGAACGGCTATCTCATCGGCACTCTTTTGTAATCGAGTCATGTTGTAGCCCGCGCGGCAATGAGTCTTGTGTCGGAGTCTGTAAAAAGATGTTCATTATCAATAAAGATCTAGTTTCCTTTACTTATTGTGTGTATCAATTTGTCTGCGTACTCTCTTAGATCTCGTGTCTCGGATTACCTTATGACTTGGCCTTGTGCGATCGCAAATTAGGTTCGCACGGCATCACGCCCGGGGGACGACTATCGATTCGACGGAATCGGGGCGTGACAAAATGGTATCAGAGCACGGCTTTACGTCCTTGGCCTCTCGTGTCGAATTCTAGTCTCCGACCGTTGACCTCGTGTCGATGAGAAGAGTTGTTCCATACGCTGAACCCAGGACATTTTCTGAAACTAACGAGAGTTGCCTTCCTTTTTCCCTGCAGTTATGGGAGCTCAGGCGGAAGACGAGACGAGCGCTTCGAGCGGCTCGAGTGCTTCTAGGCCCGAGCATTCCGTTAACCCAACGGGAATGACGCCTACTGTAGCCGGATCTTCCGGCGACCCGATGCAACGTATGCTGCAAATGCTTGAGATGCAGCAACGTCAAAACGAGCTCCATCGTCAGCAAGCGGAGGCTCGTCAGGCTCAATTTGAGAGTCGGTTCGAGGCTCAATTCAAGCTGCAGCAGCAGCAGCTGAATACCCTCCAACAGATCGTACAGTCGGTCGTCGGCAACAACAACTCAACGATGACACCTGCCGTGACCCAGCCTGCGGTTCGATCCAACGAAGCCGAACCAGAGGCGCCCGTGCTCTCACCTGCAGCACCGAGAAGTTCCAACTTCGACGTGTCAAAGTTCACTAAAAGCTGCCGCACTTCCTTCAACGGCACAGAAGATCCCGCGGTGGCGATCGACTGGTTGGAGGAGCTGGAAGACAAGTTCGAGCTTCTGGATGTCGAGGACCCGAAGAAAGTCGCGTGTGCTCAACTATTACTTCGAATGAACGCGCACGATTGGTGGGCTGTGCAGAAGCGGGCTATTCGACGTGAAGACGAGACAGCGGCGATCTCATGGGCGACATTTAGAAATGCGTTCGAGAACGAATATCTTTCTGCAGCCGTGCGACAGGAAAAGGAGAACGAGTTCATGCAGCTGACGCAAGGGAATATGACTGTACGACAATATGCGGCCAAATTCAACAAACTGGCCAAGTTCGCTGGTGACTATCTACCTACTACTGCAAGCCGAGCAAAGCGATTCGTAGTGGGCCTGCGTTCCACTATCCGTGCACATGTCTCGGTGCCAGAATACAAAACTGTGGGCGAGGCACTCAACCACGCCATCCGTCTGGAGTCCGAGTATCCTCCTACTACTACCGGCGCTGTTAACTCTAATAACAAACGCCATAGTTATGCGGGAGGCAACAACGCACATAAGCGTCAACATCGCGGCAACCAGACGAAGGAACGGATGGTCTGCAATTTCTGCCACAAGGACGGGCACCTGGATACCGACTGCCGACTTAAGAACAGAGTCTGTTTCGCATGCGGCAAAAGAGATCATCTCGTAAGGGACTGTCCGGAAGCTGCGTCGACTCAACGCCCGCCCCAACATCATCAAAACCGAGGCCAAGCACCTCGGGTTCCACCGACCACACAACAGAATGGCCAAGACCGTCGCCCTAATGCTCAGGGCCGTGTCTACGCCATGACCAGAGACGAAGTGTTCGCATCTGACACAGTTGTGACAGGTATACTGCAATTCAATAATAAACCTGCTCGTGTGTTGTTTGATTCAGGTGCCACGCATAGTTTCATATCGGCGGACTTCGTCGCCGAACACAAATTCCCCCTGACACCGCTCGGTCTTGAGCTTACTGTTAATATCCCGTCGGGCATACCACTAGCTGCGAATTTAGTCTGCGGAGACGGAATCATCTGTATAGGTGGTCAACAGGTCAGTCTTGATGCGATAGTTTTAGACATTAAAGACTACGACATCATTCTGGGGATGGATTGGCTCGGTCCGTGCAACGCAACCATAGACTGCGCTGAGAAGAAAGTCACTTTCCGCATACCGGGAGTGCCTGAATTCTGCTACTCGTGTGGTGAGGCGTCGCCGACCTGCATGGTGATCTCTGCGATATCGGCTCGACGGATGCTGCATTCCGGGTGCGAAGGCTATCTGGCTTCCGTTCGAGACATACGACAGGATGGTGCAAACGCGGGTCAGACCGACGTTGTGGCAGAATTCCCCGATGTGTTCCCGGACGAGTTGCCCGGCATGCCGCCCGATCGAGAGATTGAGTTCACTATCGATACCTTCCCCGACACTCGACCGATCTCGAAGACCCCGTACAGAATGGCCCCTGCAGAGCTTAAAGAACTCAAGGTGCAGTTACAGGAATTGCTCGACAAGGGATTCATCCGACCCAGCGTCTCGCCGTGGGGAGCGCCCGTACTATTTGTCAAGAAGAAGGACGGCTCTATGCGTCTTTGTATCGACTACCGCGAGCTGAATAAAGCCACCGTCCGGAACAAGTATCCCCTGCCCCGCATAGATGATCTGTTCGATCAGCTCCAAGGAGCCACGGTGTTCTCTAAAATTGATCTGCGTTCGGGTTATCATCAACTCAAGATCAAGCCGGACGATGTGCCGAAGTCTGCCTTCCGCACTCGATACGGCCATTACGAGTTCCTGGTAATGCCGTTCGGCCTAACGAACGCCCCTGCTGCCTTCATGGATTTAATGAATCGGGTGTTCCGACCCTTCCTCGACAAGTTCGTAGTGGTCTTTATCGATGATATACTCGTCTACTCGAAGAATAAGCAGCAGCATACTGAGCATCTGCGGACCGTGCTTCAGACCCTTCGAGAAAATCAACTCTATGCGAAGCGAAGCAAATGTGAATTCTGGCTTAGCAGCGTCGCATTCCTCGGACACATCATTTCTGCTGAAGGCATTGCGGTCGACCCAAAGAAAGTTGAAGCCGTTGTCGATTGGAAGCGGCCAGCGTCCGTCGGCGAGATTCGAAGCTTCCTTGGCCTAGCTGGATACTACCGACGCTTCGTGAAAGACTTCGCGAAGATCGCATCGCCTCTGACTCGCCTCACCCAGAAAGGAGTCGCCTTTGAATGGTCAGACGACTGTGAAGCTGCGTTCCAAGAGTTGAAGCAGAGGCTCGTCTCGGCCCCGATACTCGCACTTCCAGAAGGGACTGAGGGTTTCCAGATATTTAGCGACGCGTCCGGTCAGGGCTTGGGGTGCGTGCTGATGCAGCGGAACAAGGTGATATCTTTTGCGTCCCGACAGCTAAAGCCGCACGAGAAAAATTATCCCACGCACGACCTGGAGTTAGCGGCGATTGTGTTTGCGTTGAAATTGTGGCGCCACTATCTCTATGGTGTGGCGTGCACGATCTATACCGATCACAAGAGCCTCAAGTATCTATTCACGCAGAAGGAGCTGAACTTGCGGCAAAGGCGTTGGCTGGAACTAATCAAGGATTACGACTTGACTATCGACTACACGCCGGGAAAGGGAAATGTTGTGGCGGACGCTTTGAGTCGGAAGTACCTTGCCTCGTTATCCATCGACCCTCGACTGCTACGCGACCTAGAAGAGATGGGCATCGAGCTCCGAGTCAGATTCCGGAACGTGCAGTTGGCAAAGTTGCAGTTAGAGCCGAGCTTGCTGAATAAGATCAAGACCGCTCAGGCGGACGATTCGTACCTGAAGAAAGTGCGAGAGCTAATTTCGACAGGCAGGACGACCGACTTTGCGGAAGACGAAACCGGCGTGCTTCGATTGAAGGGTAGGCTATGCGTTCCGGACGATTCAGAACTTAGAAAGGAGATCCTGGCGGAGGCGCACTATGCGAAATACACTTTGCATCCAGGCAGTACCAAAATGTATAAGGACCTCCGCACGACCTTTTGGTGGCACGGGATGAAGAGAGATGTGGCGCTCTTCGTGTCGCAATGCATGGCCTGTCAGCAGGTGAAAGCTGAGCATCAGCGACCGGGCGGGGAGATGCAGAACCTCGCTATTCCCGAGTGGAAGTGGAATCATGTCACTATGGATTTTATTGTTGGCCTGCCGAAGACACCACGGGGGAACGACGCCATCTGGGTCATCGTCGATCGATTAACCAAGTCAGCGCACTTTATCGCCATCAAAGTTACTTGGAGCGTTGATCGCCTGGCGCAGATTTATCTTGACGAGATAGTACGGCTGCACGGAGTTCCAGTATCCATCGTCTCTGATCGGGATTCACGGTTCATGTCGCGATTCTGGAGTAGCCTTCAGTCGGCGCTGGGAACCAAGTTGCAGTTCAGCTCAGCTTACCATCCTCAGACCGACGGCCAAACGGAGCGCGTCAACCAGATTCTTGAAGACATGCTACGGCTCTGCGCTATCGACTTCAAATCAAGCTGGGACGTCCACCTACCGCTGGCAGAATTTGCATACAACAATAGCTACCAATCCAGCATCCAAATGGCGCCGTATGAAGCCTTGTACGGCCGGAAGTGCAGATCTCCTATTTGCTGGGATGAAGTCGGGGAACGGCAGATACTCGGCCCGGAGCTGGTAGAACAGACTGTGGAAAAGGTCAAGCTCATTCGGGAAAGATTAAAGACCGCACAGAGTCGGCAGAAAAGCTATGCGGACATTCATCGTCGACCACTCGAGTTTCAAGTAGGCGATCACGTATTCCTCAAGGTGTCGCCCATGCGGGGAGTTAGTCGGTTCGGCGCGAAAGGAAAGCTGAGTCCGAGATTCGTTGGGCCGTTCGAAATACTTGAACGGGTCGCCCCAGTGGCCTATAAAATTGCCCTACCACCGGCGCTTGAAGGTGTTCACAATGTCTTCCATGTCTCTCAATTGCGGAAGTACGTGCACGACCCGAGCCACGTGGTAGATTTTGGCCAGCTGGAGCTAAAGTCTGACTTATCCTACGTTGAAGAACCAGTTCGAATCATAGAACGCAAGGATAAGCTGCTGCGCAATCGAGCGATCCCTCTCGTCCGCGTCCTCTGGAAGAACCACTCGGTCGAAGAGTCGACGTGGGAGCTTGAATCGGAGATGAAGGATAGATTCCCTTCATTGTTCTCGTAGAGGTAGGTTTCATCTTTAAAGTTTCGAGGACGAAACTTTTTATTAGTTGGTTATGGTGTAGTGCCCCGTCCCTACATCGTGCCCCGTCTCCGTCCACGGGGTGCGCGAGAAAGGAACACTGTCGCTATCGATTTGGTCGGGACCGATAGGTCGGAATCGGCCGAGTCGATCGAACGGGAACGGTTGAATTAAGATCCATTCCACGTTATGGAATGGCTTCTTCGGAACCAAGTCCCATATTCAGCGGGTTGCGCCTCGAGGATTGGCTCTGCGGCTGAGTCGGGAGAGACCTCCCGTTGCTCTGGTTTTCATGCCGCACTTGAATTGGCTTTGGCTTTCGTTTTTGTGAATGCTTTCGATGGGTTTTCGTGACGCGTTTTTGAGCTCGCATTCATATCGAAATTCTTTGAAATACACAGTGTTCTAATCAGTTGCTTATGCGATTGCAGGTGATCGCGTAGGCGACGACAGCGCAGCCAACCGGTCGCTCGCTTGAAGCAAGCTAAGGCGAGTGGCTGACCTCCTTCGTCCCGTCCCTCTACTTCAAAAACTCAACATGTGAAGTAAAATAAATGCTTGTCATAATAGTATAGAATCAGTGAAATCGTGGCACGATACTTCACGAAACACTCGTTATCGAACTGTCGGTTTTGGAAATGAAAAACGTGCTTCCCTATGCAATTACACTTGGTCTATGCCAATCCAACGAATGAATCTATTAACGCTTATCGCAACGATACGAAAAAATGAGTAAATCAACTAAGTTCCAAAGAAAGCGGTCATTGGACAACTTGTCGACAAGGTGAAGTTCCTCGAACGGTTGCCTCGGCCAAGGGACCGGTTCGGCCCGGGAGGAACGAGTGTAGCAGCGCCAACCCTTCATCGGCGCGAGTTATGCGGGCACTTTCGCACAGGGCTCGCTACCCGACGCGAAAGGGGCGTCGTCTAACCGAATGCTATAGTCCGCGATGGCTTGACATTGCCAGTGGCCTTTAAACCCCTGTCACTACTTAACAGGTGCACGGGACACGGGATAAACATGATAGTTGCTTGCCTCAAAACATGTTAACATGCAAATCATACAGGACGGTTAGAAAGATCATTGAAATAGCTAGCAAACATGTTTATGAAACTTCTTGAATCAAATGCAGAGCTTGGATTTAATTAGCCATTCGCCAGTACATGTGTTTCGTGCTGATCCTCGCTCTTTGCAGGTCCCGCGAACCAGGAAGGACGCGCCAACTAGCAAGGCGACGTTCGTGACTTTTGAAGCTTCGGCCGTGCGTCGAAGACTATCTATCAGCGACTCCACATTTTGAAGGCTCTCAACAGTCCAAGGAAAATGACTCAGCGTCCCTCCCATCCAGGTCAATGGAGTACTTGTATATTGAGGGATGTGTGCAATGTATGGAACGGCTATCTCATCGGCACTCTTTTGTAATCGAGTCATGTTGTAGCCCGCGCGGCAATGAGTCTTGTGTCGGAGTCTGTAAAAAGATGTTCATTATCAATAAAGATCTAGTTTCCTTTACTTATTGTGTGTATCAATTTGTCTGCGTACTCTCTTAGATCTCGTGTCTCGGATTACCTTATGACTTGGCCTTGTGCGATCGCAAATTAGGTTCGCACGGCATCACGCCCGGGGGACGACTATCGATTCGACGGAATCGGGGCGTGACACCTTGTCCTACAACCGGGATTAACGGCTTTCGATGGTTCGTCACCTTTATTGATTGTTATACCCGTGTGACTTGGGTCTACCTTCTGAAGAATAAAAGTGACGTCCTTGAGGCCTTTCAGGACTTTCATCGACGAGTGGAAACACAATATGGCGCTAAAATTAAGTGTTTCCGATCCGACAATGGGACGGAGTATACGAATAAGCGGGTTGCTGAGTATTTTTCAACTCATGGAATACTTCATCAAACTTCATGTGCTTATACTCCGGCTCAAAATGGTGTGGCGGAACGAAAGAACAGACACTTGCTGGAAGTTGCACGGACGATGATGCTGGCTATGAATGTCCCGAAACACTTATGGGGGCAGGCTATATTGACGGCCTCTTATCTCATCAACAGAATGCCATCTCAGGTATTGGACTGGAAGACACCATTGGAGATGCTTACTGGAGCTAATACATACACTGTTCCACCAAAAGTTTTTGGATGTGTATGCTTTGTCCAGGATAATCGGCCAGGCGTTGGCAAACTGGATCCTCGGGCAGTTAAATGTGTCTTTGTCGGTTACACGGCGACTCAGAAGGGTTATGCCTGTTGGAGTCCAGTCGAGAGGAAGATGTTTGTCAGCATGGACGTTACTTTCAGAGAACTCGAACCATACTATGGTTCGGATGAAGGTTCCGCATTTGGTGATACACCTACCACAGATGGTGTTCGATGTGAGGGGGAGATAATAAGCCCAAATGTAGTCGTCGGCTCGGTTCCGTGTCCGGTTGTAGAAAACTGGACGAAAGGGGGAGAGCACAGTGACTCAGATACAGAAAATGAAGAAGAAGTTCCATATGTTACGCAGGGGGAGCAGCAGACAAGGGAAAATGAGCTCCAAGTCTACAAAAGAAGAAAACAGAAGTCCAGTACTGTACCTATGCCATGCCCTGTGCCTACTGTACCAAGTCCCTTGTCTACTCCTGCTCCAACTCCTGAAGATGTTGCCCCCGCACTGAATCACTCGGATTCTGATGCGGATCTCTCCGACTCGGATGGTACGATCTCTCCACCACCTATTGCTCCCTTAAGGAGATCTTCTCGCATTAATGCGGGTAAGGCTCCTGCTCGTTTTGATGATTACGAACATGACATTGCCAACTTCTTGTCTTATTCTAACATTTCTTCGAATTATCGAGCCTTCATTGCATCGTTAGACTCTACTTCGTTGCCCAAGTGTTGGCAGGAAGCAAAGAAAGATCCAAGGTGGAAAGCTGCAATGATGGAAGAACTTGGAGCACTGGAGAAAAATAAGACATGGGAGCTGGTTCCATTACCAAAAGGGAAGAAAGCTGTGGGATGCAAATGGATGTACACAGTGAAAGAGACGCCAGAAGGAAAAGTAGAGCTGTACAAGGCGAGGTTGGTTGCAAAAGGATTTACACAGTCATATGGAATAGACTATGATGAAACTTTTGCCCCAGTAGCAAAAATGAGCACCGTAAGGACTCTGGTCTCCATTGCAGCGAACTATGGATGGAAGCTGTACCAATTGGATGTGAAGAATACCTTTCTTCATGGGGACCTGCAAGAAGAAGTATACATGGAGCTCCCGCCTGGGTGCTATGCGACGGAATCAAACGGAGGGACGTCGCAAGGAAAGGTGTGTAAACTGAAAAAGTCACTATACGGGCTCAAGCAATCCCCTCGAGCCTGGTTTGACAGATTCAGAAAGGCTGTTACAGGCATGGGATACCGTCAAACAAATGCAGATCATACGGTCTTCCTTCAGCATGCAAGAGGCCACATCACTATACTTGCTGTATATGTGGATGATATAGTGATCACAGGTGATGATGAAGTCGAGATCACTAAACTGAAGTCAAAACTCGCGAAGGAGTTTGAAGTGAAAGATCTAGGAGCGATGAGGTACTTTCGAGGTATCGAGGTGTGTGAAGGCGAACAAGGAATTGTTCTCTCACAGAGAAAATACACACTAGACCTGCTGAAGGAGACAGGGATGCTGGGATACAAAGCAGCGGTCACTCCAATTGACCAGAAGTGCAAGTTGGGAGCAGAAGCAAGAGAGCCCGTTGATCGTGAAAGATATCAACGACTTGTAGGGAGATTGATTTATCTGGGACACACTCGCCCTGATATCTCATTTGCGGTGAGTGTAGTGAGTCGCTACATGCATGATCCAAGAAAGGGTCATATGGAAGCAGTATTTCAGATCTTGAGGTATCTGAAAGGAACACCGGAAAAGGGGCTATGGTTCAAGAAGAATGGACGCATAGAAGTTGAGGGATACTGTGATGCAGACTGGGCGAGCTGCATAGACGACAGAAGGTCTACCACGGGATACTGTGTTTTTGTAGGAGGAAATCTGGTCTCATGGAGAAGCAAGAAACAGTCTGTGGTAGCACGGTCGACAGCTGAAGCAGAATACAGAGCAATGGCTCTGGGAGTATCAGAGTTGCTATGGGTGAAAGCATTGCTGACAGAGTTGAAGCTGGATAAGGGAGCACCATTGCGTCTTCTGAGCGATAGTCAAGCTGCAATAAGTATAGCTAACAATCCAGTTCAGCACAACAGAACGAAGCACATCGAGATTGATCGATTCTTCATCAAGGAGAAGCTGGAACAAGGGATACTGAAGATTGACCATGTCCGCTCAGAAGAACAAGTTGCAGACTGTCTGACTAAGGGTCTTAGTTCATTAAGTCTGTCGAAGCTATGTAACAAGATGGGGATGATCAATATCTATCGCCCATCTTGAGGGGGAGTGTTGAGAATCAATAAGGGACTTTTAGTCCCACATCGGAATATGTAGTATGTAGAGGAGCTAGACTCCCTATATATAGTGAAGTAGTCCATCAATAAAATTATCAATCTATTATTTTCTACAGGTTTTCTCTACCTTCTCATTGGATCAAACCTTACATATATGACAGAAACTCCTATTATAGGAAACATGTCACTTCCTAAAGTTAGTACAACAATGCAAAGTGATGTCTCCCGTCATAGTAGGATCCTTTTTCACACACAAATATAGACATGAACAGTTTTCCCTTCTCCCCAATCTTTCTCTATACCTCGCAAATACTCTTTTATTATTGGTTTTTTATACCTCTTCTATAGTGAAGTATATTTGTAAAACCATACGTTGTTATGGCTGCTAGTAAATCCTTTATCAACTCCCCATCCTGTTTACATTGCAAGTAACATCCTAACGCAAACCACAAGTTATAAACCATATCTGGGTGAGGTTTCATCAGAAAAATGTTATCTTATTTTCATATCAACATATGGAATTTGCCTTAATATGTCAAAATTAAGAAGGATGTAGAAGAGTAAAGAACATGTTTACCAGTCATTTCCAAGTCAATCCAGACAAGAGGCATTTTATACTCTTCTGCAGGTAGGGAAAAGCTTCCCTGTTCACATTTAGCAATTCCCTGATCCTCTCTTGTTTCTGGTAATTTACCATTCGTCTTCCTTTTATCTGCAACAGAACATAATGTTGTCATTTTTTTTAATTATAAACTGACATGACTTTCAGGGGAAATCAGTAATAAACTTAAAAGAATCAAGCATCTTCTTATAAACTAGAAATATGATTGTGGCAAGGTTTTTGCATGATTTTGGTTTATAAATCTGAGTAGCAGTCCAAGCAATGTTGTCAACTCCGCCAAACAACGAGCATGATCCATCTCAGCATTACAATTGCTACATAAATTTGGAAGGGGAGGACTGCATCACCCACCACCCCCCGTGAAGTTGAAAATCTCAGCTGGCAGGCCAAGATTATAATTTCAAGAAGGGACTTGAGTACTGTCAAAGCATCAACAATCCACTAACCCAACATATATATATATATATATATATATATATATATATATATATATATATATTCAAAAAAAAAAAAAAAAAAAAAAAAAAAAAAAATATATATATATATATATATATATATATATATATATATATATATATATATATATATATATATATATATATATATATATATACACACTCACATCCCCGACGTAATGCTCTTCCATACTGCCTAAAAATATTGCATCCAGTCACTATATGCTCCTTAAGACATCAAAAGTCAAAACCAATCATCTGTGTGTAATAACAACAATATGATCTTCGAAAGGCATGGGTCCAGCTTCAATGCTTTCAAGAATGAAAATTCCGGGCAATGGAAAGGACTCAAATCCTATACTCAATAGCACGTGAATGAATCCACATACCATTCTTTTTATGAATAACATAATATGTGCATAATTTGTTGAAAGTAGAGCCTCATGTCTCGGCCCAAAGGACTTAGTATAAAATGAGCAATTAACAAAGCGTTTACGCTAAAAGGAGCACCAGAATAGAAGCCCCAAAATACCAATCATGACTTTATAGTGTTTCGTGAATAACTAGAGATTGATAAGAGACGTAGTACTTTCCATATTGTAGAAAATATATCATGGGCTTCAGGGTTTGGGTCAATTTTCTACTTTCAGTGAATTAGGGTTTTGATTATGTAATCTATGAATATTGAGTTGCCTCCCGGTCTCGGGATGTTGAGGGCTTATGAAATATTGAACCGATAGTGAAATTGGTGCCAACTGTTTGCAGATGTATACCAATTGGGTGGACCTCCTTATATTTTTGTATTATTTTGATTGTTTTTTCATTTCTTTAAATATGTGATTGCTTTGTTGTAACATAAAACAAACTGCTCCAAAAACTTAGGGTATGTTTGGAGACAATGTTTTGAAAAGAAAATTGGGATTTGATGGCCTCCATACTACATATTAGTAAATTGTGGTGCGTTTGAGAGTGTGTGTTTTTCGAGTTAGTAAAAAACTATATTTCTAACTTCAAAACACCATCAAAACTAAATTGGAGTTAGCAAAACTCCAATCTAAGTGATTTTACGAAAGGGTCTGGTCTCCAATGGGTGGCGTTGAGGTCTTCTCTCACGAGAACGGCTTCTTTTTTGTGCGTTTCATCTAGGAGTCAGATCTAGAGACGATGCTTCAAGGAGGTCCCTGGATGTTCAACAAGCGGATCGTCATCAACAAGCTATAGGATCCTATAATTTCCATGGAGCGCGCGATCTCCTGGCATCTATCCCAGTTTGGATGCAACTGCCGAAGCTTCCACTCCAGCAATGGAATGAACCTTCAATTCGAAAAATGGTCAACGTCATTGGTGTCCTATCCAAATGGACACAACTACGGCCCACTGCAAGCGGTTGGCCTTTGCCCATGTTCTGATTGAGATCACAGCATGCAGGGCGCTCCCCTCTAGGGGTGAGTATTTGGTTTATTCGGTTCCAACCGAACCGAATAACCGAAAATCGAATTGGACTGAAACCGAATAAGCAAAACCGAAACCGAACCGAATTGATCAATAACCGAACCGAACCGAATTAAATCGGTTCGATTTTCGGTTTATTCTGTTTTTGGGTTTATTGTTTTTTTTTTGTTAATATATATAATAACTAAATAAACCTAGATATATTTATTATATACCTATAGTATATACCTATATATATTTAGTATATACCTATAATTAATATATATATATATATATATATATATATATATATATATATATATATATATATATATAAACTAAATTTTCTTATTCGGTTTTTGGTTTTGGACCGAAACCGAAACCCAAAACCGAAACCGAAACCGAATAAAAAAATTTAGTATTTTCAAAACCGAAACCGACCCGCTTTTTTTAAAAACCGAACCGAATCTCTTATTCGGTTCGGTTCGGTTTTTGGTTCAAAACCGAATAATGCTCACCCCTACTCCCCTCGGTTGTTCATGTACGGCCCACCGCAAGCGGTTGGCTTTTGCCCATGTTCTGATTATGATCGAGCAGCATGTTTCCTTGGAATGGATGCCACCGACGTGCTCTGCACGACGTTGCATTGGACACGTAGAGGAAGTGTACCCGACTGCATCCAGTCATGCGCTCGAGGAGGAGCTAATGGAAGTACTTCGAGAAAGTGTGGAATCTCATGATGTCCATTTGCCTACGGACTCGACGTCCGGGCCGTTCACTCGAGCCTGCTCTCCCAGTCGTGTGGAAAACCCGGGCCGAGCTTAGACCAAAGTCGACAATATCTTTCGAGGCCACTCACCCTGTCCACTTGCCTAATGTGGGTAGGGAACAGAACAGGGTGGGGATAGGGAGACGCTTGTAGGACTAGCATGCCCCTTCTCTAATAGTCCAGCTGAGGGAGAGCAACATGATCAAGTTTGGGCCTCCGCTGAGACATCTTCCGGCCATGTAGCATGCCAATTCCTAAGTAGAGTATATGTTTCTACAGGAGAGGAGCTTCCTTCGAGGGTTGAGGCTCATATGGTTAATGTTCAATTTCGAGTTTGACCACCAAAATAATCAATCGAAACAAAGCGAAAGGTGAAGAATTCCGACCTGATCTCTTGGAAGCGCCAGCTTCGCCTTCCGAAGCGGCGGAGGCGGAGGAGAGCGCCTCGATCTGCTCCCCGTCGTCCACGCCGTCCAAGCCCAGAACCGAGAACATGTTCGCGAGAGCGCTCATTTTTGCTCGCTCGAGCTAGCTTCCAATGGAGGAGAATTCCCAGAGCGGAATTTCGTCGAACAGTTGAAGGGCCGAAGAAGTAATAGTAAAGATATTTCGCGACTCGGAGGAGAGCGGAACGACTCTAGAGAAGTGAATTTATAGGCAAAAGCCCTTCCGTTAATTTAATTGTTTACTTTGGGCGAGTAGGTTTGCAAATACACCCTTACTAATTTATGGTTTTAGAAAGGAGCAATAAAATTAGGGTCGTTAATGGGCTGGGCCTAATGGGCTAATACGTATTCTGTGTGCTACTCTTTTTTTCGTGCTTCTTCTTTTTTCATATATCAAAATCAATTGAAAATGAATTCCATGGAAAAAATTTCCATCACAAATTTTCCACCAATGTGTGTGTTTGATAGCCTATATTTTCCATGGAATTATTTTCCAAAAAATTATCATTTTCCACATTTTCTTTCAAAAGTGTGGAAAATGTTTTCTGGCCCAGCCCATAAGAAAATGAATTACATGGAAAATAACCCCCCCCCCCCCCTTCTCTCTCTCTCTCTCGATAAATCGACAGCCCCCCCGGTTCTCTCTCTCTCTCTCTCGACGCTGCTGGAGAACGCTCTCCCTCGCGCGTGGCCGAAGAAGAAGAAGAGGTACTCCTCTCTCTCTCTCTCTCTCTCTCTCTCTCTCTCTCTCTCTCTCTCCCCTATAAATCGGATCATCTCTCCCCTATAGATCGGCCAAAGAAGAAGAAGTAGAGATTTGGGGATCCTATTGTTGTGTCGAGCGGATCTCGACACGAGCGGATCTCGACACGAGCGGATCTCTACTCCTCGGCTGCGTCCAACTGGACACGATCGGATCTGGACTCCTCGACCGGATATCTTTAATTGTAGAGTTGGGTCATATATATACATATGTTTCCAATATTGGATTGGTCAAGCATCAGCAGAAGAAAATAGTCCCCATAGCAGTTTGAGAATTTTATGAAGCCTCTGCTTGTTCGTACAAACCTAGCATTTATATGGAATTTTTTTTCTACTTTGTAAAGTTCTAACAATGATGTTATGCTTTGCTTTTTTGTGTTCTTACTTCCAGTAATTACGAGAAGTTAGGGGCACTCAATCTAAAAAAAAAGGTTCCAGTAATTCGAACAGATTAATTTCGAGTCCTATCGGATAAATCGATTTATTTGGTTGGATATTTCTATTGTTTAGGCTTGTTATATCGTTATAATTTTGACTTACTATTAACTCTGATTTTTAGTGTTAGAATGGCGAGAGTACCGAGGCAAATGCAACTTGTCGCTGTGTTTTGGACGATGATGATGCAAGCAGTGGCGATCTATAGTACTATGATGCACCATCATTTTACCCGACGTCTCACAAGGCACCCTCATCGTAATTATAGAGCTGAGAGAGAGATTGCATTGAATCGAATGTTCGGCTTGAGTGACAGGGTATGCCATGAGATGCTTCGGATGAAAATTGGTGCATTCCAACGATTATGTGGTTGCTTACGTGGTTACGGTTTAGCCGATAGCCGGTTTGTGCGAGTTGAAGAACAAGTGGCTATATTTTTAAGCACAGTTGGCCACGACCATCATAGCAGGATGGGGGCTTACACCTTTTTCAGGTCTAGCCAAACTGTGAGCCACTATTTCCATAGGGTGCTAAATGCATGTCTTGCATTCTATAGGGACGTCGTCATCAACGCCACTGCCCAGAACTCTCCCTACGATAAGGGTGACGAAGGCTGGTACCATTACTTTCAGGTGCAATGTTTATTTACTATTAGAAAGTTATGTTTTTATTTTTTTAGTTAAAATTAATAGAAAATAGTTTTTATTTTTATAGGATGCTGTGGGTGCCATCGACGGTACTCACATTGCTGCAAACGTGCCTGTGCATGAACACCCTAGGTATCGGAATAGAAAACAAATAATATCTCAAAACATTTTGGTGGCATGCACATTTGATTTGAAGTTTACCTATGTGCTTGCTGGCTGGGAGGGGTCTGCGCATGATGGTCGTTTGTTGAGGAGTGCAGTTCTACGGCAAGGACATAGACTAACGGTTCCAATTGGTATGCTTTACATCTCGTGATTGTTCATAAATTTAACAACTTAACTATTAACATCTAGATGCATTAATAGTTATCTCTAATAATAGGTAAATACTATCTTGCCGATGCGGGGTCCCCTTGGTTCCAGGCTTCGTCACACCGTATCGGAGTACGCGTTATCATCGTAGAGATATCGTGGGGCTTCTTCCTCAAAATAGCAGAGAGTTGTTTAACTTTCGCCACTCATCTCTCCGTAATGTTGTTGAGAGGACGATTGGCTTGTTGAAGAAAAGATTTGCTTATCTTAGACACCAACCGTTCCACGATATTGACACGCAAGCGAAGATAGTTCTTGCATGTTGTGCCTTGCATAACTTTTTACGAGTTGATGACAATGATGATCTCTGTGATGAATATACAGAAGGTGATAATTTCGAAAGTGAAGGTGAAGATGAAGTTAACCCTCCACATGTCGATGTACCCGAAGGTGCCCTCGACAATACCCACATCACTGTCACACCTGAAGCTGCGTGGACCAATAAGAGAGCTACGATCGCTAATGATATGTGGGATGATTATAATTCCAATACTTATGTGCCAATTGATTGAACATTATAGTACTTGTTTGAGACATGTAACAAATGACAGTATCAATTTTGTTTCTGAATCCCCTTCTATTATTCTGCTCTTGTTAGAGATAAGGTAACATTGTATATTATGCTCATATATTTCAATTGCTATTACTTCGATTGAAATCAATTGCTGTGATTAGTCCATTTCAGGCTTCATTGTTAATGTATGGTTTCATTCACCATATGTTACAGGCTTCATAGTTAATGAGGGGTCAATTGCTATTACTTCGATTGAAATCAATTGCTGTGATTAGTCCATTTCAGGCTTCATTGTTAATGTATGGTTTCATTCACCATATGTTACAGGCTTCATAGTTAATTATTGTCAGTTTTGAAATGATGGTGACTAGGTTTTGGTATATTTGGTATCAGTCAGGTATATTTGGGACAGATATATGGGACTGTCTTTTGGTTCTCAGTCCTATGACTGATACACATTGTGTCTTTTGGTTCTCAGTCCTTTTGGTCGAATCCAGTTTACATATATATGTATAACTGAAATGTTTTGGCATTGTCATAACTGAATTTCTGAATTGTTCTCTCCCTCTGCTATTTCTTTACTTGGATAATTATAGGTGATTAAACTGGATATTGGCTACTGCTAGTAAACTGGATATTGGCTACTGCTTGTTCACTGCATACTCAGGATACTGCATACTCTTTGTTTTGATTTACTATTTCAGTACTCCTTTGAGCCATATATTTTTTTGAGCCATATGTTCTGCACCTTTCCTGCATTTCTACTCATTTGGTGGATTCATTTGCTCATTCATTTGTACTCAAAAAAAGTACAGAGAGCATGTTCTGTTCTGCACCTTTCCTGCATTTCTTTCATTCCCTGTACATTAGCCTGAGCATAGGATTACAGCAAATGGGTACCTATACTGCCTGTCTATCCTTGTTATGTTCAGATTTGCATATATGTTCAGATTTGCAAGTTATGAAGCATGCTTATCATTTTGTTAGATTTTTAACTTTGGTTCTTGAATGTCTACTTTCAGGAGAAACCTGATGGAGCAAAGATGAAAGAAAAACTATGTCCCAGGTACTATGAATTGCTTACGGTCTTTGGTAACGACGCTGCGACAGGTGATCGAGCGATTTCGGAGAATGATTTTCCTCCAATGAGTGAACCCGTAGATGAGTTGGAGGGAGAAAATGATGTGGAGGAAACACAACCAAGTCTTTCCATAAATTCGCATCGGTCAGTGCAAGGGGGTCCTCCACAACGACGGAAGCGTGCAAAACCGATGGAAGATGCTGCATTGGCCCTTGCGAAGATAGCGAAGTCCTCCGAGATGATTGCCGTTGCTTTCGACAAACAAGCATCACAAAATTATGTGAATGGACAAGCACTCTTGGAAAGGCTAAAAGAGATGGACCTCGACCAATGAGATGTAATAGATTTGATGGAAGTGTTTGAGGGGGACGAAAAGGCGGGAAAGTTCTTCCTTGAGATCACGGATCTAGAGTTCCGACGATTATGGGTCTATCGTAAGCTTGGACGGGATCCTCCCCGTTGATAATTTTTAGCATTTCATTTTAGAACGATGGGTGTGTTGGATATATATATATATATATATATATATATATATATATATATATATATATATATGGTTAAGGAATGACTATAGCAAACTTGGACATTTGTGATAAAGATCCTTCTTTTTTTGTCAGTTGAGTATTGTTTATGTTATGTTTGATTGATATAATTTTTTGTTGTTTGTTGAATGATTGTGGGGAGTTGGGATGGATTGATATGCGATTATTGTTGTACAATCATTTTGAATGTCTTCTAAGTTTGTCCGAATTATCTATATCAAGTGTATAATGTTGATTTTTTTTTTTTGTACAATATAATGTTGAATTGAGTATTGTGGATGTGGAAAATTTAAGTTTTCAATGGAAAATGTAAATTTTCCATGGAAAAAAAGTACAACCAAACAAAATATCATTTTCCATGTAAAATTGACTATTTTCCGTGGAAAATAAAGCCAATCAAACACCAAAATTAAGTTTTCCGTGAAAATTTATTTGATTTTCCACGGGAAAAAAATTGCAATCAAACACCGCTATTATGGAAAATTTTAAATTCCATGGAATTTTTTTCCTAGTAAAATAAGTCCGTGGAATTAATTTCTTTTCCACGCATTTTCCATCTTGCAATCAAACGCACCCTTAGGAAATCTTATGTTTCTTGTCTAAAAAATTTAAACAGGGAGTATTTATCAGTTTAGTCATACAAATATGGACGAACATAGCAAAGGCAAATCTATACTACCATATAATAAGAAAGGCTAACCTTCACCGTAGAATTCTTTTTTCCAAAATATTCTTAATTATGTTTACTAATTTAAATTCTTTATTAATTTAACATAGTTAGTTATATAATTATGTATAAAATAAAATTAAGGAGCTGCAAATAGTCATATTACTTCATGATCCAAGTTTTTTAGGTGATACCATCACCTATAAGACATGAAAATGACGTGACGACAACATGGCAACGATACAAGATTTTATTTTCATCTGTGATATTCTAATTTTATTTTTAAATTCTATCATGAAATCTTTCATTTGTGATCAAGATTTTCTAGCACTCAAATCATCACCACGTCAATGTCATGGATGTTGGTATAACTCAAAAAATTGAGTGATTAATAGCAATTTTTAATAAATTAAGGTGGTTGTTCTTCTAAAAAAATAAAATAAGAGATTATTAATTATTTATTTATTTATTTTCGCAAGTAGTATAAAGTTAAGTACTACATAGTGACACATGCATATATATATATATATACTTAAAAGTGTTCCCTAAACATGGTTTGACATTTGAAATTGAGCTTATGTCATTTTCAATAAAAACCAACTGGACCTAAATTTGGGAACCCCAAACAAAAATAATGGGTCTACCAGACGGCATGTTATTTTGCTCTTATAACGTTAAAATTGAAGTTGGGCCTCACTTGTAATGGCACACAAGATACTGTTAAAAAAAAACGAGACAGTAATTATTTTATTTTATATTTCAGGTAGACACAACGTAATTTTCTTTGTTGTAGGTGTTGGAAAACCACCTGATGAGAGGCTAGAACAGGAGTTCCGATTGATTTGATTACATTTGATTTGATTACATTACAATTACGATTACATTACTGTACCAAACGTGACCTAATACTTTCTTTGATACTCATATGTTGGGGCTGATTTAGGGTTTCTATAAAACCAAAATTTGTAAATTCTTAGCCCTATATGAGGAAGCCGAAGTAGCTTTCTTAAGTAGCTTTCTTAAATTATACGAGAGAAGTTTATGATCGATTCAAACGTTCTTACTCTTCAAGATAGGAGGATAGATCGTCGGATTATTGACGATCACTACTATGTAGTGAATTCTAGTTAAGATAAGATTTTTCTTTTAACAATCTTATTGTAATTATACTTCTCGTTCTTGATAATTTGTAAGAACCCAATTCTTGGGACAGATGTTCCGGTAGATACTTGTATTTGATTTTGTTATTGGGATATATGTATACTAGCATATGTGCACGTACCTTTCACGTATTTTAATATTCTTTTAATTAACTTAGGAAGACTCTTTAGGAAGACCAAATGGTAGTCTTCGTAATTATTAAGTTGTCTTTATTAAAATTAATGAACAATTTTTAATTAGTATAGACATGCAAGGATATTTTCGGAATTCAAAATTTTCACCATCCAAGTTTCGTATTATATAGTAGAATAGATAAGAGTGGGATTTGTTCTCGCTTAGGAGATTTAACTGCATATTGTTATTTTTCTTCTCTTACAATACACAACAACTGGAGACATACTTACCAAGGCCATTTAGTTTTAGGATCTCACATATTTATGGATATTAGAATTTAAATTTTGAAATCGACCGATATTATGATTTAGAGTCTCGAAATAACTATTCATTAGCCTACGTAAACAGTGATTTTGAGACCCAAACTGTAACATCGATCAATTTCCAGACCCAAATCCTGATATCCATGTATGTATAAGTGAGACGCTAAAACTAAATATCCCTACTTACTAGCAATATAAAGTAGCTGTAACTTGTGTAAACTCAAAACTGTAACAAGTGTAAACTGATGAAAAATACATACGGAAAGTTTCAAATATTTTCTTTATATATAAAAAAAAAACAACTCAGACAACTGCAAACTGAAGAAAAACATTATAAACTTCCGATACTTTCTTCTGAACTGCAGGCAAAGGCGACACGAGACTTGAGCAAAACTGCAGACAAAGGCGACACGAGACGATTATAGAGGTTGATTGCTTCGACTGCAAATGTATTTATTCCAAGATGAAAAATGCTACAGACTGGAAGATCTTCAACTTTCAATCATCAGGAAATGCGCTACTGAACAAACACGATTTGCTTCATTCCAACCCCCCTTGCTATTAACAGCTTCAGCTGCATTTTAACACCAAAAACTGAAAAATTCAAATTAGGCCATCTACTTGACAAGGGGAAATGAAGGACACCATACTGAAAAATCCCCAAAACAAAATAAAATCATGTGATTTCTGCATAAATGTTGATAAACCTAGATCTAAAGATGAACCACCATATGAGGCACAATCAGCTCATCCATCAGCATACAACATGGCTCTCATGAAAAACAAGTCGAACGAGCATCTCTTCCGGACTCCGGGCTCATGGTATCCAGATTCAGGTGCGACACATCAGATTACGATGAACTATGACAAACTAGATACACTGAATCCCCCATGGAGGAGGCGTAGAAGACTAAATTTGGAATGCTCATTGAGGCAAGTACATCTTGCACAAAGCGGAAAAACCATGTTTTTTTTCATATTTCGTTCTCTGTTATCTTGCAAGTTTTAGACTATAATATGTTTTTTGACATTTTCTACATCTTTAGTACTTGATATTTTTGGTTTTGATGAATGGTTTGAAGTAGATCTAAGTTTTTAGTTAGTGCCGTTAGGGTTTTTCGTATATTTGATCTCTTAAATCTTAGAATTTCTGGAATCTATTTATTCTATGTTGTACGGATTTTATGAAGTTGATCTCGTAAAATTAGAATTTCTAGAATCTAATTATTTCATGTTGTAGGAAATTAATTTTCATGCGATTTTGACTTTTGAAACGTCAAATTCCAACTTATAATGAAATTTTTATGGCCAAATCAAGTTTGGATTTTTTTTCATAGATTTTTTGTTGTTATTTAAGGACGAAGAACAGTACTCTGCGCGCATAACTGCACAGAGACCCATGAATGCGCAGAGTACGGTTCTTTATCCCTAAACAACAACAAAAAATCTACAGAAAACCCTAGGCCTCATTTAGTTTGCCGAAAGGAAAGGAAAGAAAATCAATTCCTTCGTATTTCCTTTCCTTAGTGAAATTATAATTTCTATCAATTTTCTTTTCCGGTGTTTGGAAATGCCTAACCATTCTTCCTCTTAATTTGATGACAATTGGGAATCATTTTTTTTTCCTCCTCAATTCTTTTGGCACCCAAACATAGAAAATAATAACCATGAAAACCAAATGAGGCCTAGATCTTGACTCTTTATCTCTACCTAAAGAGCCTAGCTTCCTCTCATGTAACTCTTAAAATTTCTTGAATACTCCAAAAGCTAAATCACCAAAATTCTCTCTTGATCACTTTCCATCTTCTTCCTGTTAAAACCATATCACGCACGGCTCCCAAAATACAGAAATTGGGATACATGGAACGGTCGCCTACTCAATGCGATGAACTTTAACTCCACCGTATCATAGTCATGGCTTTCCGGCTATTATCATGTCCTGCAATCTAAAGTAAACAATGTTGGCTACTACAAGCCATGTTGGGGTTTATTAAAATTGTTCTATAGAAAGTGGTCTCACATCCATGTGACAAATTCTAAGTGTATGATTCAATATAAGATTCTTCTTTTATTCACTTGTACACACGAGAAGTGATAACTCATGTGCTTGATATAGTTGGATGTTTTATTAGATAGAAACGTTCAAATCCTCCAAAAAAAAAACAAGAAAATTTGCTCCAAAGTATTCAATTTTTAGAAAATTACGCTCAGGGTAAAATGTTTGACAAAATTTTCATTAAAGGAACATTTCGCCAGGCAGTCTGGCGGAATTCATGCTTCTTCGGCACAGCTTGGCAGGGAAAGGACATTTGGCTTGGGGGTGGGGTTTGGCATGGTTTAGGTTAATTGTTGGGACATTGAGTTGGGGGTGGATTGGGGGAGGGGCTTGTCAGGGTTCGGTTAATTGTTTTTTGTGTGCATGGTTGGGGAGGGGGGATGAGAGTGGGGGTAGGTTTATAGAAATGTGTGGTGTATATGCTTATGGAGAAGTGTGGAGTTGTTTGGTACTGGGTTGTTTGGTAGTAGGGTTCTTTGGTAGTGGGGAGAGGTAGAACCCAGAAAATGTAGTGTGTAAGGTTATAACAGGAACTTCGTTACTCCAAAAGAATAAGAGAAGTAGAAGAGAGCAAGGAAAAGAATGAAATGTACTAACCAACCAAGAGAATTATAGTCGGTTGTTTTTTTAGTTCAGTTGTAGTTTTTGAGAAAATTGTATTTTTTTAGAATATGAAGATCACATCCCATGAAAAGTTATAATATAAATCGACATTGCTATTATATGAAATAACGTTTTACTAAATAAAGGTCGTTCAACAACTGTTACATAAATCTCATCTACCTCCCATGTCATCCCGTCAATAATTTCTACGCTCAACTTCCCTAAGATTGAGCCGGCCTCTCCTCTCCGCCGTATTTCTCTAGGGGCACATCACCACCTCCTACCTGTGTATCATACCTGTGTATCATCAGGGTGAGAATACGACGGAGAGGAAAGGCCGGCTATATCTTAGGAAAGTTGGGCGTAAAAATTATTGGCGGGATGCCAGGGGAGTTAGATAAGATTTATGTAACATTGTAACAGTTGTTGAACGACATTTATTTAGTAAAAACGTTATTTCATATAGTATCAATGTCAATTTATATTACAACTTTGTTAGAACCGGGGCAAAAATTTTAAATGAAAAACGGAATGAAACAGTTGTATGAACAACGTTCCAACGCAACGCTTCAAGGAAGGTGCGTAATAGAGATCCTAGGAGGATTCTGGAATACGAAAATCTAAGAAGATTTCGTAAACGTAGCAAATAATAGTAGTACTTCTAAACAGAAGGTACTAATCGAAATGCTAAAGGCAGCAGCGAAGGTGACAGGCGATAGATGGAAGGCGGTGACCTGCTGAGGTGTCAAGAACACCAGTGCTCAAAGCCAGATCCGTCCACACGGTCAACTTCCAGGAACCAGCAAGTTCAAAAATAACTCTGGAACGCTCTGGTAATCTACTCTACGACGGACTGCTCGGAAGAACAAGGACAGGACGAAGATCTGCGCGAGGTGGTACTGCTGGTTGCGGAGGAACTCCAATGGCTCGAACAACACTCTCTTCTCTCTTCGTGATTTTCTGAAGTCTGTAAGTGTAACAGGAGAGAGAGGAGAGGCTCTGTTTAAATAACCACTGCTGTAACTGATCAGATCCGCACTGAGCGCCACGTTTAATGTCAGATCCACAATTCCAGGATCAGTTACGAATCAGTCAGAACGTGGACAGCCACGAACTGCGCGAGTTGCGCCATTGAATGAGTTGCGCGCGCGCCATCAGCGCACACTGCGCGCACTGCGCGCGCTACACATGCGGCGCAAGCTGGCGCAGCTGGCGCAACCCACAAACCCGCCAACAAAATGCCACATTATGCCTCATGAGCCCATGAGCCTAGCGACGATGCTGACGTGCTAAGTGCAAAGTGCGCCAACAAAATGCCACATTACGCCTCATGAGCCCGAGTCCGAGTCGCTAAGCCCCTACGGGTCTTAGCCCCAATGGAAATTAATTTCCCAAGAGCAAAAAGCATGAATGCTTTTCTTGGAGCCTTATCCTTACCTCCTAGTAAAATCACCCACATGGTTCCCTCCTTAGGGTCAACACCCCATGTGCATATCCCAACAATACATACAAGTATATATGTTGAGATAACTCATGGTGCTTTTCCAATATGGGACTATACTTTGCTAGGCATGTTGAGAGCAAGCTCTCTTCATGTCAAGGAGCAAGAGCACCAACAAACTTTTCATGGGATGTCTTCATATTATAAGAAAATACAACTTTCTCAAAAACTACAAGTCAACTAAAAAAAACCAACCGACTACAATTCTCTTGGTTGGTTAGTACGTTTCCTTCTATTCCTTGCTCTCTTCTTTCCTCCCTCTTCTCTTCTGCTTCTCTTCTCTTCTTCTTCTGGAGTAACGAAGTTCACTCTTATAACCTTACACACCACCTTCCCTGGATTATACCTCTCCCCACTACCAAACAACCCACTACCAAACAACCACACACTTCCTCGTAAGCCTATACACCACACATTTCTATAAAACTCCTCAACCACACACACACAAAAAAAAACAGTTAACCGAAACCTGCCAAGCCCCTCCCCCAACTCAGCCCCAACCCAATGTCCCAAGAATTAACCTAAACCCTGCCAAGCCCCTCCCCCAACCCACCGCAAGCCAATGCTCCTGCCATGCCCTGCCAAGTTGCGTCGAAGAAACATGACTTCGCCAGACTCACTGGCGGCAGAAATTGGACCAATTCGTCTGGCATAATGTTTCGTCCAATTTCCGCCAGTTCGTCTGGCGTAACGTTCCTTTAATGAAAATTTTGTCAAATATGTTACCCTGAGCGTAATTTTCTAAAAATTGAGTACTTTGGAACAATTTTTCTGTCCAAAAAATATTTATTTTCACGCATTTTTTCGATAAAAATTCGTAGGAGAGGGCCTCGCGACTCATACTCATATCGAACATTAGCAAAAGGCACAAAGTAATACTTTGATGGTGAACTTTACACGTACGCACTATTGCGCATCATTGTGTCGTTCAACGCCAATTCTCCACAGTTTCGTACGTTCCGTATGGTTTAACATGGTTTCACGCGGATGATCTTGGTTCAACTAGGTGTGCTAGATTCCGCGTGACTAGTGCTCAAACGGAAGCTGCAATTTCGTGCGTTCTGGGTGTATACGGACATTGCACTTCCGCATGGCATTTACGCACACAAAGTTATAGTTCCACATGGCTTATGTTCGGGCAAAAATTGCACTTATATGTGACTAGTGTTCACACAGAAATTGTAGTTCCTTGTGACGTGTGCTTACGTAAAATCTTAATTTTCACGTGACTGCATCAATGTGAATTTTCGTGCAACTGCTTCGTAGCTGTCCACTTAGTGAAAGTTACTACTGTAAGCACATGCATTATTGGGAATTATTTCTCGAATTAACTATCCGTTATGGGTAGTTATGGCTGCTAAGGGGCTTGACTCCCTTGTATATTCTCTCATTTTTTACTTAGGCAAAACACAAAAAGAATATATGCTACAAGTGGAGAGTTAGCACCAGCGGGTTGAAACAATGAAGTTTGTCCACCAAAGGGTGACAAGAAACATACCAGAAGTTGAACTATGTGAATTTGCTAGTTCATGAGATCAAATCGACAAAAATGGTCAAATATTATTTTGAGCAATAGTGATCACCATCACCCCCAACAAACATCTTATGTTGTGTTTCTTGTGTTAGCAACTTGGTTGCGCAGTTATTTCAAAGTTTCTACTTCCAGCAAGACAATTTCTAATCTCTTTTCTTTGCAAGTTGTTATAATCTTCAAGGAGAAGTCTTTTGCTTTCCACATACTTTTATAAGATTTTCTGTAACCTAGCAATAAGAGCCATCATTAGGAGTTGGGACTCTCCAATGCAAGTAGGGGACCAAAATTTTAAATAAAAAATAAATGTAGAATGGGTTAGATTTGTATGAAAATAGTAAGAAATGATAAAATGAGCTCAAGTCCCAAAGATTGTGTAGTCAAAAATTGATGTGGAAAAATAATAATGCAAAATCTACAATCTAAAAAGTTGGACATCAAATTAAAACTTACTATTCTACAAAATGAGTTCCTATAATCTAGAAATTGAAAATCCCAATCCTTAGCACATGTAGGTGGGATGGCACCGAAATTGTAGAAAATGCGACTAGGGTTGAAACTTACTATTCTACAAAATAAGTTTCAAAATTCTGAATATAGAAAGTGGGTCAAGGATGAGCCTTACTAAGGATGCTCTAACAGACAAGTACCAAAGCAAACTTTAAACACCAGTTTTAACCTCATTTGAAACATGAAATAAATGAGCCAATACTGTGTTGCAAAGGTAGTCGAATAACTAAGACACGACACAACAAGGACACAGTGACGCAACACATTTTGGTGAGCCCTTGCTGGTTTGTGAGATCAGAATGACGATGTCATAGTTCCCCTACGTCCCCTGATAACATAGACCAAGGAACTGCCGTGGCTTTCGGGCAGGGTTTGGCCTCGAACGTACGACCACAAGCCTAAACTACCGCTTATTCTTGTTAAAATAACTAGAGCCTACCATAGCTCATATACTCAAGAACAACTCCTCACCATGGGAGAAAATATTCAGACGAAAGCCGAATTTCGTGTTTCTGCGGACAACCATCATTGTCCTTACAATCTGAAAGGATATGAACACCTGGTTCATCTCCCTTCTATTGATAACCCTGAAAATGGGATCTACAACTTCATCGTGGACACTCTTGTGACCATGAATGGCGGTATGCATGATACCATGCATAACATCTACAGAGAAGTTACTGATATTGGAAGAGAAGTCATCCATATCAGAAATGATCTGAAAAACCTAGGAAAGATTCCTATGGATGATAGTGTTTCTAGCAAAATTGCTAGACCACCTATCCAACCTTCTAAGACCCCAGTCGTCCAAAGACGAAGATGGGCTACTAGCATAAACATGATGAAACTTTCTTCTAAGGAAAACAATATTATTCCTACAGAAGAAATTAATGAAATTTTTTACAAAACCTTCTTAAGGTTACAACAACAACTACTTTCTGGTGAAATAGAAAGTGAACATATCTATGATTATTATGAAAAACATGCAAAAGCAATTGACTTCTTCAAATGGAAGTATGCGGAGAGTTCTGATTCAGACTCTTCCGATAATGAAATGGAACCAATCCATGTTCGTGCCTTAGAAGAGGGACAGGGCAACAACGACACCATGATTGTCGAGGCTGAACCTCACACTAATGTTGGGACTATAGCTCCTAATCCCGAATTAATCATCTGGGATCCTAATTTTGTTTTAGGAAGAACCTCTCCTTATACGCCAAAATTTCGTGAAGAAAGGCGTAAGGATTGGAGTAAAATCCACTCTTCCCAACAGGGAATCCATCATGACAAGAGATATTTGTCTGATGATCCGGTCTTAAACCTTGAGAATATTCCCCACAAGCAAATTGGAGAATATATCTCAAATTGGAATCCGAAAATGCAAGGGATGGCATACTTTCTCCCTGCTGACATTACTACTGAAGGATTTATTCACTACGCCACTAGTCATTGGCAAGGTGATAGCATTGCTTGGTTGAGAAACTTTGAAATGCTAAATCCACATTTAATTGAAGCAATTAAGGATAATCCTAATAAATATGAAGCCTTAGATAAGCTAGTTGAACAGCTCCTGGCTGATTTCACAGGAGAAAGTTCACAAGCTTCCAAAAACTACAATAAGATATTACACAAGATGGTTTTGTGTGATACCTGTATGCTTGAAGAATTTGTGTCCAAGTATATTGGACTAATTTTCTATCTAAACAATGTTAGAGAAAAAGAATTCTGGATGGAGAAATTTTTTACTAAAATTCCCTACCCATGGAATAATATTATAAAAGCTAAATATGATGAGATCCGTGGTGGTGTTCATATAACTGGAATGCTGAAAAAGGCTTGTATGAGAATCATGGAGGAAACCTGTGAACAGGCTAAGGCCTCATCACAGATGAATAAATTCATAAAAAAATTAGTGCTTGGTTATAGATGCTGTAACAAGTACGATGAGGATGTTAATTTCCAATTCGGATGTCCGCCCGTATGGCAAAAACCGAAATGGAAAAAGACATGAAAAAAGGGTAAAACCTTTAGCAAGAAGAAGTGGAAAATTACTCGAAAGAAGTGGAAATCCAACTTCAAGAACTTTAAAACTGAAAAGAATTTCCGTAAAAGGAAATTTATCAAAAAGAAAAAATTCAAAAAGGGTTACAAATGTTTCAAATGCAACAAAGAAGGACACTTCGCTAATAAATATCCTGAAAATATACAAAGTGTGGTCATAACAGATCTTGAGGAATATGGTATTCATATCGGTACTATAGATGAAGTTAGCAGTAATACTTCTGCTTCTTCTATCTATGAAATCGAATCTATGGTTGAATCCTCTGAAGAAGACGACTCTTCTGAGATTGAGGATCTAAGTAATTCCATAGAACATCTCAAGATTAATATGAATACGATAAACAAGACCTATAATCAGATACGTATTACTCTTTTGGATGATAAAGCTATCCTTTCCGTTAAAGAGGAAATTTCTGCAGGATATGTTTTATACGCAAAAGAGGATGTTTGTATCAAACGATACAGGAGTTCTGAGATATTTATCGGAATAAGAGTTTTTATACCACTCGGATACTATGGTCTAATACATAGTGTTCCGTTACATACAAATAAAGGCATACTTTTGACACATGGGTTCATTGAACCAGTATCAAGACAACGTATGTATCACCGTTAAAAATACGGTTTATGAGGGTGATTATATTATTCACCGTGGTGACCCGATTGGGTTACTAGTTATACATAAATATGAGGATCTACCTATAGTGGAAGAACCCCTTCCACCTAAAGTTGTTCCTCAACCTGGTTCTAGTTCGAGTATTGGCTCTAGCAGGAGAGACCCTGAGGAGCAATACTACGAATTTAGAATATATATGAATAAGCTTACGTCAGAAAAAACTTCAAATTCTAGCCTCCAGCTGACGAAGACCTGGAAAAGCTGAAAGAAGCTATTTCTCACTCAGATAAAAAGGAAGTTTATAAACCTATATCCTTCCATTCTCGATTTCTAAATAAACATACCTATGTATTCGAAAGAATGCAGGGAAACATCGAGCTTTGTGGTGGAGAAAACTTTTCTTCTATCTGCCTCTTCGATAAAAAAAAAATTGAAAAATTAAAAAAGAAATACCCAAGAATGAGATATCTTCATATTGGGTTAATACAGTTAAAGATAACAGGTTTATTCCGAACCGGAATAGACACGCCCATACTAGTTGTTTGTATGGACGAACGAATAATAAATAGTCCTCTAAATAGTATTATTGGAGGTGCTAAGTCCAACCTAGTAAACAGGTTATTTGGAATAAACATTCATCCAGACTTCTCTATAAGTCTTGATGATGAAAACATAGAAAAAACATGTACCATATCCATAAACCTTCAGGGCATAGAGCTTATGCAAGGTTCTAAGGTTTTGGGTATACAATGGGAACATTGTATGGCTTTGAACGATACTCCAACGTTTAAATCCATAACCCCTAAACATTTGGTTAAACTATTCGAGGTTGGAATAGGAAAAACTATACAACCAAGATTAGTGAAACTAGAACATTTAAGGCTTGACAATGAGATGCAAATTTTTGTCAAATCCTTAAAACCAAAACTAGAAGTACCTACTGATTACTTTATTGCTTCTGGCAATACAATATCTACTGTCTTGAGTGGAACTAGACCTAGAGCACATGATGCTGGGTCTTCTTCCTCTAATTCGGTAAAAATTTCACGATCCAACTCCATGGGACACCTTAATTCAGAAAAAAAAACTACCATCTGATGATGAGTATGCCCATAGAGCAAGTATCAGTGAATCCCCTATGGAGGGAAGAACTAGACTCTTAATGGATGAAAGGTCTAGGAGAGATAATCTAGTTATAAGCGCACCATTACCCCGGATTGGGGAAAATAGCTCAGATTTATCTTAATGGAAAAGGACAAAGGCAAAGGCCCCAATAAATATAAAAGAAGCACAAGCTTTAATGCTTTACAGATTGGTGAAGCATATAAAATGCTTTGTTTAATAAATAAATTCAAAGATATCCTTAAAAGGGAAAACGTACAAGTCGAATTATAGATCTATTGTATTAAAACACTTAGCCCACACAACAGGCTTGCTCAGGGAGCATATACATGCCTATAAAATCGACGAAATAAGGATTATCTTCAAAAACAAAAAAATAAGCGGCGAGTAACATTTGCTCACGTTATTGATCTTGCGGATTCTGATTCTACGGATCAGAATGACCAAGATATGAACGATAATGATCCAACGGATCATAATAACCAACTATCCGTTGATAATACGGACCATAGTGACCTGCCATTCGAGGATATGCTTGATTTGGATTATTCCAAGCAGCTCTCTCGATCAGGTTGAATTTGAACTTTGTCAATTAAATCAATTCAATATTGATGATTGGCTTGAGATGGATATTAACGAAGATCTTTTGACAACTGATGAAGTCATGGATTGGGACAAACTTATCAACTCATCTAATGGTAAGAGCGACCCTTGATCTCAAGACTACTCTGCAAGGACATATCTTTATACCCTTGACAATTTGTATCCCAGGGTATAACGAGCTAACAATTCATGCTCTTTTGGATACAGGCGCAGAAGTTAGCCTATTACAAGAATTGTTCATACCCGAACATTTAAGGGTTAAGCTGGATCGACCATGTAAATTAAATAATTTCATGGGACGTCAAATCCTTGTAAACCATAAAACAAATATTGAGGTTCAACTTCCCGATATACATGGGAATTTTAAAACCTATGATTATACATTTATCCTACTCCCGAAGGAGTTTGATAATGACTGTTTACTTGGTATGGATAATCTCCGGCATTATCCTCCGTTTAACAGACATTATTTCGACATAGATGGCCGTTCCATTCCTAGAATACCATTTAATGTCTCTATTGGTGAACGTTATGCACCTGCAGCCCAGCGTGGTGATATTACAGCAGATAAAGTGTGTACTTATAACATTCCGATGGATAACAATTTCCAAAAAATTATTTATGGAATGTTAGAACCATTATATTCAAATAATCCACTAAAGTGGTTCGATAGAGCCCCCAGATATTGCAAAATTGAGCTCTTAGATATACACAAAGAATCGAAAGTTCGGGTCAATAGCAAAATGGTTTCTCCTTCAGACAAGGAGGAATTTGCTAAACAGATCGATGAACTACTTCGATTAAAATTAATACAAAAAAGTTATAGCACCCATTCATCTCTTGCATTCCTGGTCAGGAATCATGCTGAGATAAAAAAAGGGGAAAAGCTAGAATGGTTATAAATTATAAAAAGCTTAACAGCTACACAAAATTTGATGGTTATTTCATTCCCTCTGCTGAGAATCTGACAGATACATGGAGCTAAGTTTTATAGCAAGTTTGATGCCAAATCAGGTTTCTGGCAAATAAAACTTGCTGATAAAGCATCCATTGAGTTAACGGCATTCAGTTGTCCTTAGGGACATTTTGAGTGGTTAGTTATGTCATTTGGATTAAAAAACGCTCCACAGATATTCCAGAAATGGATGAATTCTATATTTGGACACCTTGATTTTGTGGTTGTCTATATTGACGATATTCATGTGTTCTCCAAAACTGCGGAAGAACATAAAGAGCATCTATTACAAATCTCTAAATTATTACTTGACAATGGCATTATTCTTAGCCCTAAGAAGATCGAACTGTTTAAAACAGAAATTGATTTCTTGGGTAAAGTAATAAAAAATGGTCAGATTGAATTACAACAACATATCTATGCAAAAATAAAAGATTTTCCTGAAGATTTCAAAACTTTGAAAGAACTTCAGAGCTTTCTTGGATTGCTTAACTATGGTAGAAAGTTTATCCCACATCTTTCTGCTAGAGTTGAAAAATTACAGGATAAGTTAGCAAGCTAAGTATAAAACAATGACCGGTGAGCAGCCCAGGAAATGGGACACCAGTAAGATATCTATTTCTCTTTCGCCTAAAGAGAAAGAAGAAATTGCTAAAATTAAGGATCTGGTAAAAGACCAGAAAATCCTTTATTTTCCTTTAGATGAAGACAAATTGGTTTTGCAAACTGATGCTTCTGATTATTTTTGGGCGGGAGTATTAATTGCAAAAAACAAAAAAATTGTTGCATATACCTCTGAAAAATTCACAAAAACCCAGATCAAGTATGCGACTTATGATAAAGAATTATTAGTGATTAAATTAGTTATCAAAAGTCTAAGGATATAACTTCTTTACAGAAATTTTATTATTGAGACTGACAATAAGTCTGTTGCTCAGTTTCTTAAAAAGAAAACTATTAATAATCCCGAAGAGAATCTTCGAAGGATTAGAATTGCTATCTACTTAGAAATTTTCAATTATGAAGTTAATTATATCCCTGGATATACTAACTTTCTTGCTGATACTCTTACCAGGCCATAATGCTATGGACCAGAAGGAATACGCCCGCTTCAAACAGATCCACGAGGACATGAAGAGGCAGGAGACCTTTTCACCAGTTGGCCCAAAAAAGGCGACCAAGGCGAATGCAGCGAGCAATGCAGCCTCTTCGTCAGGGACGACGATGGTGAACAACCTAGTCACAGGGACGAAAAGTCCCAAGGTGGCGAACAGCCCAAACATTCCGGCGAATAGCCAACAGGGGAACAACAACCCCAAAGCCGCACAGGCACCAGCCGCACAGGCAAATCAGAGAGGACCCAAGAAGCTGGTTCCTTTCCAGGGTAAGACATTTGCCAGTACCATGGTCAAAAACTGGTACAACCAGGAGCTTGAGAAGAATGACAAAGACTCAAGGGACAAATTCAATGGCTGTTACAGGGCCATGCAATCAAATGACCTTAAAGGGGCTAGTTTCTGGCTGTCTCAAATTGAGAAGTTGTTTCTGGCCGAAAAGGCGAAAGCTGCACAACACAATGCTAAGCTCCATGAACTAAGGCAGTTGGCATTCCAGATGATCGCATATAGTGCCACATCTCGGTCACCCGCTTTGGTAGATAAAGAGAAAGACCTCTTCCAGGGACATAGTTCGGAACATAAAGAACTCCGGGAAATTCTGAGGCAAATCGACAGTCATGATCTGGTCAATTTCCGAATCCCAGACATACTGCGATTCTACTCAGTTATGTCCATTGAGAACGAGCGCCTTCAGTGCATGGAGACTGAGGGTATGGTACAGAGTATGATCACTATGTACCAGCAACAAATAATCGATGAAGTCCGTCTTCTTGCCTACTTCAAATGCTTAGATGACTCTGAAATCACTAAGTATTTTGAGGGCTTGGAGATTGTTTATTCACCTAATGGCTATATCCACCTGGTTTCTTGTTTCCAGGAGGTTGTTAAAATGACTCTGCAGATCAGTAAAGGATTTGTGCATGAAGTGTTTATTTGCACTTCTGATAAAGAACTCTATGAGTCGACAATCCCAGAGATCTGCTGGGAAACTGCTGTCGCTCATTCAACCAGGTTCCAGGCGATGTTCCGGTTCAGAGTTTGGAACGTATGGGAAGAACGGCGGTACATCAAAATCTTCCTGTCCTACCAAATTTGGGAGCTTCACCGCCTTGAAGGTGTCACGCCTCGATCTGGGAAATCGCTCGTCCTCGCTAGATTTCACCCGAATCATCGTCCTCGCTGGGGCGTGATGCCGCACGAGCCTGGAGTTGCGCTCGTGCAAGGCAAGATAACAGGTTCACATAGAACTATCTCAAATCGATAACATAAGCAGCGGAAGGAAACAAAGTATAACATAAGAATCTCTTTTTATTGATAATGAACTGAAGGTTACAAGGCTCTGAATAGCCCAACATAATATGCCAATTGGCTACAACGCTCATGATCTCTCTAGCTCACAAAGGATTTCATTGTTCCATACATTATGCCTCTTTATAGCCACCAAGTAGTCCTCGGCTGAACATCTTCATGTCGCAAGTCCGAACGCCTATGCGGTAGCTCCTCTTGAACGCCAAGGACTCCATGCCTCGACACGTCCAAGCCAAGCCCTGCCCCGAGCCGATCATAACCTGAGCCTGCACATAAACTAGTGGGGGATTAGTGCTTTCGTCCTCGCTTCGCACTGATCAAAACCCGCTCGCACCCAAACCAAACACTAAATCATTTAGTGAAACATGCATCTTAATTGGTGATCTTTCTATTTAGCCTTAGAATCAGTTTCATGGCAAAGTTTATGCATAGCAACTTATATCACAATGTGTCCCATATCGTGTCCCTGCGGCAGATACAGTTAGCCATAATATGAATATAAACATAGTGCTTGTGCTCATCTCCGTCCCATATTGCCTAGCCTGCACGGGTTAGGACTTAACATAGAATCATATCATTCACGTAACAACCAACCATAAACTTAGACCATGCATAAGGGTCGCAGGCCCTGCGCCTGCACCCAACTCTCATCTCAGCCCACCGGCCCTAACTATATGAAGGTCACGGTATTTCGCACCGTAATGGACTTGGCATCTCATATGTGTAAGCCTACGATCGCTTCAATATGGGTTGCTAGCCCAATATCCGAAGGATCCCAAACTTATGGATATCATAGCTTATTACAGCACTGGACGGTCGCAATCCGTCCGAATGATGTGCACCATAAATACCACACATAATTCCCTCCTAGGCCGAACGGTCCCGGTGCCCCGGCGTAACCGTCCGAGGAAAGCCGTACCCGTGCACGGGCAATCCGAGTCCATTGACCATGCAATACGCGTCATAGCATACAAGTCACACATTCCAATCCATCTCGTGTTCCATAAACATAGTCTCGCACCATAAGCATATTCGCGTCTCATAAACATAATCCACCATCCATATGGGGAGCTCCGTCGGCGTTATGCCCCAACACATCCATATTGATGCACGACGCCCAACGGCTTAGTCATCTCATACTCATATTCAACGCGTACCATTCGTAAGTCATTCTCATAGCCTAGTTCCGTAGTTACTTAGTCTTTTCGTAGCAGAAGTGCCCGAAGGCACGCTCAGCGCCGTAATCAATGTTCTACGCCTAGTGTTCAATGTTCTCGGAGCCGTGCACATGATGCACATCTCAATATCGTCTTTCAATGTTCTACCATTATTGCCCTATCGCGACACGTACACTTGATGCACGTCGCTTCAATTGTTCGATTGTTCAATGTTCTATCTTAGTGTTCGACACATACTTGGACCTTTCGTCGCCGAGCCACGCTCGCTAATTCGATAACATCTTACGCATACCATAACATATTTTATTAGACGTGAAGGAATAGGGAGAGAGAGTCAAGAACCCGCCCACCTTAAGCCGATACGCCTTGCCGTCTCGCCGATTGAAGCGTCTCGCTTCCATAACTCGATCGCATAGCTAACTCCCGGACTTAGCCATTCCTTTGAACTACTCGGTTGATTTGGCCTATCACGCTCATGCCACAATTCGTTGCAAGGCCACGATTTGGTTTTGCGGACACTTCATTGCATAAGGCAAAATGCCGACCTCTTATCGTCCAGCGTAAAAGCATAGCCTGCACACCAGATCAACTAAAGTCAGCACTTGCTCAAACGGAACTTATCCTTTGCATCGATTCGATTCATAGATTCCAACCGACTCAAAGCTTACCTTTGGCCAACGTATCACTTGCATCAATTCGCATCGATACCTCATCGGGTCAACGCAACTTCTTCGAGTCAACGACTCATCGTAATGCACCGTGCAGAGCATGGCATTACATAATATACCACTCAAAATCAGGTTCGTCCTCGAACCGAAACCAACACTTAATCCAAGTGCCTCGCTAGATCGTTTCACGATCTCGTGCTACTATCGTTGAATCATACAACTTAGTCTGGATCATACACATATTTTAGGCGTCCCACCAATATATGCATTTCAGCCAAGCTCAGTTGTAGGATGTCGGAACAACTAACAAGTTCAACTTAAATCCTCAAGCACCAGCTATTCCATATTCGACTTCGTCATATCTTAGCGCCTATTCTCAAAATACTTCTCGTATGCATCATCCCATAACATGCGATCCTCTTCCATACATTTCTGCACATAACCTGATTCAAACTCGTAACTTCGATCTCATAAGTTTCTTCGACGGCCATCTAACGCATACATTATATCAAGTCATTGCGCATCCGATCGCAATAAGTCTCTGCAGCGCCTATTCGCCCAACCGTTTCCTATCTCTCACATAACTCAAGTCTTCGTCAAATCATTTATAACATTTGGCCTTAACGACATGGACTGAGTCCACATGTCTCAAATTCCTTTGCCTACAATCCGTACTAAGTCTCGCACACAACTATCCCAACATGATCCACGTTCTCGAATTATCTATGCATCGCATCTGGGGCTACCCCCGCTAGGTAACTTATCCAGACATCGTGCTAAATCTCTTCCGACATAAGAGGTCAACTTGAGTCTACGATGCTCAAAGGCAACAATCTTTCCGACCCAAGGTCTCTTACGATACGCCTATCTCTGATTCTCGACCGAGTATGACTCCTTACTCAATTCTCAAATCAATCCCGACCCATTCGTTTCGTAATATCGATGGTGCGCTCAACACACATAGCCTAACCGTTTACTCAAACCGATCTACGACACAACTCTCAGGGTCGTTTTACTTTCCGTCGCTCTCGCGCATTGCAGAATTCTTGCAATCGCCTTACCGCATCACTTATACTAGGCACGTTCCTCAACGTCTACTCGATCGTCGACTAACCCAGGCTATCCACGTATCCCTTCGATCGAACATAAACTTTCTAACCATATCGACCTAGTCGAAGGCTACTCGCTAACTTCTGAAATACGATACTTACTTGCTTAGACTTATCCTCAACATGCACTACATCATTCCTCTTCCTTGATAAAATTTCTTACGCGACTTCTTTAGGGTCATCCTATGGGACTTCAACATTCACTTGATTTGGCAGTCAAGTCTTCTAGGGTCATCTGCCCCGAAACTACGCTCGATAATTGAAGATCATCAACGAGGGACAGTTACAACGAACCATGCTATACCTATCGCGGAGCCAAATCAATTTCCGACAATTCCTATGGAACTTTACCCAATCCGATATACTTTACCAATCCATAATTTCTCTACTCTCGCGCAACTGATGCGCCGTTGCTACTCGTATCACTCATGCATTCCGTCGACTCTTTTCGCTAGTCGTATTGACGTCTACTCTCCTCAAGTCCGAGTTTACCTATCCGTGATCATAGCTCAACACATTCCGTACTCATCAAAACCATCCTCGAACAACTTTCGTATCAAACCACAAGTCAGATTCGATTTTGCCATGCCTTACAAGTTCGATCATCCCCGCTGGATGAATCACCATACCAACGCTCACGCGAAATGATCGTCCTAATTCGACGTGACGCATGTGCGATGCTGGAGTGCACTCGCATAAGACAAGAATGTCAACTTAGTGGTTATCCACGAATCAATCCAGACACTTTCGATTTCTTCCGAGTAACATCCATCCATTCTCAAATTCTCGAAGCATCCCTACCGTCATCATACTAACTGCCATCAACTTAACTTGCACCTTATTCATCCAACAACAATGCTCAACATAATTTTCGTTCATTCGATCAGAGTATCCCCGAGTTATTGCATATCGTCTTTGATACGCCTCAATACCATCGTCGATATGCATAACTTGAACATCTTCCTTTCTCATAAGCTCCAATTCGTTGCAATCATTGCCATTATCCGAACTCGAATACGAATCAAGTCTTGCACACATCCATTCTCATATCCCTAACTCGCACTTCCAAATCGTGCTACCGACTCCTCGCGCTAACTCAAATTCGTTCGTACGATTTCTTCGTACCTACTCAACGCGTTCCGAATAAGTTTTCGTACCAACTCAACATAAGTCCGACCGGGTCGACTATTTCCTCAACGTAACATTCGTTCGCTATGCTCAGCCTATCGTTCGACTTACACTTAACGAATTCTCGTCCGACGTATCATCCATAAGTACGACTTCGCACATAATCGTTCAACTCAATTCACCGAAGCATACTTGCATCGACTTCTCTCAAATCATTCCCACCCGAGTCTCGGTACTACTTCGTCCATTGAGGACAAACATATCGTAACAACATAATCGTCTCGACGAAATCTATCGCAAGTCACCAACTGGCTTAACATAGCTATCGCTAAGTGGTATCCCATATACCACTCAGGATCGAGCCTATCATCACCGATACAATACTTCGCTATACTGATCGCATACTTGGTATTGCATATACCACTCGAAATCGAGTCATTACTCGACAACGCATTCCCCATAGGTCCGACATCTCTTTCTCAATCAACTATCCCGTATGGCGATCTTTCCGATCCCAGCTCTATCGTTTGCTTACTCGAGTTGGCACAACAACTAGACCAACATGCCCTATCGTTCGTTCAAGTCTCACCGTGCCTTAGCGATCATATCGATCACACATGCAACATTCGCTTATTCAAAGCTCAACGCGACATTCGACCAACATACATATTTGCCTACTCAACTCAACTTAGCGACCAACTCGACTCATACTATCGCATCCGCGATCTTCCGATCTCATTCGTTGCAACTCGTGCAACAACTCATTCTCGATACTTAAGTTCTTTTACTCAATCTCGCACAACATGTCGCTATCCATCCGCATAGCCATACAACACGCATCATACCATATCGACTCGTTACACCGATGCAACGAACGATTCACGACTTGCTGCACTCCGTGCAACCAACAACACATAACCATTCGCATGGCCACGTAATACGCATCGTCTTACGTATCGATCCGTTGCACTTCGTGCAACCAACAACACATAATTTCTCGCACTTCGTGCGACCGACAACACATAACTCCTCGCACTTCGTGCGACCAACAACACATATATCATTGCACTTCATGCAACCAACATCACCATATTCGTTGCACTTCATGCGACCAGCATTCACAACTTTCTTGCACTTCGGAAAACCATAATCTCATAACCCGTTGCACTTCGTGCAACCAACACTCTCCGATGGCACCCGGAGATAGCGTGATAGTCATGACAAACTTGTGGCAGACGTACGCAACTTAATATAGACTTATTGTATGGAACATCCAGTGTAGCGTCGAGCAGATCCATGAGCCATGCGATTGCGGAAACAACTTAGAGTCAACTGAATTTCGATATCGAAGCAACTGAGGGTCAAAGAGATTCGTTCACGGTCCCAAGGATGGAACCGCTCTGATACCAACTTGTCACGCCCCGATCCGGGAAATCGCTCGTCCTCGCTAGATTTTACCCGAATCATCGTCCTCGCTGGGGCGTGATGCCGTACGAGCCTGGAGTTGCGCTCGTGCAAGGCAAGATAACAGGTTCACATAGAACTATCTCAAATCGATAACATAAGCAGCGGAAGGAAACAAAGTATAACATAAGAATCTCTTTTTATTGATAATAAACTGAAGGTTACAAGGCTCTGAATAGCCCAACATAATATGCCAATTGGCTACAACGCTCATGATCTCTCTAGCTCACAAAGGATTTCATTGTTCCATACATTATGCCTCTTTATAGCCACCAAGTAGTCCTCGACTGAACATCTCCATGTCGCAAGTCCGAACGCCTATGCGGTAGCTCCTCTTGAACGCCAAGGACTCCATGCCTCGACACGTCCAAGCCAAGCCCCGCCCCGAGCCGATCATAACCTGAGCCTGCACATAAACTAGTGGGGGATTAGTGCTTTCGTCCTCGCTTCGCACTGATCAAAACCCGCTCGCACCCAAACCAAACACTAAATTATTTAGTGAAACATGCATCTTAATGGGTGATCTTTCTATTTAGCCTTAGAATCAGTTTCATGGCAAAGTTTATGCATAGCAACTTATATCACAATGTGTCCCATATCATGTCCCTGCGGCAGATACAACTAGCCATAATATGAATATAAACATAGTCCTTGTGCTCATCTCCGTCCTATATTGCCTAGCCTGCACGGGTTAGGACTTAACATAGAATCATATCATTCACGTAACAACCAACCATAAACTTAGACCATGCATAAGGGTCGCAGGCCCTGCGCCTGCACCCAACTCTCATCTCAGCCCACCGGCCGTAACTATATGAAGGTCACGGTATTTCGCACCGTAATGGACTTGGCATCTCATATGTGTAAGCCTACGATCGCTTCGATACGGGTTGCTAGCCCAATATCCGAAGGATCCCAAACTTACGGATATCATAGCTTATCACAGCACTGGACGGTCGCAATCCGTCCGAATGATGTGCACCATAAATACCACACATAATTCCCTCCTAGGCCGAACGGTCCCGGTGCCCCGGCGTAACCGTCCGAGGGAAGCCGTACCCGTGCACGGGCAATCCGAGTCCATTGACCATGCAATACGCGTCATAGCATACAAGTCACACATTCCAATCCATCTCGTGTTCCATAAACATAATCTCGCACCATAAGCATATTCGCGTCTCATAAACATAATCCACCATCCATATGGGGAGCTCCGTCGGCGTTATGCCCCAATACATCCATATTGATGCACGACGCCCAACGGCTTAGTCATCTCATACACATATTCAACGCGTACCATTCGTAAGTCATTCTCATAGCCTAGTTCCGTAGTTACTTAGTCTTTTCGTAGCATAAGTGCCCGAAGGCACGCTCAGCGCCGTAATCAATGTTCTACGCCTAGTGTTCAATGTTCTTGGAGCCGTGCACATGATGCACATCTCAATATCGTCTTTCAATGTTCTACCATCATTGCCCTATCGCGACACGTACACTTGATGCACGTCGCTTCAATTGTTCGATTGTTCAATGTTCTATCTTAGTGTTCGACACATATTTGGACCTTTCGTCGCCGAGCCACGCTCGCTAATTCGATAACATCTTACGCATACCATAACATATTTTATTAGACGTGAAGGAATAGGGAGAGAGAGTCAAGAACCCGCCCACCTTAAGCCGATACGCCTTGCCGTCTCGCCGATTGAAGCGTCTCGCTTCCATAACTCGATCGCATAGCTAACTCCCGGACTTAGCCATTCCTTTGAACTACTCGGTTGATTTGGCCTATCACGCCCATGCCACAATTCGTTGCAAGGCCACGATTTGGTTTTGCGGACACTTCATTGCATAAGACAAAATGCCGACCTCTTATCGTCCAGCGTAAAAGCATAGCCTGCACACCAGATCAACTAAAGTCAGCACTTGCTCAAACGGGACTTATCCTTTGCATCGATTCGATTCATAGATTCCAACCGACTCAAAGCTTACCTTTGGCAAACTATCACTTGCATCAATTCGCATCGATACCTCATCGGGTCAACGCAACTTCTTCGAGTCAATGACTCATCGTAATGCACCGTGCAGAGCAGGACATTACAGAAGGTGACCCAGGGTTGCAGTTCTCCCCGTTCAAGAAGGGGAATTTTCATGAAGCCAAAGAACGGTACGGCGCGGCCAGGGAGTTTTTTATGGAAGCTCAGAAGCTGCACCAGAGTTCTGCCACTCTTTCCTGCAGTAGCAAGGTCATTCTAGCTAACTACTTGCGCAGCAGGCCAGAAGACGACGACACGGGAACTGCCCTATTGCAGGAGTTTTTTACAAGCTTGAGCCTTGGCCTAGTTGGACAACAAGCCAAGGATGATGTTGACTCTGAAGACCTCCTTATGACTGGTCTTCAAATTGAATCCAGAAGCGAGGTGGGCTTATGAAGAAGAAGCTCACATACAAAGATGTTTTCAGACGCTACCAGAAACATGTTGGTTGGCGTCTGCGAAAGACAGAAAAGAAGGCACCCAAAAAGGTGCATGGTAGACTTGTCAGAGTCAAGTCGTCTCCGCCACGATCTCCATCAGTTGCAGAGACAAATTACAATAGTGAAGATGACGGTCCCGAAGACGAAGATATTCGGAAATGGTCTGAGGACGATCGAAGATTTCGGCATTGGTCTCCGCCACATGGTTCTTCGCCTTCCACATCTACCTTTGATGCGTGGGAAGGCTGGTGGGACGTCGTTTTCGAGACCCCACAGAGAGACCTCACCGGGTGATGATGGTGACCCTTCAACAACCCACCACAATAATTCAAGACAGGTGGATGATTCGTTTTAATCCAAAACGAATAAAGTGAAGATGTGACGGCACACCAGCCAAAGGTGATGTGATGGCGCACCATCCGAAAGATAAGAAGGAATCATTCTTCTATTATTGAGGAAGGACTGTTCACACCGGTAGCCTTAACCGGATAAATCGATTAGTACCGACCCTGAGCCTTATATATAGGCAGGCTCATTGTATTGTAAGGGCAACGAAAATTAGAGTTTACAACTGCAGAAGGAAGAGGAAGTAGCAAAGCACACTAGATAGAACACTCAAAAGAAAAGAGAAAACTCCAATTTTTGTTGCCCTTACAATACAATGAGTCTGCCTATATATAAGGCTCAGGGTCGGTACTAACCAGTTTTTCCGGTTAAGGCTACAAGTGTGAACAGTCCTTCCTCAATAATAGAAGAATGATTCATTCTTATCTTCCAGATGGTGCACCATCACATCACCTTTGGCTGGTGTGCCGTCACATCTTCACTTTATTCGTTTTGGATTAAAATGAATCATCCACCTGTCTTAAATTATTGTGGTGGGTTGGTGAAGGGTCACCATCATCACCCGATGAGGTGTCTCTCTGTGGGGTCTCGAAAACGACGTCCCACCAATCTTCCCACGCATCAAAGGTAGATGTGGAAGGCGAAGCAACCTGGGCGCGCAACTGGACCGCACAACGAGCCCATGAGCCCGAGTCCATGAGCCCTGATCCACGAGCCCATGAGCCCTGCGCAATCTGGGCGCGCAACTGGACCGCGCAACGAGCGCAACTTAAGCGCACTATGCACCTAGCGACGATGCTGATGTGCTAACTGCAAAGTGCGCCAACAAAATGCCACAATACGCCGCATGAGCCCATGAGCCCGAGTCCGAGTCCGAGTCGCTAAGCCCCTACGGGTCTTAGCCCCAATGGAAATTAATTTCCCAAGAGCAAAAAGCATGAATGCTTTTCTTGGAGCCTTATCCTTAACTCCTAGTAAAATCACCCACATGGTTCCCTCCTTAGGGTCACCACCCCATGTGCATATCCCAACAACACATACAAGTATATATGTTGAGATAACTCATGGTGCTTTTCCAATGTGGGACTATACTTTTCTAGGCATGTTGAGAGCAAGCTCTCTTCATGTCAAGGAGCAAGAGCACCAACAAACTTGTCATGGGATGTCTTCATATTATAAGAAAATACAACTTTCTCAAAAACTACAAGTCAACTAAAAAAACCAACCGACTACAATTCTCTTGGTTGGTTAGTACGTTTCCTTCTATTCCTTGCTCTCTTCTTTCCTCCCTCTTCTCTTCTGCTTCTCTTCTCTTCTTCTTCTGGAGTAACGAAGTTCACTTTTATAACCTTACACACCACCTTCCCTGGATTATACCTCTCCCCACTACCAAACAACCCACTACCAAACAACCACACACTTCCTCGTAAGCCTATACACCACACATTTCTATAAACCTCCTCAACCACACACACAAAAAAAAAACAGTTAACCGAACCCTGCCATGCCCCTCCCCCAACTCAGCCCCAACCCAATGTCCCAACAATTAACCTAAACCCTGCCAAGCCCCTCCCCCAACCCACCGCAAGCCAATGCTCCTGCCATGCCCTGTCAAGTTGCGTCGAAGAAACATGACTTCGCCAGACTGACTGGCGGCAGAAATTGGACCAATTCGTCTGGCATAATGTTTCGTCCAATTTCTGCCAGTTCGTCTGGCGTAACATTCCTTTAATGAAAATTTTGTCAAATATGTTACCATGAGCGTAATTTTTTAAAAATTGAGTACTTTGGAACAATTTTTCTGTCCAAAAAATATTTATTTTCACGCATTTTTTCGATAAAAATTCGTAGGAGAGGGCCTAGCAACTCATATTCATATCGAACATTAGCAAAAGGCACAAAGTAATACTTTGATGGTGAACTTTGCACGTACGCACTTATTACGCATCATTGTGTCGTTCAACGCCAATTCCCCACAGTTTCGCACATTCCGTATGGTTTAACATGGTTTCACGCGGATGATCTTGGTTCAACTAGGTGTGCTAGGTTCCGCGTGACTAGTGCTCAAACGGAAGCTGCAATTTCGTGCGTTCTGGGTGTATACGGACATTGCACTTCCGCATGGCATTTATGCACACAAAGTTATAGTTCCACATGGCTTATGTTCAGGCAAAAATTGCACTTATGTGTGACTAGTGTTCACACAGAAATTGTAGTTCCTTGTGACGTGTGCTTACGTAAAATCTTAATTTTCACGTGACTGCATCAATGTGAATTTTCGTGCAACTGCTTCGTAGCTGTCCACTTAGTGAAAGTTACTACTGTAAGCACATGCATTATTGGGAATTATTTCTCGAATTAACTATCCGTTATGGGTAGTTATGGCTGCTAAGGGGCTTGACTCCCTTGTATATTCTCTCATTTTTTACTTAGGCAAAACACAAAAAGAATATATGCTAGGGTGACAAGAAACATACCAGAAGTTGAACTATGTGAATTTGCTAGTTCATGAGATCAAATCGACAAAAATGGTCAAATATTATTTTGAGCAATAGTGATCATCATCACCCCAACAAACATCTTATGTTGTGTTTCTTGTGTTAGCAACTTGGTTGCGTAGTTATTTCAAAGTTTCTACTTCCAGCAAGACAATTTCTAATTTCTTTTCTTTGCAAGTTGTTATAATCTTCAAGGAGAAGTCTTTTGCTTTCCACATACTTTTATAAGATTCTGTAACCTAGCAATAAGAGCATCATTAGTAGTTGGGACTCTCCAATGCAATTAGGGGACCAAAATTTTAAATAAAAAATAAATGTAGAATGGGTTAGATTTGTATAAAAATAGTAAGAAATGATAAAGTGAGCTCAAATCCCAAAGATTGTGTAGTCAAAAATTGATGTGAAAAAATAATAATGCAAAATCTACAATCTAAAAAGTTGGACATCAAATTAAAACTTACTATTCTACAAAATGAGTTCCTATAATCTAGAAATTGAAAATCCCAATCCTTAGCACATGTAGGTGGGATGGGACCGAAATTGTAGAAAATGCGACTAGGGATGAAAATTACTATTCTACAAAATAAGTTTCAAAATTCTGAATGTAGAAATTGGGCCGAGGATGAGCCTTACAAAGGATGCTCTAACAGACAAGTACCAAAGCAAACTTTAAACACCAGTTTTACCCTCATTTGAAACATGAAATAAATGAGCCAATACTGTGTTGCAAAGGTAGTCGAATAACTAAGACACGACACAACAAGGACACAGTGACGCAATACATTTTGGTGAGTCCTTGCTGGTTTGTGAGATCAGAACGATAAAAATGGTCAAATATTACCGTGATTGTCATCTTCCCACCAAACATCTTATATTTCGTTATATTTTGTTTCTTGTGTTAGCAACTTGGTTGCATAATTGTTGTTTCAAAGTTTCTAATTCCAGCAAGAATTTGTAATATCTTCTCTTTGCAAGTTGTTGTAATCTTCGAGAAGAAGTCTTTTGCTTTTCACGTACTTTTATAAGATTTTCTGTAACCAGACAAATAACAGGCAAGTATCAAAGCAAGCTTTAAACACCAGTTTTAACCTCCATTTGAAACATAAAATAAATAAGCCAATACTATGTTGCAAAGGTAGTTAGACAACTAAGACACGACACAACAAGGACACCGTGATGCAACACATTTTGATGAGTCCATGCTTTTGGGGTGTCAGGGCTGTATCTAATACAATTCCAACAAAACCTAGATGTTGTGGGGCGTCCATGCAAGACTGGTCTCGGGGTAAACCAGACAAGCAATCGGACTTGGACAACCCTCCTGGTTAGAACCTCCCAGGCCGCTAGTCTACATCTCTCTGCCAATAGATCTTTCACGGTCTACCCCCAAGTCCTCTCTGTCAATTCAGCTCGCAATCCTCTAGGTCCATATTTTGAGTTCCCACTAGGAATGTCTCGAGTAGCTCAAAGGAAGGAACTCGGAATCCGATCTCAATGTCATTGTCAAAATCGGAGAATTCGACGCCGCTGCCAACCCCGTTCGTCATTAAATTTTTGACATCTTCTTTTGATGTCAAGGGCAAAGAACAACCAGATTTAGCTCCGACTAGTACAACCCATTCCCCACGGCCGGCCCTGTGTCCATGCTTCCTAGCTGAGGTAAAGATTTAGCATGGAATGACTAATTAAATGTTCTTTTAAATTAACAATACCTAGAAAAATAAAATATAACCACATCAAAGACTCTAGTATTGAAGGGAGAAGTACAGATCCCTACTGAAATTTCACAAAAAAAATGGAGAAGTAGTCTCAAGGTTACATGGACTTCCAGAGAAAAACTGCTCATCTAAATAATTTTCTACATGTTCAATTTTGTTTTAATTTCGCAGATTAAATACCTTACAAAACTCAATAATTATCATGTAAATTTATTTTTCCATCACAAAGGATTGTAGGATTTTAAAAATAAATTTGAAGATATATTCAAAAAATTCAAAATATGTGTGCATACCTAATATGGCGAAGACCTGTAGTTGCAAACTAACTCCATCGATCTGCAACAGAGAAAAAAAAAGGAAAATAATGGCAAGGCAAGAAAAAATAAGCAGTGTGTTGGTAATAATATTTCTCAAAGTAAAAGTTTATGCAGCACTAACAAATATAAAACTGAAATATAATATTTGGTGAGACCATAATGAGAGAATCTATAGAAAATCTAAGGGCTAAACCTAGCTAGCCAGGAATAGAATATAGGTATACCACTACCTAAAGTTCCTGTAGCAACATTACTGAGAACAACAACAACAACCAAACAACAACAACTGCAATAACAAAATATTAAAGAAGAACAGAATATATCCCTTCATAGTAAAAAGAAGAGGAAAAAAAACAAGAAAACTAAGATTAGTGAAGGAAAAAAAGAAAAAAAGACAGGAAGAGTGGATTTGAAACTTGAGATGTAGAGCTCCCTTCAATCCAAACGAGGGTTAGGAAAGGTTAACCGAGCTCCAAGGTCATGCAAACCACAAGCCTATCCCAAGAATTAACAAGGAAGAATGAATATATGTGTATATGATGTTTGTTTGCATGTTGTATGTATGGTTATAGGGAAGTGGAATCCATGAACTAGCAGCTCAATCACCCCCTTCAACACCCACTTTTGGACTTCAAGGAGCTCTACTACCCATACAAAAAAAAAAAAAAAAAAAAAAACTCTTAAACCACCACAAAATCAAGAACTTGAGAAGAAAAAAAAAAGAGGTAGAACCATAGTATAAGGATGAAGTAGCCAAGTGGGGGGCGGGTTATATAGATAGGCTGGGGTTAGATTTGGAAGAAATTTAGATTATTCTGACTCTAATGAGAGAGAGAGAGAGAGAGAGAGAGAGAGAGAGAGAGTCACATGCATGACTTGTCAGAAATCTATAGCTATCACCAATGCGTATGAAATAGGTTTGGTAAGTTAACTACACGAAGTTTACGCTATTGTCTTGTTAAGTGTTGTGAGTCTTAGGTTAGGTGGCTCCTATGTGGCATGAGTTACAAGACAATATCATATTTATATGATAAAATTATATTTTAAAAGATAATGAGATAGAAAAACTCTCTCCAATACAAAAGTATTGAGGAGACAATAAAAAGTATTTTTTTCAACTTTTAAGACAACTCCTCTACTTCTTCAACTTTTTTATAAATATTTCTATTCATAATTGATGATGTGGAGACAAAGTCATTGTGAAGTGCATTGTCTAGATCTAAGACCATCTCCAATGGTGATTTCTAAAATTGAGTTCTTATCCTACTTGGCATTGTACTTTAAGAAAATTTATATCCTAGTTGGAAGAGTTTCTACATAGAAATTGTAGACATACAAAAATGTTCTCCATTGGTTCTCCATTTCTATCCTATATGTCACATAGTAAAATGACCAATTTAATGGTGTGGGGTCCAATAATAATTGTCATGAGAGATAGGAGAATTTCTATGAGAGTTTCTACATGTAGAAACCCTCCTAGAAAGTTTCCATCCTACATCATTGCCACGTAGGATAGAAATGGCGATAGAAATCACCATTGGGAGAAGTTTTTTCTAAAATGGATTTCTTCCATAGAAATAGGGATATAGAAACCCCCATTGGAGATGGTCTAAACAACCAACTTCATATTCTCCTTGCCATGTCATTGCCATGTCAACTTCATGTTTTATTCTACATTTACATTGGAGAAGAATTTTTGGAATGAAAGTTTGTCATTCCTATGTGGCAACCATTTTTTCTAAACTCACAATAGGGTTGGAGATGCTCTTAGGACTCGTTTGGTTTGCAGAATCATCGGTTGGTAAAAATAATAATAATTACTTTTTTATATTTGGATATAAAAAAAATAAAAAAATAAAAGTAATTTTTAATGGAAGAAAAATTAGCTAAAAAAGTAATTACATCCATCTAAACAAAGAATTACTTTTTTACATTTAAGTATTCACTTTTTTTTAAAAGTTTTGGCATTTTCAAACGTAGGAAAGAAAAATCAATGAGAATTGTAATTTTCCAACGGAAAGAAAATATCAAAAATTTGATTTCCTTTTTTTCCATTCCGCGAACCAAACGAGGCCTTAATGTTATGCGTGTACGTGTATCAATTAAAGTTTGTACTATTCTCCTTGGTACGTTTATTGACCGTGCTAGTATTTTTTTTTTTTGTAGCAGCACGTACGGGTTCAGTTAAATTATGTGTCCTTCGTATACGATTTTTAGTCGGTCGTTATGTCACTTTAGACTTTTCGTGCGGATCTTATCCGCACTGGCTTTGTCACCCCCGTTTCTCGTATTTCGTATTCATGCTCGTAATTGGATTTTTGGCAGGTATTTTATTTTTCTGGACTTGTGAAATTTCGGTATTTCTCGTATTTTGGGTTTTGACATGGCTTGGTTTTAATTGATTTGGGTTGGTTTGGTTTGGTTTATCATGTATTGGAACACCTTAGCTTATGTTCAACCCTCATGCCACCACAACCACCTTCATTAAAATCCCTACCAACCTTTCTCTCTCCTCATAACTTCCATTAAAATTTTCTTCTTCTTCTTCTTCCTCCCAACACCATCACCTATAGGCAAGTGCACCTTGCCACCACATGAGAACCACATTTTTATTTGTTCAATAGCTAGATTAGGCCATGGTGATCAACATTAGTGCTTGACATTTTGTGATTTGGAGTCTCCATTGTTCTAGATCTAGGTTTTAACTATTTTCGGATTTACATGGTTTTGATCTATTTTGGTTGGATTTTTGTGGGTTTTGATGCTTCCATGAGGAAGAGAATTCAATTTTACTCAAGTTAGAGCTTTGAAAATCTAAATTTCGTTTTGATTTGATCAAGTTATGAAGTTTTGAACTTTGGAGTTTTTGGAGTCTTCTTCTCGGTCTGGAGAAGAAGACAGCAGCCTGCGCTCTTTAGCGCAGTGCTGGATTGCGCATCCCCCTCGGCCAGCGCTCTTTAGCGCAGCTTGCCTCTTGGCGAACTGCGCTCAACCCGAGTGCGCATGGATTCTTGCGCAGTCTGCCCATGCGCAATCCACTTCTGCGCAATCCATCCATGCGCAGACTGTTCATGCGCAATCTGACCCTGTGCCATCCATTCCTGCGCAACCTGATCCAGCGCAATCCATCTGCTGCGCCATCCACCCCTGCGCAGTTGGTACCCTGCGCAGCTCACCCCTGCGCAGTTGGCCCCTGGCACACTGACTCCTGCGCAACCCGACCCCAGGGACCCTTGCGCAATCTGTCCAATTATGGAGATTTTGTTTTATTTTCCTTAGGCCTGGATCTTCCATAGCCCTGTTCATTGATATTTTATTAGATATTCCATGCCCATTTTATATCCTTACGCCTTTTGTCATGAACTTGATTTTACTTAATATTTTTGGAATGACTATTGTACATGGCTTGATATGGCAAGGAACTAGCATAACACAACAGTGACCCGTAGTGGTGCACTCCTGACATGACCAACCTGACTTGATAGTGGCCCGTCGTGGCGCACTCCTGACTAGTTCACTTGATATGATAACTTGACCTGATATATCTTGAATAGCTGTTGCGACGGCTACCTGACATAACATAACCTGTATAATTAATCCTGACACCGTGGGCGATTGTGCTTGTACAAATAATCCAGTCATGTCTTGCATCATGTCTAGGAGGGGACTCCTGAGTACCACGGTCAGGAGTACCTACTGAATTGGACTAAGGTTAATAATTAGTATAATTCACTAGTCATGAAGAGATGTTCCCCAGTTACAGGCGATCCCGTTACCCCGGCCGCAAATGATTGGACTTGTAGCCTGCCGACGAGTAGGGCACATTTCCAGCCCACTGTTATGTGGGGCACCCACCATTGTCACTTAAATGATTGAACTCTATTGTCACTATAATGCATTGTACTCTCCAGATTGTCACTATAATGATTGCCTGGATAACCTGGATAGCTGCAGGGCCTGTGACTACTTGGAGCATCTCATTGCATCTTGCTAGTAACTAGGATTGTGATAACCCTAGTTAGTTAATGTAGAAAGCCGTAGGCAATGATTGGCCGTGATTGCTTGGATGGAGTCTAGTCCAGTATAGTATTGTCTAGAATTGATTGATTGTAAGATTGTACCAGAATGATTGAAGGATTGTCACTCCAGATTGTCACTATAATGATTGTCACTCCAGATTGTCACTATGATGATTGTCACTCCAGATTGTTACTTGACCTGATTCCTTATATTTATCTTGCCGATAAATTGTGAGAGAAACCAAGTTTCGTTCAGACGAAGGGTTACAACCCCGGTCCTTGTTTGGTTTACGGGTTGTAACCTAGCTATCTGAATAGTCCCATGGTTATCTCATCGTATATCATCCTGTCATGCTTTTCTATATGCTCTGTCTTTATCGATTTTGTACAAGATTGTCTTTTATATTCACCTATCATGTTTTCCTTAAATTACTATCTCTTATTATGTAATTATATTATTGTGCTAATTGCTGGCTTTTGTTCTCATTTTGTGGCCTCCTTTGTGGCACTTGCTCTTTCTGGGATCTGATCCAGCTGGTTTTGTATGGCCAGATACCGGAGCAGCAGCAAAGGATCTACCTGTCTTCCAGCCCGATGGTGACCACCAGGCGTAACCAGGGCATCGAGTGGGTTTCTTTGTTCTCCCACTGTAATATTATAAATTATTCTTTTGAGGCGTTTAGCCGATGAGCAAGTGTTAGCTTGATTGTACTTACTTACTGTCTGCCTACGGGCTGTAACATGATTGACAAGCCCCGGGGGTTGATCATGTATGACTGAACTCTTGCTAGTCCTCACATTTTGTAACGACTAGCTTCATGATCATCTGGATATGTAATGTTTGGGACGCCTTACAATTGTATATTTGGAGATCTGATATCTTGTGATTATTATTAGTTGGTTGAGATTGAGACAATAGGCTATTTTATGACCTTAAGAGACTGATAGATTGTAGTGAAACCCTCACATATCTAGACAGCCGTGACCGTATAGCGGTGTGGATTCCATTCCGTTATACGTAGCTGGCTATGTCTGCTCCCGCTCTCCAGTATTCTGGTTCTGGGGCGTGACAGGCTTTGTTATCATCGTCCCACACGCACACCCGGCGCACTCCGCGCGCTCCAGAGCTCCACGAGACGACGTCTTTCGACGCCCGCAATGCAACGTCTTGCTTCGCCCACGATGCTGAAGACGTCTCCGACGTCTCCACGACGCTTACGACAGCCGATGCTAGTATGTATATTGATGCATCAAATATGTTGTGTGTATATTGGTAGTGCTTGTATATGGTTTCTGTTCAATTAGCTAAGCAAATTGTAACACATTCTTGCATGCAGTAATAAATAAACGTGTTTTGCACGTATAATACCGTATAATAAGAATATTATTTAATTATAGTAAAAAAAAAATTTATGTGGTTAAGCTAGGAGGTTTTTTCTTTTCTTTTTTAAGTTCGATTCTCCGTGTTGAATATATATATGACAAATATATTTTTTTTTTATTTTAAAAAAAGGACCATGATATAAATACGACTTAGATTTGTGTTGTCGGTTACATGGTCGTTTTTAAGCATATTGGTCGTTTTGAAGTCCCATTAATATAGTAGAAGATTTGTGTTGTCGGTTACATGGTCGTTTTTAAGCATATTGGACTCGAGTAATTAAAATATCTAAAATCTTTTAACGTTTCTATATACTATTAATATAAAATTTTAATTATTTTTTAATTAGGTCAAAAAAATATGAAATTTGTTAAGGGTGGTTATTGAAAAAGAGTTTCTTAGAATTTTATTTGTATTAGAATGTAGATGTAATATTCTCTTATATGAACTATTACTTAGCAATGCAATGTCTTCTTGTATGTGTTATGTTGATTGTCTAACTAGCTAGCCTGCATATGTTACTATCTTCTTGTATGGTATTTATAACTTACTAACAAATGGCCATCTCTAGGTTGCTCTCAAAACTATAGACGTATCTCCCTATAAGGCTATAGATTTTTTTTACGAATATTTTGACAGAGAGCATGCAAATTTTACTATATTGTACTGAGATAACAAAATTATATAAAATTATAAATAGATAATTGAGACACCTAAGCTAAGAACGTTTCAGTTGAAATCCTATTAAACATCTCACTAAACCTCCAATCTCCTACTAAACCACAACCAATAAAAAAAAAAAAAAAAAAAAAAAAAATTCCTTTAGTAATAGCATTTTTTACACATAAAACACCGTCACTATGAATGTTTAACTCCCAAATAACAAAAACGCCTTTAGTAAGAACGTTTGCCTTTTTTTTTTCCTTTGTCTTTATAAGTTTCATACAGAGAATTAAAATTATATAAAATTTAGGTGATATGTACAATGTTACTGTAGCTTAGTTGGTTAGGAAATATTTTTGTGAATGAGAGATCTTGAGTTTAAATCTATAAGAAAAACTAAAAACATTATTTTTAAAAATATATAAATAAAATATTACTTTCACTAATATTTGAACTTAAAGATATGCTACCCACAAACATATTCTCTAAGTAGCATTAAATTACAAAAGCAGTATCCATATTATCCCAATTTTTTCTAATTCAAGTTCTGAAAATTTTATGATAAAAAAAAATTGTGAATTAAAAACCGAGCCCTTTATTTTAAAAAAATTAGAAAAATAAAATATCCTTACTAAATAAGTTTTTGTTGTTTCTTGTATTGTAACTGTCTTAAGTTTGGACGTTTTTATTGTTTACAAAAAATCAATAATAGAAGGAATTCAACTGAAACACATTTAGCATGGACGTTTCACTTCTATATCTATAATTTTGACCAATTTTGTTCTCTAAATGCAATATGACACTAAAACTTCTATGTTATGTGAAAATTTATGTTCTTTCTAAGGATTATAAGAGTTTTTTACAACCAAAGACAACATGATATAAATACAGATATTTAACACCAATAATTTTTTACCTCATTTTGTAGATTCTAGATTGTAAGAACTCATTTTGTAGATTCTAAATTGTAAGAACTCATTTTGTAGAATAGTAAGTTTTCAATTTGGAGCACAACATTATAGATTCTAAATTTTACATTATTTTTTTTTTCACATTAATTTTTGACTACACAATCATTGAAACCGGAGTTTATTTTATCATTTTATAATATTCTCATACAAATCTAACAAATTTTATATTTACATATTTTTGAAACTTTGTACCCCATATTACATTGGAGAGTTCCAACCACTAATAATGCTCTTACAAAAACATAGATCACTAGAAACCGTCTAACCAAGATTAAAAAAAAAAAAAAAAAACTAAAGACCTATACTATAATTTAATAAAAAATTAAGAAATAGTTTAGCGAGGACCTCCCTTAAAATTATTGAAACTAGCATATACTTCAACTTTTCTAAAAAAACCTAACAAAGTATGGAATAAATAATATTTTAAAATATACCCTATATTATTTAATCAAAATTTGGTTGATTTACAAAAAAAAAAAAATTTTAAAAAATGAAAATATATACTATTTTTATATTTTGAATGAAAATATTTGATAAAATATTCTAAAAATTAATAAATATTTAATATAACTGATTGTCCTTTACCTATCCTTATTTATATATAAAAAAAAGGTTAAAAAACTCCTCCATTTTTTCTGGTTGATAATTTTAAAACGGGATAATTTAGCAAATACCCCCATTCCAAATGTTAAAACTAGCATATACCCCCACTATTTATTTTATTTAGCAAATACCCCCACTCCTATGTAAAAAAGTGGGGGTATATCTTAAATTTTTATTATTTTATATCAAAAATGGGAGTATTTGTTAGATAAATAAAATAGTGGGGGTATATGCTAATTTCAACATTTGGAATGGGTGCATTTGCTAAATTATCCCTTTTAAAACACAATTGAGTGAAATAGTAGACAAGATGGGTGATAGCGACAGCACAAAGACAGAGAAAAATAATTAATAATTACTTTATTTGACGCAACAAAAGTGACAGGATATTATTAAAAGGGGAACGGGGGCTCACGTGTTTCCCGCTTTTCCCGGTGTCAGAGCTCCGAATCTAGCGCCCTTAGATCTCTTCTCCCTTCCGTTTGACCGGGTCGCGGATCTCTCCCATGCGGATCCGATTACGATCGAAACCCATTATTCGTTAGAATAAATATTTAAGCATATCTTTAATGGCACAAGCACCAGTGGTCTAGTGGTAGAATAGTACCCTGCCACGGTACAGACCCGGGTTCGATTCCCGGCTGGTGCACTGACCTTTTTTTTGGTAATTTTATTATTTCTTATTTCTCCCTATAATATAAACTGCGGCAGCTTTCGAAAGCGGTCCTCTGTTTTACCAAAGCTCGTAGTGCCTTGGGCCTGGTTTCGGGATTGCTGCTTCTGCTTATTTATTCCTCGGCTTGGTTTTGGGATTGTTGCTTCAGTGTGTTTTTTTTTATCAATAAAAAAGTTGTTAGTTAAAAACAGTTTATTAATTTTTTTTTAATTATTTAATGAAAGAATAAATTTTGACAACACTCACAAGCTACTTTCTCTATCACTTTAAGCCAAAAGTCATATGGTTTCTAGCAGGGCGACCCTGAACTGAAGGGCTGAAGGGGGCTTAAGACGAAACTTCCAAAACGAAAAGTCTATTTTGACCGTCCGCGGGACTATCCGTGCTTATGTGGCGGCCAGCCAATGGCCCTCTGCTAACACGGGTCCATCTCGGATAGGGGAATTAATGACGACGCACATCATTGTCGGGGGCCAGCCTAGCGCCGCTTCCAAAATAACCCCCCCATACATAAAGTTAAAAAAAATGTAAAACAATAAGTTTTGTTGCCACCAAATTTTGAACTAAGGAACTCTAAATATAACTCTGACATCATAACCAGTACACCACAACAGTTTTTGTTAAGAATGACACATAATACATATTAGTTCTATTATAGATAGATCTGTGTTGGTGTCCCCCTTTTGTCTTGGGGCCCTTGGGCCGGCACCCCAGCATGTCTTAGGCCAGGGCTGCGTCTGATTTCTAAGCATTGGGTAATGTTACTTTTCAAAATCTGATTGCATAAGTAGTTTTTTACAACATATATAAAATTATTCTCAAAAAAATTCCTAAATATTAAACTGATTTCTCAATTTCTTTTGATAAGATGTTATTGAAAAGGACGCTGCGACGTCGCCCATGGTCTGTGACTGTGAGCAACGTGTCAGCGTCCCATTAGTTGAAATTTCAATGACGCATCCAAGCTAATAGGAAGGGAGGGCAACGGGATCGCGACACGTGGCTCACGGTCACAATCCGCAGGCACAGACTGCAGGCCATATATCATTTTCCTATCAAAAATATCTTGGAACGATTTTTTCAAGAAAAAGAAACAAAGTCTAAAATAAACAATCACAAATCAAGGTTTAGGCGTGGTTTTAAATTGTTAAAATTTTTCCAAACATACGTTCCTCTGAAAGAGATGGAACAATTTATCAACTAGCATTTTACTAGGAACGAAGTTCCGCAAATGTGGGGTTGTCCCTAGTCGAACGTCACTTTAAAAATAAAAAAAATAAATAAAAAAATCCCGCAAATCTAGTGTGGATCGAACAAGACCTTGTTTGGATTGAATTGGACCATACTTGTCCGGTTCAGGTCCACAGGCGCACTTACCAAATCGCCATTGGCCATATATGATCCGGCCACATATAGTCCGATCGGACCCGGTCTAGACCGCACTGAACCGAACCGTACCTATCCGGTCCGGTTCGAGTCGAGTCAATGCCAATTCATTTGCATTATTTCTCTAGTATAAATTACACACTCACATGAGCAAAAACATGTGACTCTCAACTATGAAATGAAACAAAATAAGATGAACAAGATCTAAGGAAGAGCACATAAATTTAGGCTTGAAGACAGAGAAGGTGGCCTCAGTTGAACTACTTTCCAAATCCATGTCAATTGTGAAACTTTGCACAGGAGAAATAAATTGCTACAGTGGTGTTATTTGTAGGACTAGGAGGGGGTCCCAAGCTTTAATGGATCCATGTTGAAGATGGCAAGAGGAGGAGGGAACAGTGAGTTATGGGGAGGGAGAGGACAATGGAACAATTATTGTGAGTGAGTGGTGGAGAAGGAGAGAATCTGACCCCATTTTGGGCAGGGTGATTTCGCTGTCTGATGGGAGGCAGGGCAGCCCAAGTTGGGGAACTGGTGGGGCTGATGACAGCCCCATCTAACTGATTTTTTTCTTCCTTTCTATAATATGTTTTGGTTCTTTGATCAATTTGATAGCAATGTCTCTTTCCTAATGAAAAAGGGATAGCAATTTGATTTTGGAAATATCATTGATAGCCATGGCTTAGATGGAGAGAGAGAGAGGAGGAAAAGACCGTCTTCATTTCAAATGTGTCGGCACAAAGGTGTGATGTAATACAAATGGAATTAATTTTCGAATATTCTCTTTAAGTTAAAATATATTTTCTCGAAACGCAAATTCTATTGACAACTCAAGTTTTACTTGAGGACAGTCCAATTTTTTTCCATTTGTTTTACAAGTTTGCCACTCTAATTTTTTTTTTTTTTACCTAAGGACATTCCACATATTTGAATTTGGACTGCGAACAAAATTGACAGTCCCAAAGATTTGAGTAGCTTGAATTTGGACTGCCAAATAGTTTGAAACATAAAGTAGGATAGTCAACTTTGTGAACGGTCCTACTTTATGTTAGGACGGCAAAAGTCCATATATTTGAATTTGGGCTGCCAACAAAGTTGGCAGTCCTAACATAAAGTAGGACCGTCAAAGATTTGGGTAGTTTGAATTTGGACTGCCAACAAATTTGACAGTCCTAACATAAAGTAGGACTATCAACTTTGTTCTGAAGTAAGAACTGTTCTGGAGTAAAATATGAATTGCCTATAGAATTTGTCTTTCGAAATAGAAGATATATTTAAGCAGGTAGGACGACGTGGCTTAAGAGCTTTTGTTGGTACCCGAGAACTAAGTTTAAACACATATTTTGTGAAAAAATAATAATTAAAAGTACCTTATGAGTGTGAAGCATCCAAACACTATTTCTGTGACATTTTATGTTTAATCTAAAGAAAATTGAGTTTAAACTCCTATCCAAATGCACTCTCATGGTCAGTCACCCAACTATAGTTTATTAAACACACCCGACCCCACCCCCCCAAGTCACCCAACTATAGTTTATTAAACACACACAACACCCCCCCTTCTAAAAAAGAGGCATTGACCATACTAACACTATAATTTAAGTTTGGGACAAGTAAGTATAATGTGATTAGGCACAAGTTGGCACGCCAGCTTAGCCTCCAAAGTTAGAACAATGACGTATTAGACATTAATATGGTGATGTTTAATGTTGTTACTGAGAAGAGGTATAAGATCCCGACTGGCTGGCAGAAGATCAGTAGATCGAGTCACGGGGATGTATTATTCCTTCTATTTATTTGGTAAAAATTTGAGGCAGCGGACCCAACATGCATGCAATGCAGCGTGCACAAAGTTCCGTGCGTATCGTCGGGCATCTCAACAAAAAAAAAAGTTGCATGTCACCATAGAATTCAGACTCTTAATTTCTGACATGGATTCTTTTTCCTTTTTTTTTCGTACGGAAATTGATCAGCAAACTCTACTTGGTCTAGTAGATCAATACAATAACGCTGAACTTTGCAAAAATTTTATAGGTATACTATAAGGCCATGTTTGGTTCGTGGAATGGAAGGAAAAGGAAATCAATTCCTTAGCATTTCTTTCCCTTTGAAAAATTACAATTCTTATTGATTTTTTTTTCCGATGTTTGGAAATGTCAAAAATTTTGCAAAGGAAAGTGAATACTTCAATGTGGGAAAGTGATTCCTTGCTTGGATGGATCATGAATGGAATCACTTTCCCCCATAATTTTCCTTCATCCATTAGGAATGACTTTCCTTTCCTTCTCAATTCCTTTGGCACCCAAATATAGGAAAGTAACCACTTTCTTTTTCCAACCCGATGATTCCGCGAACCAAACGAGGCCTAAGGTTCTATATCTCATCTATAGGTATAGGTTTAATCTCCAACCAACACCAAAAAGGGCTCGAGAAAAGATTAGGCTATTCAATAATGGCCCAAGATATCAAAGAATAATATCATATTTTGGCTGGGATTTTCCTGGGTTCATTTAAAAAAAAAAGTAATTTCAGTTCATGATGTGTATCTTCACTAAATTGTCTGATAGAAATCAACAACACTGAGAACAGTACAGATTCTGCAATATCCCCAGGAAAATCAGAGAATAACTCGATAATGCAGGATAGAGGATAGAGCTATTGATATAGTTTCCATAATAGGAAGAAAATCTTGTAATATTAGGACCATATAGAGAAAAAAAAAGTGATAAAAGAATGGGGCAAGGTGCATATGAGGAGGCCATAGAATTATCACAACTATCTGAAGATAGCAAGTTGCAAAATCTAGTTCTTAATATGATGGGTACTAATTCTCATTGCTTGGTTGAATCAAAGGGTCACCCAACTCCTAAACAGGGCCGGCCCAAGGGGTTGGGTTGCCCTATCCAGAACTATTTTTGATTGCCCCTTGACCCTTATTGTCGGCCGATCCTGGAGGGCTACCTGCGTCCCTGAGCTCTATTGGGATCACGTGGAGCCTGAGAGTTGCCATAAGTAGAGGGGGGTTGCCCAAGCCCGAACTCTTGTCTGGCTTACCCAGGGGCCAGCCCTGCTCCTAAATGACAATGACAGAGAGGAATCATCTTGGTTGGAACGAAGGGTCGCCCACCTCTCCCAGACGACAATGACAGGAATTATCGCGATCCCTACACAACTAATGCTAGTCATGTCATAACCCTGAAAGACTGCCATAAGGAAAACACACTATAGTTCCAGAAAACGAATATCACAAGAACAGTCGATTGTCAGATCAACGGATACCATCTCAGTTTCCTGACCTGACATGTAATTTGTGTAGCCTAGTGCCCCGGTTGCGTACAGAACTAAATCAATCGAATAGGAGTGTAATGTCATTCATCATCATACAGATGTTTTCAATCAGAATGGAATAGGATGTGGAGTTACACTTCCAAGTTCATAATGCTCCGCAGATAATTCATTGCAAAAGGCTGCATAGTAAAAATTGATCAGAATTCTTACAGGATCTAGGAGAGACGATGAAGAAGTCTGCGGTCTACTACACGAAGTGTCAAGTGACATAAATCACACAATATTTCTATATCGTAACAAAATTCAGAGTTGAATCACATATTTGGACTCAACATGGATTTATTTATGCGCAAAGTTTTCCTATATCTTGGTTCAGAACTGGAGTCTTCCTACCAGGAGAACCATATGGTCCTCATCAGACTGTTTGATCAGCAACATAATTCAAGCAGGGTTATAACTGTAGCAAATTACTTACTTATATGCTTAGTTCCTCCGAGATTCCAAGATCATCAGATCAAGGCGGTCTTCCTTTGGAATCTGGATAGTAGTATTAGTTTCTGAAATTCCTGCACTCATGTTTCTTCCAAACAGATTCATTTCATCACATTCAAACATCATAAATGTTAATATTTATAAGATGACTTGAAATGACCAGCTATGATATGCACGCACATACACACACACACACGGTAGGAAACATTCGTGCGTGCTTACACACAAGGGTACGTGCTCTAGCACGGAGAGGATAACATACATATGCAGGCACACACTCTAAAATTGTTTCTCACTGTAACCTTGGAATACCGATAGGGAAAAAAGTTGTCAAGGAGTAGTGGGATCTGGAAAGTCCATATTTCTCAGTATATAGTTTGGTGATTGCATATTTGGTATCAAGAAGACGAGCACTAAGAAGCAGGAATGGAAGATATTGGGCCAAGCAGGTCCCTCACCTCCCCTGAAATTCCAAAAACCACATACAATGCCCGTAAAAAAATCCCTATTGTCTCAACCCTAACCCAATTATATTTGAAATCCTAACTTTAAACTTTCTAAGCTGGTAACTGCGAAAGTAGATAACTTACAAATCTTAACTACACAGAAGCATTCGGTTATCCTAGCTGGTAGCGGTCAAATATCATCAAAAGGATTCATAATGCGATGGGATTTATATATACCTGAATGTCTGTGACAGGTCAGAAATTAGAATGAACTTTTTGAATGGAAGGAGACAAAATGCTCTAGATCCATCCAAGTTCTCAATGTCCTTGATTTTCAAAACTACTGGGATTACTACCACGGATAGTCTCTTCAAGTCCTGAAATAACCGGGAAGGTTTCGTCAAAGTAGTGCTGTAGGTCTTAGCCAAATGAACGAAAGCGATGACGGACATTTGTATGGTCTGGAGAATATATATACTTGTTTTATAGTTTATAGGTTTTGGTTTCATCGCTTGTTGTTTCGTCAGCTTCAATAATACCGCTTATCCTAGTGAGTTTGACGGGCCCACCGGGCCAGAAGCTTATCAAGCTCAAGCATTGACTTTTCTAGTTAGAAACCAAATTAGACTAACGTGGGATCTGCTCAAGGACCTACTTACTGGTTTCGGTAAACATATCATGCGTTCACCACTCTCAACAACAACTAGAAGATGGCGATCACCCCCTAAATCCCCCTTTCACTAGTAGTAGGGGCACTTTCAACAACCATGATGACGTGCCACTCGTGCGTCTTTCCAGAGAAGCACTTAGCCTCCCTTTCCTGATGGAACTGCTACTTGTGCTCGCTTACTGGACTGGCTTGCTTTACTTTTTCCTAGTTTGCACCCTTCGGTTGCTTTCATCCTCCTATTCATACTAACCACTAGTAGAGCGAGGTCCCTATGCATAAGGCAGTTGGTTTAGGTGTGATGATAGCTTTCTTTCTTTCCGTCGGTATGGTTCCTAACATTTCTTGAGATAATTAAAGGATGATTATGATGAAAGGCATCCTTCATAAGAGTGGTTTAGTTTCTATATTTGTTCGTCTTTTCTTTCTTCCCCAAGAATGATTTTCACTAGGAAGATGTGTACTACTGAAAGTTCACTTGTGTGTTGAATGCTTTCATTCCTCAAAAGGAGGTGATGGTATTACGAGTTTCAGATCTACTTATGACTTCCAGTGTCGGATGGCAGTTCCCGTATTTGATGCATCAAGGGAAGAAAGCAATTGATAGGGAATGTGACCCATTAGACTCACTTATAGACTAGTTACTAAGAAGAAAATTTAAGTGATAGCAAAAACATAATAACCAAAGAGAAATATAATGATATTAAATTATAACCTTACACGAGTCGAAGAAATTGAGCAAACATGGTAGAAGAGAGACCTGCATGTTATATGAACTTATACATGTTAAAGAGCATGAGTTGTTCCAAGCTTAATGACTTTCCTTATTCAGAAGATACATAAGCGCCTAGGAAGTACGGAAACTCCAAAATTTTGCGTAGTTACGTGTCAGACACACATAAGAAACTCCAAAATACATAGGACAGACTAAATAGGTGTCATCTATGTGTCGCCTTGTCCTTAAGGTGTCAGGTCGAATCCATGCCATGCAAAATTAATCCCCAAAACCCACACAAAAAAAAAAAAAAAAAAAAAAAAAAAAAAAAAAAAACTTCAGTTTAATCAGAATCATTAGACTAGCAAATAGTCTATAAGTGAGTCTAAAGAGTCATGACATAAAGCAAACATAGTTTAAGAGAATCATGACATAAAGCAAAGAAATTGCAAATATTAAATATAGGAGGATGACAACCTAAGTAAATAATGATATAAACATAGAGCGATAAAATGGCCTAAATGCTACCAGAATGAATACCATCATGATTGTCAAAACCATCAAACATATAGTTCAGTTCAATTACACTATTATGACCTCAATATGCAAGAAACAGAGTAACAGACTAATGAAAGAAGGCTTATTAGAAATTCCAACCTTAAACATAAGATAGCAGCTTGAAGTAAATAACAATATAAACCGAGAGCGAAACCACGGCACAAACATGCTGCCAGAACAGCAGCGCTGAAGCCTCCTTCACTGCATAGCCCCTCAAGCTTGCAATTGCCCCCAGCAAGATTGCGCTTGGCATTGTGTACTGCAAAAGAAGCACGAAACGGTACATCAGATCGCCTTCCACCAAAAGATTCATCCTGTCAGCCAGAGCCACTACGCCGATCCCCATCAGCGGAAGCACCACGAGCCTCGCCACCGTGATCCCCACCGTCGTCCTAATCCCCAGGGCAGAATCATTCGGCCCTTCAGCGAGAATCCCTCCGAGAATCAACATCACCGAAGGCACCACCGCTCCCGCCAGAATCTCCAAACTGTCGGTGATTAACGATAGCGGCGCATCGCTTCTGAAGAAGAGAGACCGAAGTACCGGAACCATCCCGACTACGATCGCGAGCAGCGAAGCAATGGTCGGCGGCTGAAGGATATGCCTGACTGGAGTCTGCACCGCCACAGTTCTGATCCTCCGAACCACCTTCGGCTCTGCCAAGCACATAATAGATTTCGGACTGCTGGGCCTTCCTCCTGCTGCCATACCTCCCTCCTCGGCCAAATCAAGATCAGGGAAAGCGGTCTGCGAAGAGCCCGAAATGCTCGTGAAAACTCTAGCGATAAAGGGTGTTTTCGAATGCTCGGTCTCCTTATTGTGCATCCCAGGCCACTCCCCATCGTGAAGAAGAGGCCTACTTAAGTTGCTACTGCTAACTGCGACTACCTCCTCAATCTCAGCATCCTCAGGGACTACCTCATAGTACTCCATCGGCGGCTCCATCATGTGATAGACCAAAGTGTAGACAAGAATCACAGCGACCCATTGGGCAAATGAAACGTAAGCAATCCCTGTCCCACGGCACTTGACTCCGAATGGGTGGTCCGAGCTATGGCACACCGAGCCAATAATGGCGATCGGAAGATTGCCCGTGTTTCCGAATCCGGTCATGATGACGGTAAACCGGAAGTACTGTGGCGGCGGGCGGCAAATCAACGCGACGATGTAGCCAAGGGCGCAGCCGATTGCGGTGCTGAGGAGGACATTGACGGGTATGAACCACCAGAGGAGGAAGTCTTCCAAAGTGACGGACTCGCCGAGGTGGACGAAGATGAGGCAAGGGAGGAAGAGCGCGAAGACGAGCTTCGAGAGGAGCTTGAAGGTGGACCGGGGCACGATTTGGGTTCTTGGGTGGGCGAGGACCAGGCCGATGACGGTGAGGGTTAGGAGTTTCATTAGGGGGATGACTCCAGAGAGGAAGTTTTCGCCTCCAGTGCCCAAAGTGAGAAGACCCATTGTAGTGTGATTTGTGGATACAAAACACCAATACAGAACAATCTATCAAATAGAAAAAGGGGGTCACACTCTTATAATGTGCATCAAAATCACATGGGCTGCTCAATGGCAATGGTATATGAAGATCTACAGCATGGGCATAATCAAGATCACAAATTCTGAGATCTACAACATGGGCATGATCAAAATTGCAACTTTCGAACGAAAAGTAGCGATATTTCTTCAATGCTAACCAAACAATATGGAAAGAAAAAAGAGAAAAAAAAAGAAAAAGATTGAATCTTTCGCTGTTTCTTGACAGGATTAGATCAAGATGACAACTTTTCCGAGAACTACAACATGGGCATGTATCAAAATGACAACCTTTGAAGGACTAGAACATTGGTTGTTCAATAGCAATGATTCGTGATAGAAACTAGTGATATTTCATCCATGGCAATGGAAAAAACATGGAAAAAGATCGAATCTTTCGCAAATTTTCGAAATAATTAGATAAAAATGAGAAGGGATTGAGGAGTTACCAGATGATTTTGGGAGGAAAGGGGGGGAGGGCGGTTGGAAGTGTGTGGTCGAGCAGAGATTTCTTGAGAGAGAGAGAGAGGAACAACCACGAGAGGAAAACCCGACTAATTATTAGTAACAAATGTAAAGAAGTCTTATTCTCACCGGTGGTGAGTTTAATGTTTGATGGTGACTTTTAGATGGGGTTCTTGGAATCTAGTAAATCGGTTATAAGACAAATTAGCTATCCTTAACCGTCCGTACGTGATCCGACGGCCGCGATGAGTTCGCTAGGGAGGGAGGAAATGGTGTCTTCTTCTTGTTTGGAAAATATAATTTTTCAAAAAATAAAAAAAATTCTTATTGATATTTTTTAATAGTTTGTTGTTGGTGAACCATACACGTAAGAGAAACGTTCGAGCTTGTCTGCTCGTGACATCCAACTAATCATTCATGTTGAGCCCACGTGTACATTTGATGTGTGATTTATCCAAGTCGATGACAATTTATCCACATCATGACCAAACAAGGACCGAGAACAATTCTATCCCATATAAATTATAGAAGATTTCAATTATTTTGTTTTGCTTTCAAATTCAAGATTTAGAAATCAACTCGAAAACGAAAATTAAAATATAATTACTTATTTACCTTCGGGCCTCGTTTGGTTCGTGGAATTGAAGGAAAAGAAAATTATTTCCTTGATATTTTCTTTTCTCTGGGAAATCACAATTTTTATTGATTTTTTCTTTCTGATGTTTGAAAATGTCAAAAAATTTGAAAATGAAAGTGAATACTTCAATGTGGAAAAGTGATTCCTTACTTCAATGGATAAAATCACTTTCCTTCCTAATTTTTCTTCAGATGGAAATTACTTTTCTTTTCTCTCCAATTCGACATGCATCCAAACATAGAAAAGTAATCACTTTACTTTCTCAACTCATAGATTCCGCGAACCAAACGAGGCCTCGGTCCTATATTTACATATCAGATGCCTTCTAAAAATAGAAAATGAAGTTTAACTTTTTTTTTAATCTAGCATAGGCTTGTAAGTATTTATTTGACTTTATAATATTAGTACATTTTGTTACTTTATCTGTCCAATTTTTTTGTAAAATTTGACTTAAAAAATTATGTTGTAAAAACTTTTATCGTAAATTTTAGACTGGCCCACTATACAAAGGCTCGTCAAACAAAGTCATACCTATTATACAATAATCGAAATAACGGTCAAAACCGTTTTGGTACGGTTCAGTTAGGCTTAGTTTTACAAACTTGCTTTTTCAATAAAATGGATCGAACTGAAGTTAGGTTTTCATAAATTTTTATCCAATCCGAGTCCAATCCAGCCAACTGAATATTCATCCCTAAGTCGCACTATTTTGATGATACTGTGGTCTACAATCAACATATAACTAAGTTGACGACGAGTACTTATACTTTAAGAATAAATTTAGATATTAAACTCATATATATATATATATATATATATATATATATATATATATATATATATATAGTAAATGATCTAGCCTAATGATTAAGAGAGATGCATGCGGTCCGAGTGGTCAGGAGTTCGAATTCCAGTAGAAACGATTCCAGAAATAATTTACCAGTTCCAATATATATATATATATATATATATATATATATATATATATATATATATATATATATATATATATATATATATATATATATATATATATATATATATATATATATATATATATATATATATATATATATACACACACACACACAAAGTAATTATTTCTTGCTCAAGTAGATGCATACTTTTTCTAGTACATATTGACTATTACACTTATCAATTCAGCTAAAATTATGGGCAATGGTAGTCTTACAACCAAAAGTGGCTGTAAGAGCTTACAACTAGGGTTGCAAAACCGTTCACGAACTGCTCGAAGCTCGACTCGATAAAAGCTCATTTGAGCTCGATTAATAAACGATCCAAGCTCAGGTTTAGAAATACTCGGCTCGTTTGAGCTCGCGAGCTGGCTCGTTTATGAGCTTGTAAGCTGGCTTGTTTGAGCTAGTGAGCTAGCTCGTTTATGAGCTTGCAAACTGGCTCGTTTAGGAGCTTGTTTAGAAGCTCATTTGTTCTTTGTTGAATTATAATTTTATATATGTTTGTATAACAATATGGTTGTGTGCATTATATATTTATATGCCCTTAATAATTAATATTAACAAACTTTTATAATTTTTTTTCTAAATAAATTGTTAATATTACAGGTACTTGAATTCAAACCTAATTAGCTTGAAATCGAGCCCGTTAAGCTCAAAATCAAACTTAATTAACTTGAAATAAAGTTGAGCGAGCTTGAAACAAAGCTTAACAAGCATGATTTTGAGCTTATCGAGCTTGTTTGTCAAGCTTGAATCAAGCTTGCTTATGCTCAAGCTTAATATAAACAAGCTCAAGCCAAATTCAAGATATAAAGTAAAAAAAAACATATCAAGCTCGAACTCCATCACCAACTCTAGTCAAGCCAAGCTCAAGCTTACAAAAGCTTAGCTCGACTTGGCTCGTTTGCAACTATACTTACAACTGCCACGTGGTGGCCTACTATTGGAGGAGGGGGGAAAGGGGACCAGTGGACCAACGTTAGTAGGGGAAGGGAAGGAAAGGGTTGTAAGACTTTTGTAGACGCTTGATTGTAAACTTAGCATTTTTTTCTATAATTATATCCTAGTAAGAATGATGAATAGTTGTAAGGGCTTTGGTTTCCTTTGAAAAATACTAGTAATGTAGAGACAATTGAGACACATATATTGATATACATGTGAGGTTGGAGGTTATGAAGAAATGAAGGGCCAAAGGTCATGTAGGTTACAAGGAGATGAAATGTGAGGAGCCATATGAGTTACAACACTCCCCCTTGGCTCTCCAGAAATTCTGCTTGTAAACATCTCTGAGTTTCTTCGTCTGTCTGTAGCTTGCATCTTCAAATTTGACCATCTACTTGTGCCTCGTCAAAAACCTTGCCAAAAAAAAACCCAGTGGGAAAAAAACTTTGGTCGAAGGACAAAAGAGTACACACAGGTCAGTGTGATGGGGGTAAACTTAACCATTGCAAAGGTGCCTCGTCAAAACCTTGTCAGGAAAAACCCACTGGAAAAAACCGCTGATCGAAGGACAAAAGAGTACACAATGGTTTAGAAGTATACACTGGATACTCTCCCTGATCACAATAGTCCTTAGTGAATAAGATATTTGAAATGTGTCGCGTTAAAAACCTTGCCAAGGAAAACCCAATGGAAAAAAACTTGGTCTAAGGGAAAAAGAGTACACAAGCATACATCAGGTGTCACGACCCGATCCCAAGTTAATGGGTCGAACCGGACCATGCCCAGCCTGCACCGTGGTGAGACGGCGGCAGTAAGCTGTTCTATTGCAGGTATTCACAACAACACAAGTACATTCGTCACAACTGTTATATTCGGAAATTGAAACTTTACTAAATAAAATATTTAGAAGTACAACTGGGAAAGGAAATGCTGAAATAAAATACAAGATCCAAATAAAGAAAGAGAATGCAGAAAGAAAAGACTATCTAAACATCTGGTTCAGCAGTCCCTGGATCAGCGTCCTCTAGAGACGGCTCCGGTATCGTCGCAGGGTAGAGAACCGGGTCATAATAGCTATCATAATATAGCTCATCATCCTCAGTGTTACCTAAAAATGTTGTCTCCAGTCAGGAGAGAGCAAGAACGAAATATGCATCTCATATCTTAAATAATAATTGAAAAGTGCAGGATAAACAGTTTGAAATAACATTTTTCAGCAGTTTAAAACAGTTCTGTGTGTTTTGAATATGCAAACGTCTATGACCGGCTTGGGTTGAGCAGTAGTATCTTAGCGATACGATATGGCTTATCCCCGTGTGTAAGAGGGGCAAGCTAATACAGTTATGACAGTAGAGCTTTGGTCATAAACGCCTACACTATTCCCCCAGTCCCACAATCAGTAACAGTATCAATCAGTAGTTGAACCCTAAGATAGAGTTCCGTGTCAGCAGTGTGGTTTAACATGCAGCTTAACTTTACTAAGTAAAATACAAGAATACATAATCCGAAACTTGCCTTGTATAGAATGACTGGAAAGACGAGTTGATACCGAGGAGGAACGTCAGGTATGTCTTCGAGTTCCTTGGGATGCTCGGCTAGAGCTCTCAGATGATATAATGGAAAGAAAATAATAATCCAGCAACGACGTTGACGACGAACGCTGGAAATCCAAAGCTAGGGCACGCTGGCCAGAAGAGAGACGCTGCGAAGAGCAGCGCTGTCGGCGGACAGCGACGCTGTCGGCAGCGTAAAGGGGACAGTCGCCGGAGAGCCGACGGGAAGGGGCGCACGGGGGTGCGCGCCGGAGTGAGGCCGCACGGGGGCGGCGGATCTGGACAGCGGGGACCGCGCGCGAGAGAAGCTCGACGCTGGTCGAGCTCGCCGGAGGGTGGCGCGGACAAAGGGGTGCGCCGGAGAGCGCTAGACCCGCGGAAGAGGGGCGACGACGGGGTCGGCGGTCGACAGCCCTAGGCGCGGGGGGTGGCACGCTGGAAATGGGCACGGGTAGGCGACGGCGGCCTCGGGTGGTCGGGGTCGCGCGGATCAGGGGCGCGAGGGGAGCTCGGGCGGCGATGGCGAGTGAAAGGGGCGCCGGAGAGTGGGCCGCGCGCGGGAGCTCCGGCCGGATCTAGGGCTCGGGTGAGAAGGGGGAAAATGGGTTTTGAGTTGAAGAAGTTGTGGGTTTTGAGAACAGAGGGAGGGATGAGAGTGAGTACTTCTCTTCTGTTGAAGAGATGAGAGTTGGAAGTAGTGGGGAGAATAAAAGGAAAGAGTGGGTTGTAACGTTGGGAAAATGCATGGTGGAGAAAGAGTTGGGGAGGGAAAATAGGAGTAGGGTGGAAGGAGTCACGTACTCCAAATGCTGGTCCTTCGGGGCCAGCACAAAGTAAATTTTTTTTTATTATTTATTTGAAGATTTAACCAAGTCTAAAAATCAGGTTTTTAATAGAGAAGGAAATGGGTTCGGGCCTGGGTCTGGGCTCGGACTCGGGTCTGGGTCCGAAAATCAAAAGTCCATGTTATATTTATTTTCGAAATCCTTTTCCATCCAAAAATATTTAATAGTAATATTTAATAATAATAATTTTTTTTTGAAAATGCTAATTAATAACACAAAAAATTCTATTTAAAAAAAGCTACAAAATAATGGGTTTCACAATCTTCCCTCCTTAGAAAAATTTTGTCCTCGAAATTTAAAGTAAGGTTAGGGATTACCTCAAGTCTCAAACAGGTACGGGTACTGCGCCCGTAACTCAGGTCCAACCATAAGAATTTTCAAGGCAGTCGTGGATGAGACGGTTTAGGGACAAGTTTCTTTTATGATATCATCCACGCAGAAAAATACAAAAGCGAACCAAAGTACACGAGGTTGATCAGACCATCATGCACCGGTCCTGATTAGACAATATATTAGTGGGTGCACCCAATAAAATACTGTCATGATCAAGCTTGATAAAGAGATAGCTTGCAAAACTAGGCTGACTTAGCAGCATCAGTCAAGTTTAGAACGAAAAGATAAGAAGTAGGAGTTTAAGTGATGGCTCAAATTCTGATCTTCTTCTCACCTCTGACTACGCTTGCAACTGGTTTCTCTGGCACTGAAAGGTTGAGTCCAATCTTCAGCTCTGAATTATCCAAAATGTGACTCGGATCTGAAATGTAGCGTCTGAGCTGTGACGTAGAAGACGTTGCACACTCTCAAGATTAGCTGGTAGAGCTAACTGGTACGCTACTTCCAACTAGTCTTAAACTTCAAATGGCCTGATGTACCTGGCCTCAATTTCCAGCTCCGTCAAAACTGATTGTTCCTCTGGTAGGAGAAAACTTCACAGAAATGATATCTCCTTCTTCAACTTCACCGGTCGACTACTACTACCAATCCAATGCTTCTGTCTATCTTAGATAATCCTAAGCTTGCATTCACCTTCTCGACTGCGTCAGTTACCATCTCTGGACCCAGCAGTACTCTTTCTCCTATGTCGTCCCATGCAAGTGGTGTACGACAATGACGTCCATAGAGAGCTTCAAATAGGGTCATACTAATTCCAGCTTGATAGTTGTCGTTTGTAAGAAAACCCACCAAATGCAATTGGTCTTCCTAGGACCTTCCAAATTCCAAGACGCAAAATCTCAATATATCTTCAAGCGTCTGGATTGACCTCTCTGATTGCTCGTCCCGCGGTATTCCATGAATCCGGTAGATGTGCCTCTCGTACAATGCTGCCCACTTCTTAGTGGATAACCAACTTTGAAGGACATAAAGTGAGCTGACTTAGTCAGTCGGTCCACAATAATCCGAATGGTGTTCTTCCCTCCTTGGAATCAAGGCAATCCTTACTCAAAGTTCATTGTTATATGCTTCTACTTCCACTCCGAATTGTCCAGCGGCTGTAACAAACTTGTTTGTTCTTTTGCTAAATTTCTCATGTTAACAAATTCACATCTAATCCCATACCTGGTATTGTCCTTCTTCATTCCATAGCACCAATCAATAGAGGCATATTCCGATACATCTTATTAGCTCCTGAATATATGGAATACTGCGACTGGTGTAACTCGTTCCTCCGTTTGTCAGCCGATACATAAAGTCTCGTACCATTCTTCAGGGTTCCGCTGCTGATCAATTTAGAAACCCTCAAGTGTTCCTGCCAACACTTGATCTCTAAGCCTGCAAAGTGCCTCGTTTTGAAACTACGTCCTCTTGATTTTGTCCATCAGCCTCGAACTTCATCAATACTGAATCAGCATCCAGCTCCGTCCTTCTATCTCCAGGTAGTATAACCTCCAGTCCAAGCTTCTCGACGTCTTCTAGTAGGTGCCACTCCTTGGTTAAGAACATCGCCACTGGGTATCGACTAAGGGTATCAGCGATCACATTAGCCCTACCCGGGTGGTATAGCGGGCCGATGTTTGAAATCCTTCATCAGCTTCAGCCATCATCTTTGTCTAACATTCAGCTCTTTCTAAGTGAAGACATATTTTAGACCTTTGTAGTCCGTATATATTTTCACTCCCTTTCCATAAAAATCATGCTTCCATAGCTTCAAAGTAAAGATAATTGCAGCAAATTCCAAATTAGGTGTGGGATAATTCTTCTCATGAGTCTGTAGTTGCCTATATGTGTGAGCAATTACTTTTCCATGTTGTTGAAGAACGCAACCCAGTCCTTTTTCAGAGACATTACTGTAAATTGAGAAACCACCGGTTCCTGCGGGTAGCGCAAGGATTGGTGTAGTGGTAAGTCTCTTCTTCAGCTCCTCAATGCCGTCTGGCAATCTTTCGTTCAAATGAACTCTTCATTCTTCCAAGTGAGGTTCGTCATCGGCTCAGCAATCTTGGCAAAATCCTTCACAAACTTTTGATAGTAGCCAGCCAAGTTCAAGAAACTTCCGAATTGAACTTGGGGTATACCACTTTTCAACAGCAGCTATCTTCCATCGAAATTTCTTCTCTTGACAACATGGCCAAAAGTCCTCCTTGTCAAAGAAAATTTCACGTTCAGATAACTTACCATAAAACTTATTTTTCTTCAAAGTTTCCAGAACTTTCCTCAGATATTCTTCATGCTCTTCTTCAGTCTTCGAATATATCAGAATGTTATCTATGGAGAAGATAAACTGATTCAAATACTCATGAAAAACTATGTTCATGAGATTCATGAACACAGCAGGAGCATTTGTCAGTCCAACGTCATGACCAAAGAAAAACTACCCATAGTTAGTGTTCGAACGCCGTCTTGGAAATGTCCTCTTTCCTGACTTTGACTTGATGGGGGTCAGATCTTAAGTCAAACTTCGAAACACCCTAACTCCACACAAACAGATCAAACAGTTCCTCGATTCGGGCAGAGAGTACTTGTTCTTTAGTGTCTGGTAATCGATGCACATCCGTTGTTCCATCCTTCTTGGGCACCAACAAGATAGGTGTTCCCTAAGGTGAAGTTCCACCCTGAATAAATTCTAGAGTCTTCATTGATCTGGTCCTTCATCCTCTTGGCCACCTTCGGGTTGGCTCTGTAATATCCTTTAGAATTTGGGTAAGAGCCGGGGACTAGGTCAGGGGTGAATCCTATGTCTAGATCTGGGATAATCCGGGAAGACTATCAGGAAAACCATCTGTCATAAAGGTGTAACTAAGAATTTCTTATTCATGTGAAGAATTACAGCATAAACTCTTATGATTGATCTAAGGACATCTTGTTACAACTTCCAAAAAGATAATGCTATACAGCAGTCCTAGGTACTATTCTTCATGGTTCTGGCTCTTGCATGAGCAGTCTCCAACTGCTTCATCTTCTATGAACCTCGAGTATGCATCATGCCTTATTGTAAGAGGCAGGATCTGATGGATAGGAAGAGGGTCCCTAGGTTGTGGCCTAACAGGTGTTGCTGGGATATGAGCTCTGGTTTGATGGAAAGATAAGGGCAGTCCTTTACCCAATGTTTAGCAGATCCATATGCCAAACATTGTCCCAAACTCTTGCAGCAACTAACGGCCTGATGACCAGGCCTCTTGCAATAGTTACAAGCCCATAGCTTCTTACGACAAGACTGCCGGAAAGTAGAGTACTTGATGGGATCCAAATATCTTCTAGATTCAGGGGTATCCTTCCTAGGACAAGGTTCTGCTCCAACTTGATTGGAGATAACTAAGGCTACATTATTGACGTTCTTCATGTCTTCTGTTCCTGCTGGGCTTCATCTTGAGCTTTTGGAACTCCAGGATTTCTTGAAATAGGGCAACCATTTGGAAGGTGTTTGCTGGTACTGGTAGAGCAACAAAAATGGATACTCCACCAAGGAAATGCAACTTAGTTGAGATGAGGTAGGAATCGCCAGTGTAGTGAAAACTCCACTGGATGCATTATGAGGACGGTCAAACAGCAGCAAGGAAAAAGACCCTGGGCTTGGTTGAGGAGATGGGGTATGATCCGGAGATGACACCTCATCGCCAGCAGAATTTGGTCTTGTCAATGGTCATTCTCTGGAAGGTTTAGGATGCACACATAAGCAAGGTAGCCTACCAGTCTATAATCAACCAAAAATATTTAAAAATAACATATTTCGGTCCTATGTCGTGACAAATTGATGTTCTAGTGTTCTAGTTGCTTCTAGATAGGTTTTCCTAAGTTGTTGTTGTTGTGACCTGCATGGGCCACCACTGAAAACATGTCACGACCCGATCCCAAGTTAATGGGTCGAACCGGACCATGCCCAGCCTGCACCATGGTGAGACGGCAGCAGTAAGCTGTTCCATTGCAGGTATTCACAACAACACAAGTACATTCGTCACAACTGTTATATTCGGAAATTGAAACTTACTAAATAAAGTATTTAGAAGTACAACTGGGAAAGGAAATGCTGAAATAAAATACAAGATCCAAATAAAGAAAGAGAATGCAGAAAGAAAAGACTATCTAAACATCTGGTTCAGCAGTCCCTGGATCAGCGTCCTCTAGAGACGGCTCCGGTATCGTCGCAGGGTAGAGAACCGGGTCATAATAGCTATCATAATATAGCTCATCATCCTCAGTGTTACCTAAAAATGTTGTCTCCAGTCAGGAGGGAGCAAGAACGAAATATGCATCTCATATCTTAAATAATAATTGAAAAGTGCAGGATAAACAGTTTGAAATAACATTTTTCAGCAGTTTAAAACAGTTCTGCGTGTTTTGAAAATACAAACGTCTATGACCGGCTTGGGTTGAGCAGTAGTATCTTAGCGATACGATATGGCTTATCCCCGTGTGTAAGAGGGGCAAGCTAATACAGTTATGACAGTAGAGCTTTGGTCATAAACGCCTACACTATTCCCTCAGTCCCACAATCAGTAACAGTATCAATCAGTAGTTGAACCCTAAGATAGAGTTCCGTGTCAGCAGTGTGGTTTAATATGCAGCTTAACTTTACTAAGTAAAATACAAGAATACATAATTCGAAACTTGCCTTGTATAGAATGACTGGAAAGACGAGTTGATACCGAGGAGGAACGTCAGGTATGTCTTCGAGTTCCTTGGGATGCTCGGCTAGAGCTCTCAGATGATATAATGGAAAGAAAATAATAATCCAGCAGCGACGTTGACGACGAACGCCGGAAATCCAAAGCTAGGGCACGCTGGCCAGAAGAGAGACGCTGCGAAGAGCAGCGCTGTCGGCGGACAGCGACGCTGTCGGCGGACAGCGACGCTGTCGGCGGACAGCGACGCTGTCGGCAGCGTAAAGGGGACAGTCACCGGAGAGCCGACGGAAAGGGGCGACTGGGGTACGCGCCGGAGTGAGGCCGCACGGGGGCGGCGGATCTGGACAGCGGGGACCGTGCGCGAGAGAAGCTCGGCGCTGGTCGAGCTCGCCGGAGGGTGGCGCGGACAAAGGGGTGCGCCGGAGAGCGCTGGACCCGCGGGAGAGGGGCGACGACGGGGTCGGCGGTCGACAGCCCTAGGCGCGGGGGGTGGCGCGCTGGAAATGGGCGCGGGTAGGCGGCGGCGGCCTCGGGTGGTCGGGGTCGCGCGGATCAGGGGCGCGAGGGGAGCTCGGGCGGCGATGGCGAGTGGAAGGGGCGCCGGAGAGTAGGCCACGCGCGGGAGCTCCGGGCCGGATCTAGGGCTCGGGTGAGAAGGGGGAAAATGGGTTTTGAGTTGAAGAAGTTGTGGGTTTTGAGAACAGAGGGAGGGATGAGAGTGAGTACTTCTCTTCTGTTGAAGAGATGAGAGTTGGAAGTAGTGGGGAGAATAAAAGGAAAGAGTGGGTTGTAACGTTGGAAAATGCATGGTGGAGAAAGAGTTGGGGAGGGAAAATAGGAGTAGGGTGGAAGGAGTCTCGTACTCCAAATGCTGGTCCTTCGGGGCCAGCACAAAGTAAATTTTTTATTATTATTATTTATTTGAAGATTTAACCAAGTCTAAAAATCAGGTTTTTAATAGAGAAGGAAATGGGTTCGGGCCTGGGTCTGGGCTCGGACTCGGGTCTGGGTCCGAAAATCAAAAGTCCATGTTATATTTATTTTCGAAATCCTTTTCCATCCAAAAATATTTAATAGTAATATTTAATAATAATAATTTTTTTTTGAAAATGCTAATTAATAACACAAAAAATTCTATTTAAAAAAAGCTACAAAATAATGGGTTTCACATCAGGATGCTCCTCTTTTCACTCGCACTCGACAGGGCGCGGGATATACGCACAACAGGGCGTTTTGGGGGCGCTCGTTGGGGCGCTCCCCCTCACATGCATACAACAGGGTGCGGGAAACATGTTTCACTTAGGCTAACTCTGAAAGCTTCCTAAGTCCAATCGCTCTGACATGTTTCTGGAACGAGTGTTTTGGCAGTGACTTGGTGAACAAGTCTGTACGGTTATTCTCCGATCCAATGTGTTGCACTTCAATCTTCTGAAGCGCTTGTTGTTCATGTGTAAAGAACAACTTGGGCGATATGTGCTTGGTAGCATCCCCTTTGATGTAACCATGTTTCGCTTGATCAATAACAGCGGTATTGTCCTCATAGACGACAACAGGTTCATCTGGGTCATATGGAAGATCACATGTACTTCGAATATGGCCAATAACAGCTCGAAGCCATACACACTCTCTAGTCGCCTCATAGAGCGCGAGTAGCTCAGAGTGGTTCGTTGAAGTAGCCACTAAGGTCTGTTTACGAGACCTCCAAGAAATCGCCGTGTTCCCAATGGTAAAGACATAACCAGATTGGGAACGCCCTTGTGCGGATCAGATAAGTATCCCGCATCGGCGTAGCCTACAAGGGTCGCGTTGCTTCGAGTGCCAAGAGCGTTGTACTCACTCAAAACCGCGTAGGGATAAAACAAGGCCAAGTCCGTAGTACCCTTAAGGTAGCGAAAAATATCTTTTATGCCATTCCAATGGCGGCGTGTTGGCGCGGTGCTGTGTCGAGCTAGACAATTCATAGCAAACGAGATGTCCGGTCTAGTACATTGGGCCAAGTACAATAAAGTGCCTATTGCACCCAGATAAGAGCACTCAGGACTCAATATCTCTTCGTCGTCCTCCTTTAGACGAAATGGGTCCTTAGTAATGTCTAGAGAGCGGACGACCATAGGGGTAGCGGACGGCTTAACGTCAAAATGACTAAAGTGTCTCAACACCTTTTGGGTGTAGTTCGCTTGATGGACAAGAATTCCATCTTTACGGTGCTCGATCTGCAGGCCGAGGCAAAACCGTGTCTTCCCAAGATCCTTCATCTCGAATTCCCTCTTCAGGATATCAGCAGTTTCTGACAAGTCTTTTTCGGTTCCTATGAGATTCATGTCATCTACATAGACCGCGATGATTGTGTATCCTGAAGTGGATTTCTTTATGAACACGCATGGGCAAAGTTCGTTATTAACATATCCCAAACCGATCAAGTATTCGCTTAGGCGGTTATACCACATTCGCCCGGATTATTTCAATCCATATAGCGAACGCCTCAGTCTTATTGAGAACGCGTTCCGTGGTCGGGAACTACTTGATTCAGGCATCTTTAGTCCTTCAGGGACTTTCATATATATCTCTGTGTCTAGATCCCCGTAGAGATAGGCTGTGACCACATCCATGAGCTGCATATTCAGTTTTCGGAAACTACTAAACTGATTAAGTAGCGGAACGTTATGACGTCCATTACGGGAGAATACGTCTCCTCGTAATCAATTCCAGGACATTGTGAGAAGCCTTGCGCCACAAGGCGAGCCTTGTATCGCACAATCTCATTTCTCTCATTACGCTTCCTTAGGAAAACCCATTTGTGACCAACTGGTTTAACATTGGGTGGTGTTGGAGCAACAGGTCCAAACACGCTTCTTTTCGCTAAGGAGTCTAGTTCAGCCTGGATTGCTTGTTTCTACTGTGACCAGTTCGTTCGTCGTTGACACTCGGCAATACTACGAGGTTCCATATCATCATTATTCATAATGTCAGTGGCCACTGAGTATATGAACACATCATCGATGACAGTTTCGTTTCGCTTCAAAATATCGTCTAAGCTAGCATACTCGACGGATATTTCGAGGTTATCGGCATGATTAGGAATAGGCGTTTCATCTGGAACGTGTTCTTCTAATACATCACCGTGATCCTTAATGATCTCATGTGGCAAAACGCTTTTAACAAGATTTCTTCGCTTCCGGGGCAGAACATCTTTGGAACCAACCGGTCTTCCTTTCTTCTTGGGAATAGCGGCGGACTGGACGGCCGATGGCAGCATCCTTTGCTCGGCGGGTTCGACCGGAGCAACATGTTTCACAGGAACATGGCGTCTCTCAGGGACGTCTATCCTTGCAGGCACATTTGTAGCAGGTATAATTGATATCGTGACTTTTGCTAGGTCGCTAAATGCGTCTGGCATTTGATTTGCAATATCTTGCAGACCTAGAATCCTCTGCACTTCCTTATCACTATGTGCAGAGGGGGGATCATGATGAGCAAAAGCGGGCACATGCCACGCTAATTCACGTCGTTCCTCATCAACGTTAGCGTGCATTTCTCCCCTAACGACGGGAAGGTTGCCTCATCAAAGTCACAATCCGCGTGTCTCGCGGTAAAGAGATCGCCTGTCAAGGGCTCTAAATAGCGAATAATGGACGGGGAGTTATAACCGACATATATTCCCCGTCGCTTCTGAGGTCCAAATTTTGAACTTATCGGCTCAATTGGAACATTGACTAAGCACCCAAACACGCGTAAATGTGAGAGATCAGGCTCACATCCAGTAACAAGCTGGTACGCGGAAAGTGGTTGGGTGGCCATGGGCCTCAGACGGACCAAATTTGCAGCGTGTAAAATTGCATAGCCCCATGCAGATAGTGGGAGTTTGGTACGCATAACCAAGGTCCTCGCTATCACTTGCAGTCGCTTTATAAAAGCTTCCGCTAGGCCATTTTGGGTATGAACATACGCAACATGATGTTCAAGATTTATTCCCAAAGTCATACAATAGTCATCGAAAGTCTTCGATGTAAACTCTGCGGCATTATCAAGTCTAATAGACTTTATCGGATAATCCGGATGGTGAGCCCTTAACTTAATGATCTGGGCGAGGAGTTTAGGAAACGCTGTATTTCGGGTGGACAACAACACTACGTGTGACCATCTAGTCGATGCATCAACCAAAACCATGAAGTATTTAAATGGTCCGCATGTTGGTTGGATTGGTCCACAAATATCTCCATGAATTCTCTCAAAGAATTGGGAAACCAATCTCGTAGGTTTCACATGGAGTGGCTTGAGATTCGTCTTCCCAATCGAGCAAGCTTGGCATAGGCTTTTCGGATTTATAACGAAATTCTTTCCTCCAAGAGGATGCCCATGTGATGCATTCATAGTGCGAAGCATCGTATTTTGACCCGGATGACCCAGCCGGTCATGCCATAGCATAAAAGTCCTCTCATCAACTGGCGCTCGGCGAATGATGAGATTACTCTCGATGTGTTGTATCGTAGTGAGATACAAACCACTTGAAAGACATTTCAACTTCTCCAAGATACGCTTTTGGCCGTACTGAGTGGAGGTAATGAAAAGATACTCGAAGCCATGTTCTCGAGCAGTTTCAACATGAAATCCGTTTTCTCGAATATCCTTAAAACTCAGTAAGGTACGACTGGACCTTGGAGAATATAAGGCATCTGATACTTCAACGGGAGTACCATTGGACAACGAAAAACGGGCTTTGCCAAAACCTTGAACAAGGGTTGAGGGTCCCGAAATGGTTGTCACTGAGGTTACTTTAGGCGTATAGGAGGTAAAGTATGATTTACCTCTCAAGATAGTGTGAGTCGTTCCACTATCAACCAGACAATCCACTGTCCCGTGGTCCATGCCGTATGGTGGAAGAAAGTGAGAAAACGATTGCGGATACGCGGGATCGGCGACGACCAACAGGGTGCGCGCGGGGCAACGGTCGGCGGACGTCGAGGCGAGCGGTACGTCGGGTCTCCGGCGTTGAACGAGCAAAGTGCTGATAACGTGTTGTAAGACAAAGACTCAAACACGCCAGAGATGTGACGAAGTATAATATAAATCACTCTAGTGCCTCTTACAAGCTATCCCAACCTCTCTTTATATAGGGAGAGAGGTTGGAGGTTATGAAGAAATGAAGGGCCAAAGGTCATGTAGGTTACAAGGAGATGAAATGTGAGAAGCAATATGAGTTACAACAGGCACGTAAAAATTGTTATAAATAATGCAATTATAAGTTGTTATAAATAATGCTATCATGAGGGATTAACTCACCCAATCAAAAAAAAATACCTTCCATCTTAAGTTCTTAACCACTTGAATTAAAAGTATTTGATGATAATTAGATAATATTTGGTAGTTAAATAATTATTTAGATTTTTTTATTTTTATTTTTAATTATGTGAGTATACCGGCTTAGCCATTTTTTAAACATCTTTATAAAGGCCTCGTTTGGTTACCGGAATTTGAGCTTGGGAAAGGAAAGTGATTCTTTTCCTATGTTTGGGAGCCAAATTAAGGAAAGTTGTTAGAAAGGGAAAATGATTCACAAGAGGTAGGAAAATAGGAAAAAAAGTGGTTACTCCCATTTATCTAAGGAATCACTTTCCCTCCAACTTTTTCGCATTTATTACAAAAAGTTTTGACCAAAATATCCATGTTCATAATATTATTTACCATTTTTATCCATAATATCTTTTAGACAAAAATATTTCTAAGTAATAATTATTTTTATTAGCACGAGAGTATTTTTGAAAAATTGACTTGATTTTGTTTCCTTTCCTTACAAACACCAAACACTATAATGGAAATTAAAGATATATTTCGGCTATAATCCCGATCTTTCCAAACACGGGAAAGGAAAGTTTATAGGAATTATAATTTCCTAAAGGAAAGGAAATACCAAGGAATCAGTTTCCTTTCCTTTTCATTCCGCGAACCAAACGAGGCCAGAGAGTAGAGATGAGAAGTGATCGGAGGAGAATTCATGTTCCTCTTATAATTGTATTATTTTCCAATATATTTTTATTTATATTTGGTGCAGTTCTACATAATATTTAAGATTTACTTTTTTCTTACTTTTTAAATATACAGTTTCATGACAAATACATTTTAATATAGTACAAAATATTTTCATTTTTTTTGTATATTGAATATTCTTACCTATAGGAAAAATTAAATGGACTATTGTTTGTTTTTTTTTTCCTTGGAATTGTTGTTTGCTCTCAAGCAGTAAAAAATTAAAATGACTATCATTTGTTTTTCCCAAACAATGTAAGTGCATCTGTACTGGTAACAAAATAAATATAGTTGATGTAATTGATGCTTAAAAAAATTACAAAAAACTGCGAAGGCCCAAAGCTTAATTTTGGAAATTGTGCCTGCAAACGTCCATTCTCCAAGGCCACTAGCGTGGGCCCTTTAATTTGATAATAGAATACCCAAGGCTTGCTCAACATTAAAGGTTTGTTTCCAAAGTTTACTAAATATTCATTCTTCCTTAATCTAACATGTCATTAAATTAAGTGGTTGAATGTAGAAGTCATCACAAAATTAGCCAATCATATTTGTTTGACAATATTTAAATAAAACCTTGTAAGTTTTCTTTTTGTGTGAACTAGAAAACAAGATAAATACAATAGTCCAAGCGCGAAAGTTCAAGAAATACAACATACTCTAAGTCCATCAAATAGAACGAGTCCAATAAGTACAAAACATTTATTTAATACCGCAAGTTTAAGAAATCAGTTGCTTTTAGTTCTAAATTTCCTCTCATTTTTGTTTTATAGTTCTAAATTAAAGATCATTTGCAACTTGTAATCCCGAGACGTAAAAAACACTCATCCTTATTTTAATTTCTAGATCAAACAAAATAAGTTTTTTAAAAAATCAATTCCCTCCAACATCTCAAATTTTGTTTTTGGTATGAAAGTATGATTGTGTTTAGATATTTAATTTTTGTATCTTATAGAAATTTGTATGTTATAAAAGGTGATAGCGAATGTCACGTCTTTTTGTGTGGTGTATTCACAATGATTAAATGAAAACTATATAACTTATTTCTTTAAAAAAAAAATGTAAATGTCATACAAAATAGGTGATAAAAGAAGAAAAAAAAATATATCAGTTATTAGTTAGACTTTTCGGTTCCACTAAATCTATAATGGACTCTTTAAAATTGAAATAATTATGCTGGTGTCACGACCCGGTCCCAATTTCTTGGGTCGAATCGGATCATGTCCAGCCTGCACCGTTGTTGAGACGGCGGCAGTAAGCTGTATCACTCATGCAGGTAATATCAACAACACAATAATTGCCACAAATTTATTATTCCGAATTTAAAAAAAAACTTTTTACAATAAAATGAAAGATACATCTGAAATACACTGTTTTCCACAAACATCATGATTTATAAAAGAAGAAAAAAATATAGGCAACCAGCTCATCAGTCTCGAGATCATCGTCCTCTAGTTGGGACCTCGGAAAATATCGCGGAACAAAGCCTCATCAGTGATACCTAAAATGTTGGGTCTCCAGTCAGGAGGGAACAAAGTACAATTACGAATATCCAATAATTCAAATAATAATTTGAAGTTTGCAATGTTAAACAATTTGAAATACTTTAACAATATTTTTCACAATTCTACAATTGAAAACAATGTGATTTGAGTAGGTAACGAACTATGACCGGCTTGGGATGATTCAATTATATCCTAATGATACGGTCCGGCCTATCCTCGTGTATAGGAGGAATCAGCTCGCACAATCAATGATGCAATATAGGGGTATTGGTCATAGACGCTACACTACTCCCCCAATATCCCGAGTCAATCAGATTCAATCAATGAGTCAATATTCGAACTCTAGGAGAGAGTTCCGTGTAGCAATGTGGTTTAAAATTGCAATAAAACAATTACTAGATAAATTACCAAATAGACATAACTGCACTTGCCTTTGTATTAGAATGACTGGAAAGACGAGTCGGTACCGAGGAGGAACGTCAGGTGTAACTTCGAGTTCCTACAGTTGAGAACTCGACTTAGATCCTTTGTATAACCAGGCTAAGTGTGCTAGTTGCAATCTCTAGTAGTAAGTCCTAGTCAGGTTTTAGTTGTTATTAAGCTACAGCTATCGTTTACGTCGCCAACTATGTGCGTTGATTAAACCGATTAATTGATTATTTGGAAATAACAACGAGAACCGATTATCTTTGGAAAACTTTGTATTTTGTAATATCTATAAAAATATAATTTCTTACAGTGATAAATCATGAACTAGTTATCTTACTATTATTTTATTCATTTATTTAAGTTCTTAATTAATCATATGATTACGTTCTAACTACGATTATACGTCTAATCAAAATACCACCCAAGATCAACATCCACCCAGAAAAATAAAGTAAAACCTACGCTAAACAATACATGGGCACAGCTAAACATCCTAGAGTGGGCTTATGCCCTGTACAATTATTTTTACATCAAATAAGAGGAAAAGATCTAATTACTAAATAAAGTGCAGTAAATAAATGACTATAATAAATAGCCTAAATATTAAATAAAATAATTTAAAATAAATGTTTAAGAGTCTCAGACTTGGTCCATTATCAAAATCCAGCTAATACCACAACGCCCGGTCGGACCGGTGCGTTTGCATTTCGCCAGGGCCCACAGACCGGTACGGTCGTCGCCCGAAAAATCAGTTTTAAATTCATTATTCCGAAAACCAATTTTGAAATCAAATTAAATAAAGTTTTGTAAAAATTTGGACAGCATTTCCTCTATTTCGGGACAACCCAAAACTGGGAAATGCGCCACAGAAAACCTGCAATTATTCCAACCCAATAATAATCCCGCAAATTTATCCACCAAAATATTTCCAAGCCACCAGAAAATAATTTCCAATCCACAGAACTTCCCGAAATACCCGGGAATCCTATAATCAAACCAAACCACACAACCAGCAGATAAAATCACAGAAATTATACTAACGCAGCTAACCGAAAATACTACGCAGCTAACCGGATTTCCCAAAGGGAAACCGGGGACCGATTCTCATCACAGACTCTACGGGAGGGACGAACTACTGTGATTAACAAGAATTTACCAAATTCCGTTGGCGGGGAGCCGCGGGAAAAGCTTGGGAAAACCGAAACAGCTTCGGACAGCAGGTCGCGGAACCGGACAGCAAAGAACCTTGCGAATCCGGGCAGCAAAAGCTCCACGAAGCACGGGACAGTGGGATGAACCCCACAGAGCGCTGCCGAGATGGCGCTGCCGAGATCTGAACCGCCGGCGCGGGCACGGGAGGCGGGAAGACTCGCCGGGGAAAGGGTCTGCCGCGGGGAGAAGTGCGACCGAGGGGGAAAAGGCCGGTCGGCTGCGCTAGGGCACGCCTCGCCGGAAGGGTGGGGGCGCGGACGGTGGCGCGGGGGCAACAGCGCCTCGGGTCGCGGGTCGGCAGGGGGAGCTCCGCCGGAAGGGTCGGCCGCGGGGCTCGGGGACGGGAACGGGCCGCGGAAGGCACGGACGGACGGGGATGGGCGGCGCGGGGAGGAGCCGCGCGGAGATCGCCGGAGGGGAAGTCGGGGCGGCCTCGGGAACGGGGCACACGGCCGGGCACTTCGCCGGAAGGGCGTCGCGCGGTGGCGGACCGCGGGGGAGCCGGTCGGGCTCGACCGACGGTCGGGGAGGTGTCAGCCTCGGGGAGTTCGCCGGGGGTGGGCGAGCTCGGGGTGGCCGGATTATGCGCCGGAGGGGGAAGCTCGGCCACGGATTTGGGGTTAGGGCTCGGGCTCCTTCTCCAGGGAAGAAATGGGTTAGGGGAAATAAGAAAGAGAGAGAGATGAGAGAATGGTTTGGGAACTGAGCGTTAAGGGAGAGAGAATGAGTTTGAGTGAGGAGTTTAATTTCTTCTCTGTGGAAAATGAAGAGATCGTGAGAGAGTGGAAAAGTAATGGGGAGTTATTAATAGAGAGTAGTGGGTGACGTGAGTGGGGGAAGTTAAGGAAGAGTAAATAAAGGGGAGTTAAGAATGTGAAACGAGGGGTTAACAAAACGTGTGGAGAAAGAGTCCACAGGTCGGGTAGATCTAGGAAAGGGGTTTGCAGGTTGGGAAAATGGATCGGTCTCGCGGGTTGGGCTGGGTCAGCAACCAAAAACCCAAATCTTTATTATTTAGAAAATAGTTTCAGCCCAAAATAATAATATTAATATTTAATAATAATAATTTTGAAAACGTTAATTAATAACACAAAAATTCTATTAAAAAATAAATACGAAAATGATGGGTTTCACAGCTGGGCTACTGGATTCAAAACTTCATATATATATATATATATATATATATATATATATATATATATATATATATATATATATATATATATATATATATATATATATATATATATATATATATATATTTTATATATATATATATATATATATATATATATATATATATAGTGCTTATCCAATGAGCACACCTCCTAAATGAGCAAATGAGCACAATTATCTATATCCCTTGGATGTTATCTCAATTCTAATCTAATGGTTAAAATTTTATCCTCTTATTAAGGAAAGGATATAGATAAATATTGACAACAAAAGGAGAATATTAATGATCGGATTCTCTGATTTCCTTTCATAGCTTTTTTTAGAAAGTGAATATTAATGATCAATTTAAAAATAGTAATATTAATTCTAATATTAATGTTAATTTATTAGTATTAAATTAACAATTAAATTAAAACTAACACTAAAATAAAATTAAATATTAAAATTAACGTTGATATTAACATTTATATTCAAATTAACATTAACATTAAAATTAACATTAACATTGAAATTAAAATAAATATTACTATTAACATTAACTTTAATATTAAAATTAACATTAACATTGACATTAACATTAACTTTAATATTAATATTAATATTAATATTAATATTAATATTAATATTAAGAATAAATTAAAATTAAAATTAAAATTAATATTTATGTTAATGTTAATGTTAACTTTAAGGTTAATATTAATTTGAATATTAATGTTAATGTTAACTTTAATTTGAATATCGATATTAATTTTAATATTAAATTTTATTTTAGTGTTAATTTTAATTTTAATACTAATAAAATTAAGATTAATATTACTATTTTTTACAATAATCAAAATAACCGTCAAAAACCGTTTCGGTACGGTTCAGTTAGGCTTAGTTTTACAAAAGGGAAGATTTATGAAATGCCCAAAAACTAAAAAAGTTTTATGTAAAACCCACCGCTAAAAAACTTTCATCGCGTGCCCAGAATTAGAGAAACTTATCCAAAGCGGGTTCCAAATGACCCTTTTGCCCTTCCTTTTAATTTATTGGAAACACCCACAAAACTGCTCTTAAAAAAACGTTTCAATACTCCATCTTCTTCCATACGCTGCTCACTTTCGAATCTAGATTTTCTCCTCAAAAATCTTCAAAAACTCGTCGAAAAATTTCGGAAAGACCGGGACAAACGACAAAAGTGCTAAAACGGAGGTCCAAACATCATTTTTTTGCGAATCTAAAATTTTGGAAGGCCGTCTAACGATGAAGCCGTTACTTTCAGTCTCCTCGACGATACGCTCATTTTGTGACAAACGGGACCTCGTTTCGACCTTCCAGTCAAAAGTTATGGCCCTCCAAAGTTTCAGCTAACCATAAAATGCAGGAGAATGGCATTCTCCGTCTTAATTTACACGGAGAATGACCATTCTCCGTCTTAATTAGGACGGAAAATGACATTCTCCGTCTTAATTTACACGGAGAATGATCATTCTCTGTCTTAATTAGGACGGAGAATGACATTCTCCGTCTTAATTTACACGGAGAATGGTCATTCCAGTGTTAAAACGCAGGAGAATGACCATTCTCCGTGTTAGAAACACGGAGAATGCCATTCTCCGTGTTAACTGAAACGGAGAATGTCATTCTCCGTGTTAAATAAAACGGAGAATGGCATTCTCCGTCCTAATTAAGACGGAGAATGGCCATTCTCCGTGCTAAATTAAACGGAGAATGACCATTCTCCGTCTTAATTAGGACGGAGAATGCCATTCTCCGTGTAATTTATCACGGAGAATGGTCATTCTAGTGTTAAAACGCAGGAGAATGACCATTCTCCGTGTTAGAAACACGGAGAATGCCATTCTCCGTGTTAATTAGGACGGAGAATGCCATTCTCCGTCTTAAATAAAACGGAGAATGCCATTCTCCGTCCTAATTAAGACGGAGAATGACATTCTCGGTCCTAATTAAGACGGAAACGGAGAATGTCATTCTCCGTGTTAATTAGGATGGAGAATGCCATTCTCCGTCTTAAATAAAACGGAGAATGGCATTCTCCGTCCTAATTAAGACGGAGAATGCCATTCTCCGTCCTAATTAAGACGGAGAATGGTCATTTCCAGTGTTAAAACGTGTAATTTAGTTTTTTCAGGAATAAAGAGTTTCGTTCTTCTTTCAAAGCGATGATAATTCTTATGGAAAAGAAGAAGAAAGATCTTCTCTCCACAATTGAAGATCTGAGTTCAAATGTCTCCACGATGAAGATGATGATGATGGTGATGATGATGATGACGAGCGATGATCTGAGTTCGACTGAAGAAAAATACACCGAACTACGAACGATCTTTGCGATCTCTGCTGAATATGAGAGCAATGGAATTCAGATTTCCCGTGAAGAAGAAGAAGACGAAAATCGCAATCCAGATCTGAGTTTTTTGAATTCAAATACATATAAATGACCAATTCGCGCGGAGGGGTAGTTTCGGTATTATAAAAATAACAGTTTCTAGCGGGTGGCATCTAAAAGGGAATCTTGGAATATTTAACGTGAAAATACTTAATTCTGGGTATTTCATAAAACTTATCCAGCGGGTGGGCATTTCATAAAAGCCCACCCCGAAATTGGGTTTCTCAGCAATTTCCAGTTTACAAAATTGCTTTTTCAATAAAATGGATCAAACTGAAGTTAGGTTTTCATAAATTTTTATCCAGTCCGAGTCCAATCCAGCCAACTGAATATTCATCCCTAATTGGAAGTCGCACTATTTTGATGATACTGTGGTCTACGATCAACATATAACTAAGTTGACGACGAGTACTTATACTTTAAGAATAAATTTAGATATTAAACTCATATATATATATATATATATATATATATATATATATATATATATATATATATATATATAGAGAATAAGGGAGGTAGGGTGCCACCTCATGGGAGGGTGTCTACTTGTCACCCCCCATGCTATCATCAAGCACATGGGTGCATGATGATAGCATGTGGGGGGTGACAAGTAGACACCCTCCATAGGGTGGCACCTCACCTCCCTCATCCTCATATTTATATATATATATATATATATATATATATATATATATATATATATATATATATATATATATATATATATATATACACACACATAGTAGGTGCATACTTTTTCTAGTACATATTGACTATTACACTTATCAATTCAGCTAAAATTATGGGCAATGGTTGTCTTACAACCAAAAGTGGTTGTAAGAGCTTACAACTAGGGTTGCAAAACCGTTCATAAACTGCTCGAAGCTCGACTCGATAAAAGAAGCTCAGGTTTAGAAATACTCGGCTCGTTTGAGCTCGCGAGCTGGCTCGTTTGAGCTAGCGAGCTGGTTCGTTTATGAGCTTGCAAACTGGCTCGTTTAGGAGCTTGTTTAGAAGCTCATTTGTTCTTTGTTGAATTATAATTTTATATATGTTTGTATAACAATATGGTTGTGTGCATTATATATTTATATGCCCTTAATAATTAATATTAACAAACTTTTATAATTAATTTTTTCTAAATAAATTGTTAATATTACAGGTACTTAAATTCAAACCTAACTAGCTTGAAATCGAGTCCGTTAAGCTCGAAATCAAACTTAATGAACTTGAAATAAAGTTGAGCGAGCTTGAAATAAAACTTAACAAGCATGATTTTGAGCTTATCGAACTTGTTTGTCAAGCTTGAATCAAGCTTGCCTATGCTCAAGCTTAATATAAACAAGCTCGAGCCAAACTCAAGCTATAAAGTAAAAAAAACATATCAAGTTCGAACTCCATCATCAACTATAGTCAAGCCAAACTCAAGCTTACAAAAGCTTAGCTCGGCTTGGCTCGTTTGCAACCACACTTACAACTGCCACGTGGTGGCCTACTATTGGAGGAGGGGGAAGGGGGACCAGTGGACCAACGTTAGTAGGGGAAGGGAAGGGAAGGGAAGGGAAGGGTTTGTAAGACTTTTGTAGACGCTTGATTGTAAACTTAGCATTTTTTCTATAACAATATCCTAGTAAGAATGATGAATAGTTGTAAGGGCTTTGGTTTCCTTTGAAAAATACTAGTAATGTGGGCACGTACAAAATTGTTATAAATAATGCAATTATAAGTTGTTATAAATAATGCTATCATGAGGTTTTAACCCACCAAATAAAAAAAATACCTTCCATCTTAAGTTCTTAACCACTTGAATTAAAAGTATTTCATGATAATTAGATAATATTTGGTAGTTAAATAATTATTTAGATTTTTTATTTTTATTTTTAATTATGTGAGTATACCAGCTTAGCCATTTTTTAAACATCTTTATAAAGAGTAGAGATGAGAAGTGATCGGAGGAGAATTCATGTTCCTCTTATAATTGTATTATTTTTCAATATATTTTTATTTATATTTGGTGCAGTTCTACATAATATTTAAGATTTACTTTTTTCTTACTTTTTAAATATACAGTTTCATGACAAATACATTTTAATATAGTACAAAATATTTTCATTTTTTTTTGTATATTGAATATTGTTACCTATAGGAAAAATTAAATGGACTATTGTTTGTTTTTTTTCCTGGAATTGTTGTTTGCTCTCAAGCAGTAAAAAATTAAAATGACTATCATTTGTTTTTCCCAAACAATGTACGTGCATCTGTACTGGTAACAAAATAAATATAGTTGACGTAATTGATTCTTAAAAAAATTACAAAAAACTGCGAAGGCCCAAAGCTTAATTTTGGAAATTGGGCCTGTGAACGTCCATTCTCCAAGGCCACTAGCGTGGGCCCTGTAATTTGATAATAGAATACCCAAGGCTTGAATTTTAGTTATCTCAACATTAAAGGTTTGTATTTCAAAAAAAAAAAAAAACATTAAAGGTTTGTTTCCACAAGCCAAAGGCCCGAGGCTTAAGTATGAGAATTGGTACTAAAACAAAGTATTTGATATAGTTAACTTTGGACTGTCCTCTCAAATACAATTATTTTAATTGATTTTTTTTAATTAAGGGGATAATTTTATTTAGCATAATTTATAAACCTTTTCTGGGAGAAAGGATAATGCTAAAAATATGGTGCAATTTAGATAATAAATGAAAGATATGATGTTATTTCCAAAGTATACTAAATATTCATTCTTCCTTAATCTAACATGTCATTAAATTAAGTGGTTGAATGTAGAAGTCATCACAAAATTAGCCAATCATATTTGTTTGACAATATTTAAATAAAACCTTGTAAGTTTTTCTTTTTGTGTGAAGTAGAAAACAAGATAAATACAATAGTCCAAGCGCGAAAGTTCAAGAAATACAACATACTCTAAGTCCATCAAATAGAACGAGTCCAATAAGTGCAAAACATTTATTTAATACCGCAAGTTTAAGAAATCAGTTGCTTTTAGTTCTAAATTTCCTCTAATTTTCGTTTTATAGTTCTAAATTAAACATCTTTTGCAACTTGTAATCCCAAGACGTAAAAAACACTCATTCTTATTTTAATTTCTAGATCAAACAAAATAAGTTTTTTAAAAAATCAATTCCCTCCAACATCTCAAATTTTGTTTTTGGTATGAAAGTATGATTGTGTTTAGATATTTAATTTTTGTATCTTATAGAAATTTGTATGTTATAAAAGGTGATAGCGAATGTCACGTCTTTTTGTGTGGTGTATTCACAATGATTAAATGAAAACTATATAACTTATTTCTTTAAAAAAAAATGTAAATGTCATACAAAATAGGTGATAAAAGAAGAAAAATAAAAAGAATATATCAGTTATTAGTTAGACTTTTTCCGTTCCACTAAATCTATAATGGGCTCTTTAAAATTGAAATAATTATGCTGGGCTACTGATTCAAAACTTCATATATATATATATATATATATATATATATATATATATATATATATATATATATATATATATATATAGAGGAAGCGGATCAAAAATCTTTCTTAGAAAGCCCTCCAAAATCTCCCTCACTCTAATCCGTAATTTAATGTTAATATTAATGTTAATGTTAATATTAATATTAATATTAACATTAAATACTAAATTTAACATTAAACTTAACATTAAAATTAATATTAACATTAACATTAACATTAATATTAACATTAACATTAATATATAAAAAATTAAGAAAAATTAATATTAACATTAACATTAATATTAACATTAATATTAACATTAACATTAATATTAACATTAATATTACGAATTAGAGTGAGGGGGTTTTGGGGGGCTTTCTAAGGGGGGCTTTTGATCCGCTCCCATATATATATATATATATATATATATATATATATATATATATATATATATATATATAGTGCTTATCCAATGAGCACACGTCCTAAATGAGCAAATGAGCACAATTATCTATATCCCTTGGATGTTATCTCAATTCTAATCTAATGGTTAAAATTTTATCCTCTTATTAAGGAAAGGATATAGATAAATATTGACAACAAAAGGAGAATATTAATGATCGGATTCTCTCATTTCCTTTCATTTCGTAGTTTTTTTTAGAAGGTGAATATTAATGATCAAATTTAAAAATAGTAATATTAATTCTAATATTAATGTTAATTTATTAGTATTAAAATTAACAATTAAATTAAAACTAACACTAAAAAAAAAATTAAATATTAAAATTAACGTTGATATTAACATTTATATTCAAATTAACATTAACATTGAAATTAAAATAAATAGTAATGTTAACATTAACTTTAATATTAAAATTAACATTAACATTGACATTAACATTAACTTTAATATTAATATTAATATTAGAATAAATTAAAATTAAAATTAATATTTATGTTAATTTTAATGTTAATGTTAACTTTAAGGTTAATATAAATTTGAATATTAATGTTAATGTTAACTTTAATTTTAATATCGATGTTAATTTTAATATTAATTTTATTTTAGTGTTAATTTTAATTTTAATACTAATAAAATTAAGATTAATATTAGAATTAATATTACTATTTTTAAAATTGATCATTAATAGTCATCCTCTAAAAAAAGCTAAGAAGAGAATCTGATCATTAATATTTTCCTTTTGTGGTCAATATTTATGTATATCCCTTCCTTAATAAGAGGATAAATTTTAACCATTAGATTAGTTGAGATAACATCCAAGGGATATAGATAATTGTGCTCATTTGCTCATTAGGAGGTGTGCTCATTGGATAGGCTATATATATATATAATTTTCAGCATTTCAATTTTCTTAGGCACTCCAATGGAGATTTCTCTCTCCCCTATTCGTAGAAAGTCAATTTGGAAAAACCTCTTCCAATAATGGTTTATATCTCAATTTTTATTCCATGTGGCGGTGATGTAGGATGGAGAGTTCGCTCTAATAAAATTTTTCCATCTCTCATATAAATTAATATTGGCCCCACGTTATTAAATTGATTCTTTTATTTGTTGTCACATAGGATAGAAATAGAGATCAATTGTAGATTATTTTTTTGTGTATGTAAGTTCTACATAGAAACTCTACCAGCTAGTTAGAAATTTTCTCAAAGTACAATGACAAGTAGCATATAAACTCAATTTTAGAATTCACATTATTAAGCCATCTCCAATCAGGATTTTTTTACTTTCCCTATTTCTAGTGATCGTCTAAAGTTTCCATCTCTCATGCCCATTAATATTAGATCCCACCTCATTAAATCGATTCATTTGTCTTTGCCACATCTGATAGAGATAGAGAACCATTGAAGATATATCCAATTTATATATAAAAATTCTACCAACTAGGATATAAATTTTCTTAAAAGTATAATGACAAGTAGGATAGAAACTCAATTTAAAGTAGGATAGAAACTCAATTTTAGAAATCCCCAAATGAGGATTTTCATCTCCTACGTGGCGTTGATGTAGATTGTAGAGTTTCTACGAGGATAGAAATTCTCCCTCTCTCATATCAATTACCATTAGAGAGTGTTATTTGTATGTACAATTTCTATATAGAAACCAGAAATTCTCCCTCTCATATCAATTACCATTAGAGAGTGTTATTTGTATGTACAATTTCTATATAGAAACCCTACCAACTATGATAAAATTTTTTTAAAGTATAATGACAAGTATGAAGAAACTCAATCTTAGAAATTTCTCTTGGAGATGGCCTTAATTGGTACGAGAGATGAAGAATTTCTATGAGAGTTCCTATGTGCATCTCACTTGGGTTGGGGGGGGTGGCGGCTAGTGAAAAAAATGGTTTTTTTTTTATAACAAATTGGGGGAGAAAAAAAAAAGATAGACAAAAGCTTATGCCTTATTTTGGACGGATGAATTTATGAAGTATTTAATTGTGAGGTACAAGGTTTGCTCAATTGTGAAACATAATACTTGACTGTATGAAAATAATATTATATTATTATACTAGAAATTTTTGGGAGCCTTGCTTCCGAAACCTCCTTATGCCTCCAAGTGAATTATAATTATGGATTCGCTATTTGCCGCCACACAGGGGCGGATCTATATAGGGTCCAAGGGGGTCACGAACCCCCCCCCCCCCCCCCCCAACCATTTTTTTAAAAATATTTATTACTATATAGAAACTTTTTTTTGTAAGTTTACAATATATATTAATTTGGCTCTCTAATGTACAAATGATAAGTTAGTCTCGTGTAGGGCTGCAAATGAGCCAAGCCGTTCGCAAGTTGCTCGAAGCTCGGCTAGATAAAAGCTCGTTTGAGCTCGGTCCGTTTAGTAAACAAACTTTGCTCAAGCTTCATTTTTGAGCTCGTTTAATAAACGAGCCAAGCTCAAGCTTAGAAAAACTCGGCTCGTTTGAGCTCGCAAGCTAGCTCGTTTATGAGCTTGCGATCTGGCTTGTTCAGAAGATCGTTTAGGAGCTTGTTTAGAAGCTCGTTTGTTCTTTGTAAATTTTAATTTTATATATGTTTGTATAACAATATAGTTGTGTGCATTATATATTTATATGTCCTTAATAATTGACATTAAGAAACTTTTTAATTATTTTTTTATAAATAAATTGTTAATATTACATTTTTACTTGAATTCAAACATACCTAGCTTGAAATCGAGCTTGCTAAGCTTGAAATCAAGCTTAATGAGCTTGAAAGATGAGCTTGAAATCAAGTTTAATGAGCTTGATTTTGAGCTTATCGAGCTTGTTTATCAAGCTTGAATCAAGCTTGCTTATCAAGCCAAGCTCAAGCTCAAACCAAGCCAAGCTCAAGCTTAATATAAACAAGCTCAAACTCTAAAATAAAAAACTTGTCAAGCTCAAGCTCGAGCTTGAGCTCGAGTAATCCTATTCAAGCCAAGCTCAAGCTTACAAAAGCTTGGCTCGGCTTGGCTCGTTTGCAGCCCTAGTCTCGTGGTAATGATTTGGGCTTTTGGTTGAGAGGTACCAAGTTTGAATCCTAAGTCTAGTAAATTATTTTACATATTTAAAAACATTTTATGTAGCTTTTTTTTTTGCTTTCTTTTCGTAACAAATTGAAAATGTTAATTTTGTTTTTTGTTCATTCTTATCGAGTTTTAGTATTTTTTTCTTTTTCTATTAAAGTTCAATTAATATGATAATTTTAAGGATTTCTATATGTAGTAGTACGATTCCTCCAAAATTTTGATCCGGCTCCGCCCCTGCCGCCAAATTGGGATAGGGAAGATAGAAACCCGTTAGAGATGGCCTTAACCAACAACCTAACAATTGTTTGCTCAGTCAACTACACACAATTTACTAAATTATTGATCTTGACTGCACTTTAACTCATTAGTTATGTAAATCACAATTAAATATCATACTTACTAAAATCTTTATTTAACTACACAGCATTGAAGCAGTATTACCATAAACATAAATATTAACTTATATATATTGTTAATAAAAAATAATTATGATTTTAATTCATATGCATACATATCTAGCTGGATGAAATTAAATGGTGAACGCTTGTATGACCTGCAAAAAAAAAAACAAAGCTTAAGCAAAACACAACTAAAAGCTCAAACTAAGTGAAAAGATAATAAGTTTTAAAAAATTAAGAGCAATTTACGTTGACCATTCTTATGTTTCTAACTTATTACAAATTTTTTTTTTTTTCATTTGATTTCATTACGATTATGAACCAAACGATGCCTATTTTGAAATAAATACGTACCACACCTATTCCCCTAAAGCCCAACATGCTTCGACGAGTGCCCTTTTTAGTAAACTTGTTTAGGGCATGGAAGTCAAGTTCGATATGACCGTTAGGCAGAAAGCGGTTTTTGGATGTCTACAAACAGCGCATGTTCAGGATTTTTCTCTTGGCTATCCTAATTGATGGGTTAGGCCAACACATGTCAGAAGTGGAGTACTGTACTATCCTCAGTTACCGTCTCATGATTCCTCTGTTTCCAATGGATGAGCCATGTCCAGTGTGTCGTAAGGTGCGTTTGGACACCTTCGGGGAGCATGCAGTTCATTGTAAGGAGCTTCCAGGTTTCAAATACAGGCATGAACTTGTCAAAGATGTTCTTTTTGATGTACTTAGGCGTGAACTTCCAGGTCTATGGATGTAGTGTTTAAGAGGATTTATTTTGTCATCCAAAAAGGACCGACGGTGCAGCTTGTTGTCCGCTTGCCATCTATTTCGGTGTAATCTTTCTCTTATATATCATTTCAATTTAATTCGATTATACCAAAGAATAAAGTAGAGGGATAGTCCATGTAATTATTTTCGAAATAGAGGTGGACCTTATAATACTCATGAAACCTAAGGAGGGTGGTTAATGTATTTATTTAGAAAAATAAACTAGACTAACAAATGAAATAAAACTTGACATGCTAAAAGTTTACAACGATGAAAATGTAATTAGTTGACAAAACTTTGTTTTGGCAATACTGTTTTTAAATAACATATTTTAACAAGCCACAAACATTGTGTACAAAATTAAACAAATTAATTACTACACAATTTTTTAATTTGAAAATCATCCTACCTTCAAACAAGTTTGCGTGTGAATATCGTCATAAAACAATTTGCTATAAATATACTAAATTAGTTTCCTCCAACATCTCAAAGCAATTTCTTTTTCCTTAAATTTCTTTTTCCTTAAATATACTAAATTAGGCTGCGTTTGATTGGGCTTTTTTTCCATGAAAAATATTTCTATCACAAATTTTCCATCAATTGTAGTGTTTGATAGCTTATATTTTCCATGGAATTATTTTCTAAAAAACTATCATTTTCCATATTTTCGTCTAAAATGATAGAAAATGAAACTTGTCAAACCTATAGAAAAATATCATTTTCCGTGAAAAATAATTATTTTTCGTGAAAAATAATGGCAATCAAACACCCAAATTAAGTTTTTCATGAAATTTTTTTAAAATTTCATAAAATTTTTTCTAGAAAAATAATTCTATGAAATTAATTTCTTTTCCACATATTTTCTACCTTGTAATCAAACGCACCTTTTAGAGTAAATTTGATCGCATAAAATAATTTAGACTTGGCTCGGGATTGTTTATCATGACCGCTTTTTTTTTTCCCTTTTCTTCTTAAAAAATCCCAGACCACTAAGCTGGTGTAATATATAGTAAAATTCGTAGTGCATGTCACTTTGTTTGAATTGTACATTAAAAATTATTATACAGAAAACTATATAACTTAATTGTATAAGATTTGTAAAAAAAAAAGGTAAATGTCACTTAATATAGCTGATATTTTTTACAGAATATATGAATTGTTAGTTACATTTTTATGTAGTTCACTTGAACACTAATCATATGGTGAATTGATTCAAATATCTTAGTACCAAGGCATCCCAATCAAAAATGGATTCATTAACGATTAAGTTGCACTTGTTACAAAGGGGAAAAAAATCCCGAAAATATAGAAAATGAGAATAATTATTAAATTGTTTTTCATGTTATATTTAGTTTATCGAAAATATTTAGGGTCCGTTTGGATATGTTTTCTGAAAAAAATTTCTGGAAACACTTTTCTGAAAGTAATTTATAAAGTTGTTTTCTAAGTAGAAAATTTTTGAGTTTGCGTTTGGTTACTTTTATCTGAAAATGGTTTTTAAAACACAAAAGTTGAAAAATGTGTTTGGTAAATTTTTTTTTAAGAAATTATTGTTGTTTACTGCTCGTGTCCAACTCGAGGAGCTCTCGGTCGCATCTACAGTTGTGTCCCTGAGTCCATTTTCGTGTCCTAAAAAATATGAGCTTGTGGTCATGTGCTCGTGTCCAACTCGAGGAGCTCTTTGTCGACCTCGACGAGCACGTCATCGTGGGATCTTCTGCTGCCGCCGGCGATGGCTTTTTCTTCTTGTGGCAAAAACCTCGGATTCTTCGGGAACGACAGGGGCTCTGGCGGCAAGACCAGGCCGGAACCGCCGCGGAAGCCAGGCTGCTGCGGCTGCGGCTGAAGAGGGGATCGGGGGGCGAAGCGGTGGAGACTGTCGAAGCCGAAGAGGGGATCGGGGGCGAAGCGGCGGAAGCTCGAGCTCGACCACCCACCGCCATCGTCGTCCTCGAGCTTGAGCTCAACCACCCATCGCCGTCGTCGTCCTCGAGCTCGACCACCCACCGCCGTGCTCGAGCTCGACCACCGGACCGCCGCTGTTGTCGTCCTCGAGCAGACCACCCAACGCCGTGCTCGAGCTCGACCACCCGACCGCCGCTGTCGTCGTCCTCGAGCTCGACAACCCCATCGACGCCGTCGTCCATGAGCTCGACCACCCCACTGCCATCGTCGTCAGATCTGGGTCGAGCTCGGGAGAGGGAGGAGCTCGACGATCTGGAGGAGAGGGAGGAGCTCCTCGTCGACGAGCCGGAGGAGAGGGAGGAGCACCGCCCACATCTGGACCCTCGGGAAGAGGAAGAGAACAGAGAGGAAGAAAAAAAAATTTGAGAGGAGAGAGAACGTTGAGAATGGGGAAGGGGGTGTTGGTGGGTGGGTCCCGCAAACAATGTGTGAATGGTTTTTTCTGAAAACAACTTTTGGATGCTTTCTAAAATGTATGTTCTGAGTGATACTTTTGAGAAAAATTTCTCAAAATATTTTTCTCAAAGCATGCAGCCAAACGCTGTTTCCCGCGTACTGTAGCATTTCTATTCCAAAAGTTACGTTTAAAATGCTAACCAAACGGGCCCTTAATTTTGGAGATTTAAAATTTTAACAATATGTAAACCTATTCTTTCAATACCAGATTGGTGTTTTTATTTAGATCCTATGGGATAAAAATAGGGCTAATTGGCTTCTAAATCCTGAATTTTATACTAGTTTAGAGTTTACGTCATAACTTGTTCAATTGGAAAGTTTAGGCCCTAATTTTTTTTTCCCCCCTATTATGTCCTCCTCCCATGCCTCATAATCAAACTTCCCTATATAGGTTAGAGAGGGAATAATGGGAAACAAACCAAAAATAAAAATCCAGGATTCAAAATTTTCAATTGGACATGTCACGGCTTAAACTCAAACTAGTATAAAATTCAGAGTCTAAACAACTAATTAGCTCATAAAATATTGTCGTACTGATTTCGGGTTAATTAGATCTGGTTAGGTCCTTGTTAGTAGGGTCTGGGTTGGGCCGTGTTACTAGGGTCCGGGTATGGTAGGATCTGGGCCGGAGTCAGGTTTGGGTTTTGTATGTCAAGGTCAGCGGGCGGGTTCATGTTTGGATTTTGTAAGCAAGGTCAGGGTAAATTATGGTTAAAGTCAAAGTACTATTATTTAACTAGTTATATAATTAAACTAAATGTTTAATTTTTTTTAGGGTGTCCACTTCTTAATGGCGCTTGGAGGCATGTTGTAAGTCCCTGATATTTCAATTAGTTTAAATTAAGGGTTTTGAATACAAATGTCATTTTTAGCCTTAAAATAATTTATTACAATTATTAGAAATTTTTTAGAATTTTTAAATAATTTTTAAATGGTTTTTAAAACCTAAAATATCATTTTGTAATTTAATAATTTTTTTTATAGCAATTTGCAATTATTTTAAATGTTTAAAGTCGTTTTGCAAATTTTGTTTTGTCTGTGCAAATTATATTTGCACAGAACAACAACGGTGGGGGGGGGGGGGGGGGGGGGGGGGGGGGTAATTGTAAATTAGGAATTTCTTTGAAAGGCGGGGGGATTTGTGCAAATATTGAAACTGGGGGGGGGGGGGGGGGGGGGG
>JANAVB010010600.1:6169705-6369705 GCA_029216955.1 Iris pallida
ATATATATATATATATATATTATATATTATATATATATATATAATATATTTGTTATATAATATATAACAAATAATATATATATATATATAATATATATATATATATATATATATATATATATATATATATATATATATGCTTTTTGAATATATACATACTTGTGCTTTTATGCATACAAATATTGTTATGCTATATTACATGTTATTTATTGTCAATAAATATTATGATATGTATATTTTACTGAATTAAATATATTATTTTATTATTAATTACTTACGTATTTGAAATTCGTATTTTGTAAACTGTGAATTATGGCCATCTGAGTCCAAGCCTAGTATGGATTTTGTGGATTCAAATGAGTCTAATACATTCAGGGTCTGTACAAGTCATATTGGACTTGATTCATGGCCTTGGGTCCCACGTGGACTCCGGTTCAATTTCGTATACGTGGATAAAATATTAAATAAATATTTATTTATTTTCTAAAATTGTAACTTGCTGTATTTGAATTTTTATATGTAATTTAAGTGCTGTAAAATCTAGAAAAAATTGTATTTAAATACTATGTTAATTTATCTAATTTAGTATAATTTTTCCAGGATTTGGTTAGTACTTTTGACATTTTATAAAAATAGGAGAACATAACTCATTTTCATGGTACTTATATTTACTGATTTTTAATAAATATCTATAAGGGTTTATAAATTCCAGACAAATTAGTATAAATTTCTATAATTAACAAGGATCATTTTGGTTCTTTATTTTATGTATATTTAAGCATTTTTTCTATTTTAATAATTGTTGGAACACGGGGTACAGTCTGATTTATTTATTGAATAATTACGACTTGCGAAGTTATGTGTAATTTGAGATATTTTGGTGTTGGCTCGTACCTTACCTAAGTATAGAGACCCTAGAAAGTTGTTTTATGTATTTTGTCGCCTCACATTGGTTCCTATGCTAAAATATCACTTGGCTAGGTGTCCAGTCAAAAAGTCGTGTCACACCACTAGTGTCTTAGTATTTAGCTTAGTATAAAAACTAAGTTTATATCCTTTTTACAGTGACGAGACACCGGATATCTATAGCTTCATATACCTACCATTACTTTGCACGAGGCAAGTACCTCTACAAACTTTATTACTGCATATAATGAATTGTGTATAAACATGTTAATACCGATACTTAATTAAACTGCAAATCATTTCTAGAATATCTCGACATGTTTTACGTACTTATACTGCTCTCAGTACCTACCATGCTTTATATGTTCTTGTATCTTCACATGTTAGAATCTGGGTTATGGAGAAACTGCTAGTTGAGTACGTGATCATGCCCCCTCTACCGAACTCGAACAAGGTTACATTTTATATGTACCGCGTCGTATGTACTTATCCAGCTGTATTTGTGCATATGTACATCTATCGCCTTATTCACTTGTACGAAAGTATATTTATTTACATGTGCCACAGTATTGTACTCCTATGACGATCACGTACCTGCTCCAGTTTTAAATACTACATATACATTTGTCACTATGACATATGTATATTGCCATGATAGATTGTGATATGTCATGATTCATGTTTATTACACCACTGTTCATTTCATGCTTCGTATATTTAGTTTGTAGAATTAGTACTTGCTCCGTCCTGACAGGATAACGTTGTAGGTATACTTACGAGGAGGAATTGCTATGTGATTCCTATATAGGGTCGCCATCGAAGATCAGGCTTTACCTTACGAGGATGTACTGCAGAGAAACTCGTCTAGTTTGTTTAGTTGCTCGAGACTTTGAGAGGAGACATGTTTAGACTATGTATTTTGTTACTCGACCTGTATCCAGTTTTACATCTTGGCTATGTATTCGGAACATATTTATATACTAGAGGATTTTGTGTTTGTGATGTTTATCTTATATGACAAATAAAAACTGTTAGTGTCACGCCCCGCTCCCGTAGGAGCGATCGTCCTCGCTAATGTCACCCCGCCCGCAGGAGCGATCGTCCTCGCTAAGGCATGATGCCGCACGAGCCTAGATTGCGCTCGTGCAAGGCGGGTTCCATAACGGCCGATTACAGCGGCGGCGACGGGGTCGTCGTCCAGAAGTCCCAAGCAGAGACATTGAACACGCAGCAGAAATTTAGAACAAAACATCAGTTCATTCAAAAGAATCTCTTTATTGATATAGAAACAACGGTTACATTGGGGGCGCAAGGCCGAGATTACAATCACTCAAATTCACTCGTCTCACATTACAAATCACTCTGCCTCTCTCATCTCTAAGATTATAATGCTTGAGCCAGCGGAAGCTTCGGAAGGCGATGTCTATACATTATGTCCCGTATAAGTCTTCGATTCCATACGGCCGCACGCTTCGAATCGCCAAGGAACTCCGTGCCTCGACGCATCCAAGCGAGCTCCGCACCATGAGCTTTACCTGTGCTGTACATGAAACTGTATGGGTGTCAGTACTCAACTGTATGGTGGAGTGAGCTCCTCGCCCACCCATACAAAACTGACACGTTCATTTACTTTGTGCAATACAAGCCCCTTTGTGCAATACAAGCCCCCTTTTTACAATTGTCTTTCTATTCTTGCCTTAGGATCGATTTTAGGACCGACGCCTCGGCCTATTTTTGTGTCTTTTAGACCGTTACCGTGCCTTGCACTAATAGTATACTCATACTTTACGCTAGACCTTCTCGTTCCAATAACGTCGACTTATCGCCTCGTGCTTGCCTTTCGTGCCATACTCTGGGACATAACGACTCGTTCGTGCAAGGAACTCAATTCGTGCTTTAGTATCATCGAGGCAGTGCCTCCTCGCTTAGTCTTGCCTATACTAGTGTTGTGACAACACGGCCATGCCTCACATCTCGAGGCCGTGCCCAGCAACTCAACGCTACTTAACCAAACTTGCCCTACGGCCCTTCCAGACTTAACTCGAAACGTATAACCGACTTGTGGAACCGATGTTGGGAACTCAAGCACGACGCGAATCTCGTGCCGAAGCACGTGTCTTTACGTATAGCCGAATCGTAGGCTTTATAACACTTGGGTGCAACCGAGCACACATTTCACAACAACATCGCATACCGTGCTTATGCTCGTTGTTATGATCGACACCGTGCATGCGGATTCGCCGCGTAGCACGCCAATTATCTATATGAAAGGCCACTGGCATGACAAGCCATCGCGGACATAGCTCGGGTAGGCGGCAGGTCCTTCAGCGCAGGTAGCGAGCCCCGTTGAAAGCCTCCGACTACCCACGCAATAAAAGCATGCGCTGCTATAACGTCTACCTCTAGGATGACTGGGCCCGGTGCCCGGCGTATAACCAGTCTAGGCAGAAATCCTTGTCGACAAGGTGTCCAATGACCACGCACTACGAGACTTCTAAACTCACGTAAATGCATGGCCTACTTGTTGGTACGACCGGAACTATACTTAGCAACTCGTGCTGAATCACACTTGGCATAACGTGCCTCGGGATCGCGAAACTCCCAACCGAGGGACCACCTCAAACTTTTTAACGTAGATAGGAACGCGAGACTCCTAACCGAGGGACCGCCTCGAATACTTAACGTGGATAGGAACGTGAGACTCCCAACCGAGGGACCGCCTCGAATACTTAACGTGGATAGGAACGCGAGACTCCCAACGAGGGACCGCCTCGAAACACCTTAACGTGGATAGGACGCGAGGCTCCCAACCGAGGGACCGCCTCGAAACACCTTAACGTAGATAGGACGCGAGGCTCCCAACCGAGGGACCGCCTCGAACTTCTTGAGCTTGAGGGAACGATACTACGTAGTCTTTCAACTTAACTTGAATAAAATGTGTTCCTTAAGTGCCATGGACCGTGGCTAACTTTACATCGTGCCAACCGTGGCTCGTGCCTTTAACTGAATTACGTCTTACGCAATGCTATCACCCAAGTCATACGTTATATGACGACCCGTGAGATCGTGGGACTATTTGACTGACAACCGCAGAACGAGCGGGATGGCACTTGGAATGACTTAGGTCGATCGGCATTGTAGAAGCATGGAATTTCACAACCAGAAAGCCCATGGCCAGACACTACATGCGCTAGAACTCAGACGAAGAACTTCACAGCAAAGTCAATAAGTATAGACATTTGAAGAAGGACTTTTCATTTTATATATAAAAGTCTATTACATGTCTAGAAAAGGTTGTACAAAGGAGAATTCTAGTCTACAGCCAGCGGCCATCATGCGCCTTCAGATAAGCGCAGCGGCCACCATGCGCCTCCAGATAGGCGCAGCATCACTATGTGCCACCAGTGAGGCGCAGAAGCAGATATCATGCGCCTCCATCCAGGCGCATCCCATCATCTCTTTAGCACCTCAGTTATGTGCATCCCTTCAGCCAAATTCTTCCAGCCAGGCTCACCTGGCCGAGCAGAGCCCAGTTATGTGCCGCTTCCAACCAGGCTCGCCCGATAAATGCTTCGACAAAGCATTTAACCCTCTGGCTGGAACCAAGGAAGAGAAGAGCACCGCAAATGCTGTGGCCAGGGAAGGCTTCGAAAGAGCCTCCAAAGCCGAAGGAAGACCGTGATCGAAACCACGGCTAAAGGAGCAGCTTTCGACACGATCAAAGTGGGGAAACCCCACTTTGCAGGAAGAGAGAGCCTTGCACCGTCATTCCGATCTACGGCTCTTCCGGAATAACGGAGACGAGGCTCGAGCATCCCTATCTTTGGATGCAACAGGCACCTTTCGCCTGCCTCAGAAGCCCTCGACTCCGTCTTTTGGATGTAACAGTCACCTTCAAGTGTATCAAAGACAACACAGCGTCTCATCTTCACCCTCGGGAGCACTCGTCAGCAGAATGCACCCGTATGTTCAAGTTCATATTGGAAGTACGTGAGGGAATGAGAAGCAAATCTTCTCTCCATGCCACTATTTATAGGCCGGGCAGATCAAACCCACGTGCCAAGTGGATGGCCCTCCGAATTCCGTGCAATGAATTTACATTAAATGGATGAACCGGACGCCTCGAATTCAGCCAAACGGCTATTTATAGCACTCGAAGAGCAAGACAGCCGCATCATTAAAAGACATGTCCGATGCGCCAGCCAGACAGCGCATCACACGGACGCGCCCTTCGGCATTAGGCGCATCACACAGACGCGCCCTACAGTACTCGGCACATTATAGAGGGTGCGCCCCACACATCTCCATACCGAGTGGAACGCCAACCGACGCGCCCACTCAGCTGTCCATCGAACGTCACCAACATTAAATGCTGAAATGACAGAGTTGGCAGCACGCCTCCCAAAGTGAACAGTTGACAGCTTTATTCAGAAAACGAAGCGTCGGCAACGTCAGCATCATCATGACTCTATTCCGACGGCTACTGCCACGTGGCCACCCGCATGCGCCTCTACGACCATGCGTCCACACCCGCATGCGCCTCTACGGCCATGCGTCCAAACCAGCATGCGCCTCAAAAGCCATGCGCCTCAGACCCTTCACTGATATACAGAGAAGAGTCTCCAGTTGAAGTTTCGCATGCGCCTCAAAAGCCATGCGCCCCAGACTGATCTCTGATCCCGAAAGACAGAAGGAAAGTCCCTGCATGCGCCTCAAAAGCCATGCACCCAGACTGATCTCTGATCCCGAAAGACAGAAGGAAAGTCGCCTGCATGCGCCTCAAAAGCCATGCGCCCCAAATGGTTTGTAACTCCTAAAGGTTATGAGCGCAGCCTCCTCCTGCGTCCAATCCAAGGCACAGCCCACCAGATCATCCTCTCCACCAAATCCGAGATCTTCGAACCATGAGTCGACGACACATGTCTTTTGACTCAACTCGTCCAAGATTTCAGCAACGGAAAGATTTCCCCCTGCTACGTGCCGGCTCACAACAGCAGTATGAAGAGTTCTCCCCTCGATCAGGGCGCAGCATCCATGCGCCTCCATCAGCAACCTCCACGTGGCGTTCCCACACCGGCGCATCCTACATGCGCGCATGAGCAGCCAGCCTGCAAAACTATAATAGAAGGATCATCCTTCACACAGACGGAGATCAGAACATAAGACTCACAGAGAATCCACAACAGAGAATCACGAAGAGGCAGTTCTAGACACTCAACGTCTTCCTCCTCTCGGCAAGTCCAGCACCCAGAGTAATCAACACCTTCAGAGAACCGATAACCGCCGTCAGACGGTCAACGGAGTCAACGCATTACCACTCGCTCCATTGGCACTAAGGACCAGCTTAAACAAAAGTGTACTCCTAGGACTACATCTAAGTCCTATATTGTATCATGTTCTGTTTGTATTAAGATTTCAATCAAAACAATTTTAATGGCAAACAAGCTGGCGACTCCGCTGGGGACCTCTTTCTCTCTACCGAGAAAGTCGTGTCACAGGCCGACGACGTGAAGGTGGGCTCCTCCCACAAGACGCTGGTAGTGCGCCTCAATCAACAGGCGTACGAGGAGTTCATTTCTGAAGGAAGTGCGAGTCCTTCGAAGCGGCTGTCGAAGCCGAAGAAAGACCGCGCAGTCTGGGTGCGCAAAGTCGACGCCTCGGGCACCACGTTGAAGGGGATGCACCCGTCCAGCCTTCCCTTCCTGCTGACGTCCTCAGCAGTCAAGGTGCGCCCGCTGATGCAGCGCATCTCTCGGGGAAGCGTGCGGCTGACCACGTTCCCCAGCCATCTTCCTCTCAGGCGAGGAAGATACGTCGACGGAGCAGGGGCGCAGCCAATGCCCCGCGCATTACTTCTGATGTGCCACAACGAGCCTCTGTCTTCGACAGACTCACTCACTGTAACGACGAGGAGAATTTGGATGCTGAGTACTATGCGCCCCAGCGGGCTGGTACGAAGAAATCCAAGACGGCACGGGCCACGCACCACAAACGTGCTATGCCAGCAGGCGGCCAGAGGCACGCGTTACAATCACGTGCGCTGCCGATGACAAGCTGTACAAGGTTGACTCAAGTGCTCCGCACCGACAACGAGTCGACCTTCAAAGTCCTCATCTCACTGGGCGCATTCACTGCGTGCACAACCAAGCCGAGAGAGGCAAACTCAGTGGTCTTGAACTCGGCCTCTGGTTGTGCGTTGAGGTCCGTTCAAGTCACTTCAAATGCTGTGGTTCCCCCACTACTGATCGTGATGCCTGCTTGGTATTAGATCAGGGGGCGCAGCACTCACCCGACCACCCGGCGCTTGGCCCTGCCATGCGCCTGAGAGGGGTGTGGGGTAGCACTCTCCTCCAACGACTTGTGCAACGTGATCACTCACAAGCGCCGGTCAGGAGAGTTGACCAACAAGCACGATGCGCCTCTCACGGGGCACACTTGTGCAGTGGTCACCATCAACTGCTGTTGCAAGACGGCAGTACCGCCAAAGCAGGTCGGTCTTCCAACGGCTACAATCATCGACACCCCTTGACATCGCCGGGACGAAGGTGTCAGCAGAAGAGGAACTAAAGATTGCGTCATGCAACGTGATCTCCAATTCCTCATCTGTCCGGAAGACGACTGCCAATCCTCGTCTTCATCCAAAAGCCAGCCGAGGAAAACCAAGGCAGCTGTCACGACCTCTAGAGTGTTCGAAGGCACTCGGTCGAGGAAGAAGTCCTTGGAGGAAGCTGGGGGTAGCCAGACCCTTGTCGAGCCTCCTTCCGAAGACGAAGATGTCCAAAGCACAGCTGCGGCGGATCTTCATCAAGACGAAGATGGCCTCCCTGAAGCCCCTCAAAATGACGATGCTCCAGGACACCGTCGGGGGTAGTGCTGAAAACGAAAGAGGCCTTCAAGACAGAGCTGAGGGCAGTCAGGTCCTTGCAGATGCGCTGTCGAGACGAACTCCAGAATGTGGCTGGGGGTGGCCAAACACCAGGAGAAGTAACTCCCCATATGAGAGCGAGGCTGAGAGCGAAGCCTCAACTAATCCATCCACTTTCGGCGTGTCATGACAGTATACATGACCGGGGGGTGATCTTGAGGCTGATGCGCCGCTACAGGAATTGTCCAGCGCATAGACTCGCTAGAGGGAGGACTCAAAACCCTCTCTGCCTCAATGCAAGCACTGACTCAAGCAGTGTTTGAGATGCGGTCAGCCTGATCAGGACACCTTCAAATGGTCCCGACCCAGGAGCCAATGGAGAGTAGTGTGCCCCTCCAGCGGACACCCTCAGACACAGAAGCACCCGGAATCGGAGCCCTCAAACGCTCCACTCAGGTAGTACCTCCTTCCCGACTCCTAGCTCCACGGAGGACGTGGTCGAAATGATCAAAGATCTGGGGAGCGCTTCGAAGTCCAAGAACAGGCAGGAGGAGCGCCAGAAGATGGGCATTCCCAGCCTTATCCCCTTGAGTGGAACAAGGTGGTTTATCCCCCAAAGTATAAACCACAAAACTCACGCCGTATGACGGGAAGGACTCTCCAACGACGGCAACCTGACGTACTTCCAGTCGCAGACAGGGCATCTTCCGAAGGAGGACGCATCCTCACCAGCATCTTTGTTGGGGCCCTGAAAGGGGTGGCGTATGACTGGTATGCAGCCTTCCCGATAATTCCATATCGACCTTCGAAGACCTGACACGCCTCTTCCTCGACCGTTTCTACGACGGTGGGAAGGATATGCCGCGATGGCGTCTCATTGAAATACGCCAGAAAGACAAGGAAACGGTTCGGGCATTCATCGAACGCTTCCGTCAGGCCTGCTTCAGGCTACCTCCAGGCATGCCAGAACATGCGCTTCTCTCCGCTTGCAGTATGAACATGCTGCCTGCAGTAAAGCTCTGGCTTAACTTACTCCCTCCCGACTGGAGCTCCCTAATCATTGAAGCTGAAGCTGCAGAGAAGAAGGCGGGCAATGCACGTCTTCTGGGTGTTAGCTTCCCGCCTTGACGATAAGGGGAAAAAGTCCGCAACCAACAACTCCGGACGAGAAACAAAGGGGAAACAGGCATTGACTGTTAATGCCTCGAAGGGCGCATCTGCGCTACTCAAAAGCCTCCACTGGCACCAAGACCCAAGGAGGTTTATTCATTCAATGATGCCGACACCCTGCAACTCTTTGAGATACTGAAGCAGGGTGACAAGATCAAGCTTCCGGACCCGAAGCGGCCTGATGAAGTCGGAAAAGTGGACAACCCGAGGTACTGTCACTACCATCGGTTTGTCGGACACCCGACTAAGGACTGCTATGTCCTCAAAAATTACATCCAGCGCTATGATCAATACGGATGTAATCTCCGTCGACTACGAAGAGAAGACGGTGTCAGCTAATGTGGTGTCACTTCAGTTCGGCACCTTGCCGCCGACTACCACACAAGATGGCGTCGTCCCCATCCCTAAGGCGACAATGGAGGTGGTGAATTTGCCACCCACCTGTGACAATGTGAGTGGACTTGTCCCACTCACCACATCTCGAGGAGAGGTCCTCTGGGTTCACCCCGACCTCGTCTCCGAGGTAACTCAACCGGAGGTACGCCCTAACTCCAAAGCAAAAGGCAGGAAGATCAAGTCTTGCCGCACGGTCTCTTCTTCAACGGAAGAGGCGCTTCCTGTGCAGACGCGTGCACAACAGAACCCCCAGCCCGGTGAAGCTGCCGCCGAAGTGGTGCCTCCTGGCACCATCCCTGAGGAGGGTTCATCCAAGCCCTCAGCAGCCAATAAACAAAAGCAAGTGGAGGCCCGTTTCGACAGACCTCTGCGGAAAGAAAATGCTTCGGGGCTAGCCAAGCCCCACAATTTTGACATTCTGGCACAACTGGCCAGTACTCCTGCACGCTTGTCTTTGTTCGAGCTCCTGCGTCTCTCCAAGGACTCCCGAGAAGCTCTCTGCGAAGCTCTGAAGGATGCCGAATCCTTTCTCAGTCAGGTCAAGCAACCTGAAGACCTACCAACTACTTGTGCACACTGTCATTGTGCGGATGAAGTTATCCCAAACATAACCTTCACCCAACAAGATATGCTGCTCAAGCATCACCGACATAACCGACCGTTGTATTACACAGGGTACATCGGTTCGGTAAAGGTGAGCAGGATTCAGATCGATCCGGGGTCTTCCCTAAGCATCATTCCAAAGGCGCTGCTATCAAAGCTGGAGATCCCAATGTACCGGCTAGCGTCCTCCAATACGACCATCAGCGGCTTCAACGCCAGCAGAGCGAGCCACTGGGCAAGATCCGGCTGAAGTGTCACATCGGCAGCCTCAAAACTGAGGTGACTTGTTATGTGGTGGATGCCGAGGTCAACTACAACATCTTACTCGGACGACCATGGTTACATGAGTACATGGTGGTGCCCTCCACGCTCCACCAATGCATAAAATATGTATCCACCAACGGCGTCATCCGGACGGAGTTTGCAGATATCGATCCTTTCAAAGGGATTGAGGCCTACTTTACCGATTCCGACTTGTACAAGCCACTTGACGAGGAGGAAGCCAACGACGCCGATGATGAAGCAGAGACGGCAACAGAGCCGGACTTGGAGCCCGAAGCGACTCCTGACGCCCCCTTGAAAATCCGTCTGAAAGGGAGACCACCCCAGAAGGCGCCTCCAATGAGCATCAAGCTATCAGGAAAAGCGCCAGCTCGCGAAGCTCCCCTGAAGATACGCCTCAAGGGGAAGCCACCACAAACAGCGGCTCTCCTGGTGGTAAATTACAAGGGAAGGCGCCACTCATCGAAGGCGCAACCGAGGCACCCCTCAAGGTGCGTCTTAAAGGCAAGCCGCCGCAGTCATCCAAGATGCCGGAGAGGGCTCACATAACCCTCTCAGACCCCAAAGTCAGAGCGGTGGAGGACTCTCCTGATCCGGCCCCAGTGCTTACAGACGAGGAGCTTGGCGAATATATCTCTGCTGATGTAGACGCACCCTCCTTCGACAATGTAATCCCACGGGATAAAATCTCGTACTTTATCAATAATAGAGTGTCTTTCAATTATTCTTGTCTTCCACACTGGAATGCCATGTATACACCAAAAGATGGGCTACGACCTGAAAAGCAATAAAGGCCTAAACTACGGCAAGGGTCGGCATCTCCCTGTCTGGCTTTCGATGCCCAATGGAAAGCCACAGGATTACTATAATCGGACTCGACGGGGTTAGGCTATGTCACGCCGCCATCAACTCCAGAGAGTTCAGACGCAGAAGACATAGAACATTCCCACTCATCAGAAGCATCGACGTGGGACTCCGATACCAGTATCGGATCAGTCTTCAGGAAAGTGCTGTCAGCTAACATGACATCGGCGCAACCTCAGAAAGATGAAGGCGAAGACCAACCGCCGGAACCCTTCGAAGAGGAACCCTGGGCTCAACGCCTAGGAGAACAATGGGAGTCTCGTTTTGAGTTACGAGAACCTCCCACCGAAGACGAAGTCGAGCAAATCGACCTCGGGGATGGGTCTTCTTCTAAACCCATCTTTATCAGCAAAAGCTTGGAAGGAGAAGACCGAGAATCTTTAGTCCAACTCGCTAAGGAGTATATCGACGTCTTCGCCTGGAGCTACGAAGACATGCCGGGTCTCGATCCACAGATCACGATGCATAGGTTGAACATCTTACCAGATGCCAAACCTATCAAACAACAACAGCGACGCTTCCGCCCGGACATCATGAACGCCATCGATCAGGAGGTGGACAAACTCTTGACCAGTGGCTTCATCCGTGAGGAACAACACCCGGACTGGGTAGCCAACGTCGTCCCTGTCACCAAGAAGAACGGGAAGATACGAGTCTGTATCGACTTCAGGGATCTCAACTCTGCTTGCCCGAAGGATGAATTCCCGCTCCCAATCACCGATGTAATGATCGACAACACATGTGGCTTTGAACGCATGTCCTTCATGGACGGGTATTCAGGCTACAATCAAATCAAGATGTTCCCCGATGACGCAAAACACACGTCATTCAGGACTCCAAAGGGTATTTTCTGCTACACAGTAATGCCCTTCGGCTTGAAGAACGCCGGTGCAACGTACCAGCGAGCTATGAGCACCATCTTCCGTCAACATCTTCGCAAGACAGTTGAGTGCTATGTTGACGACATCGCAGTCAAGAGCCGCCTCAAAAGAGATCACCTACAGGACCTAAAGACGGTCTTCGATCTCATGCGGGCACATCAACTCAAAATGAACCCCGCTAAATCCTTCCTGGGGGTTTCTAGCGGCAAATTCTTGGGCTTTGTCATCACGGCAAAAGGCATTCATGTCGATCCCGAGAAGACTAAAGCCATCCTTAACATGGATCCTCCGAAGAACCTTCGAGAACTTCGGGGCTTACAGGGACGTTTGGCATACATCCGGAGGTTCATAGCAAACCTCTCCGGTAAATGTCAACCCTTTACTCAGCTCATGAAGAAGGGAGTCTCTTATGTCTGGACAGAGGAGTGCCAAAAGGCTTTCGACGACATCAAGGCTTACTTAACAAGCCCGCCAGTCCTAGTGGCACCTGTCGCCGGCAAACCATTCCTCCTCTACGTCCGTGCCATGGATCATTCCCTCGGCGCTTTGCTGGCTCAAAACAGCGATGCAGGCTACGAGCAAGCAATCTACTACCTCAATCGAACACTCATCGGGGCCGAACACCGGTACAACCCCGTTGAAAAGGAGTGCTTGGCTTTGGTGTTTGCCATTCAGAAGACTCGTCATTACGTCTCGGGCCAGACAATTCACGTCATCTCCCGAGTCAATCCGCTCAGAGTTCTCATGACGAAGCCAGGGTCATTAAACTCCCGGCTGGCTACATGGGCGATCCTACTAACACCATACAACATGGTGTTTGTCCCGCAGAAGGCAGTCAAGGGTCAGGCTCTGGCTGACTTTTTAGCTGCACACCCCATCCCAGAATCTTCAAAACTCTATGAAGACATCCCGGATGAAGTCCAAGAATCAAACGTCACTGAAGGAAGCCCCGTTTGGCGGATGTTCTTCGATGGTGCTTCAAGAACGGGCCCCAATGGCCAATTCATCGCAGGAGTGGGGGTAGTCTTAGTCTCCCCCGATCAGCTGGTCATCCAGCGCGCATACTCCCTTTCGAAGCCGTGCTCCAACAATGTTGCTGAGTACAATGCACTCGTCATGGGACTCCAGCTAGCACAACAGCTGGGGGTGGATCATCTGGAAGCCTACGGCGACTCGAAACTCGTCGTAAACCAGATTCGGGGGCAATACGAGGTTCTCCATGAAGATTTGATCCCTTACCATGAAGTTGCATTGAACATTATTTCAACCTTCACTGGGTTCTTCATCGAACATGTACCCCGCCTACAAAACTTGGAGGCTGACGCTCTAGCTGGCCTCGCAGCCTCATTGGTCGCGCCCCTTGGGACTCAACACTATGTCACGGTAACTGGCCGAGACTTGATTTGTCCCAGAAACAACCTATGTTTGCAAATGGCTCACGCCATGCCGACAAATACTGGGGTTAATGTCCGAGACTGGAGGTTCCCGTTCATCGACTTCGCTGTCTACGGAATCCTTCCAGAGGACCCGAAGGAAGCCGTCTCAGTCAGGAGACGCTCTCTTCGATTCTACTACGATACAGCCACTAAAACGCTTGTACCGACGCTCCTTCGACGGGCTTCTCCTTCGATGCCTATCTAACGAAGAAGCGGCCGAAGCTCTTCGAGAAGCTCATGACGGAACTTGCGGAGCTCACCAACCAGGGCCTAAGTTGCAAGATCGACTGCGACGTATGGGCTACTACTGGCCAACCATGGTTGCCGACGCAGTGGAATATGCTAAGAAGTGCCATGCATGCCAACTTCATGCAGACTTCATACATACACCATCTGAACCTCTACATCCTACAGTCGCCTCCTGGCCATTCGAAGCCTGGGGCATGGACATTGTAGGGCCAATTACTCCTCCTTTATCGAGAGGACACCGCTTCATCCTGGCCATCACCGATTACTTCTCCAAATGGGCGGAAGCAGTCCCACTAGCAGAAGTAAAAAGCTCCAGGGTGGTCAGCTTTATCAAACACCATGTCATTTACCGTTTCGGGGTACCCCGGCGAATCATCCATGACAATGGTCCTCAGTTTATCAGCCACATTTTCAGCAGGTTCTGTGACAAGAATCGCATTCAAAACGTGGCCTCAACCGCCTACAATCCGGCAGCAAACGGATTGGCCGAGGCATTCAACAAAACTATCGTCAGGCTACTCAAAAAAGTCGTGTCATCCAACAAACGCGACTGGGACGAAAAGCTTGGCGAATGCCTTTGGGCCTACCGCACAACGGTACGGACCCCAACAGGCAACACTCCATTCTCCCTGGTCTACGGGAGCGAAGCAGTACTGCCTCTCGAGATACAGATACCTTCGCTCCGCGTGGCAATCACAAACGATCTCACAGAAGAAGACAATCAACGTCGTCGTCTGCGGGAATTGGAGGCACTTGACGAAAAGCGTCTCCTAGCTCAACAACGCATCGAACTTTACCAAGCTCGTATATCACAGGCTTTCAACAAGAAGGTCAAGCAAAGAACTTTCCAAGTTGGCGACCTGGTTTTAGCAGTCAGAAGGCCAATGGTGTTAACTCACAAGACACCAGGGAAGTTCGAGCCCAAATGGGAAGGACCCTTCATCATTGAGACGGTATACTCAAACGGTGCTTACCGGCTCGCCAAACCCAATAGGGACTTGTTCATGATGCCCATCAACGGCAAGTTCCTAAAGAAGTACTACTCTTGACATCCTCCAAGACATGTATTTCCCCAAACAACCTCTTTTCACAAAATCAATCGCTTCCGGAACCCAGCTGTTCCGTGGCATCCTTCCGTAGAAAGATAACCACGTCCATATTACCTCTGAGTTGTCTCTCTACATCCTACAAAGCGGAACCTTACACTTCGTGAGCTTACGCTATCCTTCATGTTTACCACGTCCACATTACCTCTGAGTAAACATCCCGTACAAACAACTCCTACGTTGTCGTACATTACCTCTGAGTTGTTCAGCGTATCCCCCAGGATCATTCCTACCACGTCCATAAACACCTCTGAGTAGGAAGATTCTATCATTTGAACCTAATGATTGCCATGTCCACATTACCTCTGAGCAAACATGTTGGTTTCTTTATACTTATTATCTGTACCTAAAAACCAAGGTGCGCAAAAGATAATAGGTCCACATAAATCATCAAGTTCATGAAATCAAAAATGAACACATCAAAGAGATAGTGTATTTCTTTATTTTTTAAAAAAGAGTACAGAAATACGCTATTTCTCCAGCAAGAGTTGCAAAAAACACATAAAAAAGAAGAGAAGCTACAATCCCCGATCCTCCCCAGGGTGGGATGAGAGTTCTCTGACTCGACGTCTCAGGTCGGCAGTGCGAGTTTTCACAGTCGCCTGGACTCGCAGCTCGGCTTCTTGACGCATTAACCCGACAGCCTCAGCGGAAGTTTTACTCTCATACTTCTCATCAAGCTGTCGTCGCTGCTGAGCCAAAGCAAGGGTCCGCTGAGTAAGAGTCGTTTCCTCCTGCTTGAATGCTACGTGTTCAGCCAGGACACGCTCAGCCTCTAGTTGAAGTTGGGCCCGCTGGTCTTCAAGACGGCGCATCTGAGCATTAACCTCTGCGATGTTAGCATCCACCGCAGCCCGCTTCTCCGTCGTCTTCTTCATAGATTGAGACAGCTGCTCCACCGCAGCCTCAGTCCCAGCCACTTCACGCTCCCAACTGCTCACCTCGGCTCGATGGGAAGCCTCGATCTCAGCCATCGACTTTCCTATCTCTGCATCTATCAAGACCGAGAGGTCATTTCGTTGGATGCGCTGCAGTTCCGCGAGCCGCTCGTCCAGCTCCATCACCGAAACCTCCAGAATTTCGGCCATATGGTCATGGCCCTGGTGAATGCGGATTAGCTCGATACAAGGCATTGCCAAAGCTTTTGCCGCTGCAAAGCTCCCCTTGGCATCTACCACTGCAGATACACCTTTCTCCAGCATTTTGTACACTCCCTCGACGAGGAATTTCACATACCCGTCGGCTTCCGCGAGCACCTGCGGCGTCATAGCAGGAGTTGAGGGAGCTACTACAGTTTGCGGACCGGAGGAAGATCCGCCGACCTCGATCTGAGAGGTTTGAATCTCGGCAGCAATAGGCTCTTCATCAACAGGGCCCAGACTGCTAGCCCGAGGAGCCGAAGGAACAGAAGGAGCCGGCGCATGCGTCGTGATAGTACCCCAAGTAGAAGGAGCAACAGAGGGTTCCACACCCTTACCCTTCTCAAGCCCGGAGAAATCACTGACGTCAACGGCTACTTCTACCCCCGACATTCTATCAGCATCAGCTACCTCTCCCGGCAAAATGGGGAGATCGACATCTATCTCCTGGCCAGCCCCAGGAGACAAGACCGGCAGAAGGGTCTCACTCTTCTCAAATCCCTCTACAGGGACAAATCTGTCGCTACCGCCTGATCGGTAGCCATCTCTATGTCCATGGTTGAAGCCAAGGTAGGATTCGGCAATGATTCAGCCAACCTCCCTTCATCATGACCAGGAGGGGAATCAACCCTCTCCTCTATCCTCACCGCTTCTGCTGCCCCCGCAACGGACCCTTGCAACGCTGGAGGGACGTCACCAGAAGGCGACGAACTCCAATCCACTTCATCATCAGGATGCCTCGAGTCTGTAGGACCCTCAGCGTCCAAGGCCTCCACGGCAGATGGTACTATCCCAGAAGTTGTTGCGACTTCAAAGTCAGGAGATACTAAAACCTCCGCGGGAACATCTTCGGGACCCTCCTCCACAGGAGACATCATCGTTGGTGGAATGCGCTCCTCAGAAGAGCCTGCCACCTCCTTCGGCTTACTGGTGCCCGATTTCGAAGCACGAGACTTCTTCTTCAATCCCTACAAGAAGAAGAGCATAAGTCGCCACAATGACATAAAAAAAACTGGAATTATGAAGCACACCTTACCTCAGCGGGAGCTAAGCCCGTTGGCGCTACAAGTGGCGTTTCCGTAATCTTCGGGGTCGACGTCCTTCTCGACCTTTTTGGTACAGAAGAACCAGCTTCTGTGTCAGCCCGTCTTTTCCCGACAGACGGGTCTCTCACTGGTGCCACAGCAGCAGCCCGATACCCCGCTAATTCTGGCGGACGATATGACCGAGCTGCCACCAACATATTCGTGGTTGCTTCCAACTGGGTTCCAATGATGAAACTAGTCTCCCTGTCATAACCAGGAGACATAGTATTCATAGTGCAATACAGCTTGGCGGCCGAATATAAGATCGGCGGCCGAGGATTGCGAACTGGTGTGGTAAACTTAACGCTAGTACATCCAGCGTTATAATACTGCCAGCCCCGGGCTCCATCCAGCAAACTCCCGATGAAGCCGAGACTGCTACTGGGATTCCGCAGCATTAGCTGAGTGTAGCCAAATTGACGAGCAAATCGGCTTGGCAAGTACGGTTCCAGATAACACCTGTTCTGATTACGGTAGACCAGATGCGAAGGCCGGATACTCTGCAACCAACGAAAACTCCATTTCGGCAAAGTAACCGCATCCTCGCCAGAATCAACCAAATCCTGGTCGGCCTCGAAATTCTTGAAGATCGGGCCAACCTTCACGATTTCCCACCCCTGAAGGAAGGACAAAACCCTCCTACAAACGGGGACGCCAGTGTAAGACCACTTCCTCTTGTAGAAGCGGCGAATGAAGGCATCTCCTTCAACATGGTCCTCCTGAGGACCAGGACTCATCACATTCGGATGATGTAAGATCAGCCACCCCATAAGATAATGGAAAGGCAGCTCGGCCCGGGGAAAGTTGTCATTATTACCTTTCTCGTGGATCACATCATCAGCAAAAGACCTCAAACCGCGCAGCAGGTTGCACACCATCGCGGGGAGGAGAGCCAGAGGTCGTCCAAAGGCCAACTTCACTGCAGGCAAAATGAGATTCCGATGTACTCTCTCAACAGCACCGGATCCCCCTGCAAATATGCAATCCCGGAGCCATATCATCAAGTAGGCCGTCAACACTGCCTTAGATGACATCCGGTGCCCGCAGTGCCAGAAACAGCTGTACGTGTTCTTGCCGCTCTCATTTGAATGTGGGGTCCTCTCGTCCAGTCGGGTTATTTCAGAACTCACTTCCGCGGGTGTCAAGCCCTGCGGAGTCGCAAACCGGATCCTCGAAGGATCCGCCAAATCCTGTCTAAAAACATAGTCCCTCCAAGCAGTCACGTGAGGTTGGGTCTTACCCTTGTCCCTCCGGTGCATCAGATAATGATGGCTCGTCACCTCCTTGAAAACGGCCATCATCTCCGGGTCTTTATCTTCCAAGACCTGGATCTCTTCATTCGATGGGAAATATTCCTCGTACGGTTCCGAGCCCCAAGGAAGCTTGGACACTTCGTACATCTCATGAAGGGCCAATCCCAACTCCCCCACTGGAGTAAAGAAGCTGCCAGTCTGGGCGTTGAAAAGCTCCAACAGCGCAAGGAACATCGGCTTATTGAGGTCCACGCCTGCCTGCGTGGCCCGAATGGCGGCAGTCAGCCCTATCTCTTTAAGCTCAACTTTGAACCTGGAAAGCACCCAGGAGGTCAACTCGTCCCACTTTGGGATGTAGTGACACCAACCTTCGACTCTAAAACCAGCTGTCGGATACGTGACCTTCGACGTCAGCATCCGATTTGCAAAAGTCGGGGCACTGAAGGGAAACGTGTCATTTGGGACTTCACTATAGATGCTCCCGGGACGCAAAGCTCGGTAACTGAACGAAGAACCAGTTCGTGAAGCGGTCAAGGTGTCTCGCTGGTTCGAGGTGGTGTCAATCGAAAGGGAGCCCCCCAAGGCACCTCCTTGAGAAGGAGTAAGTTCCCAACCCATCCTTCTCTTCGAAGCTAGACGATAAAAGGCTGTCAATGGCAACTGGCGGTCAACCTGCCGTATGTATAACATCATGCCCTTAGCAGCGAAGAACCAGTCTTCTCTGATCTTCAATATCTTCGCCTCGGAAGAGACTAATCGGTCGCCAAACAGAAACGCAGGCTTTAAGAAGGTCACATCTTCAGAATCAGCAGACTTCAGTTTACCGCTCTCCATCATACTCTGGAGGAAAAGCGGCAACTGGACCTGGATTTGTAGCATCCTCTCACGAGGTTGGTCCTGAAGGATAGCATCCTTTACAGGGTTGATCACTGCCTCATCAAAATCAACTCCCATCTGGCAAAGAGAAGCGTCCAGAAGGACCTCATTCAACAAAGGGATCGTCATCGACACTGGCACAACAAAAGTGGAAGTCAGGCAAAAAGACAAAATATGTCAAGCAGACTGGCGCATTGCCAGGGTATGAACCCATACGCATCTGCTTCGGCGCATCATCAGGGCATAGGCCCATGCGCGTCAGCATGTCTCGGCGCATCATCAGGGCGTAAGCCCATGCGCGTTGGCATTGGAGCGTTGGCGCATTATCAAAGCGTGAGCCCATGCGCGTCAGCAAAGGCTTCGGCGCATCTTCAGGGAATAAAACCCATGCGCGTCAGCCATTAAAACCTCGGTGCATGATAAAGGTATAAACCTATGCACGTCGGCAGGACAGAACCTCGGCGTATCATCAAAGACCAAAGTCTATACGCGTCGGCAGTTAGGGCACAGGGCCCAAAACAGAGACGAAACCCACCTGTCACCTCAGGACGAACGTCGGCAAGAGGCGCAAGAGTGATAGGTACATCCTCATCGACGGGCTCCTTCGCTTTCTCCTTCCCCTTGCCGGCAGCGCCGCGAGGAGTCTTGGGAGCCATTCTCTCGAAGAAGGAGAAGTTAGGGTTTTGAAGAAGAAACTCTAAAGAAGCAGAGGCACAGAGAAGAAGAACTCTTTCTCTCTCCGACTCTTACCTATTTATAGGGCATGGTCGCACGCGTGAACAGATGACGTGTGATCTCAGCCGTCGCCTCGGGTTCTGTACAAGGATAGCAGCAAATAAAACCAAAAGATCATCATTAATCTTTTCGGTTACCGAGGCACCATCATCATTAACTGAGAAGAGCATGCGCCCGAACAAGCATGCGCCCAGAAATCATGCGCCCTGACCTCCATGCTTCTTATTCAAAGTAATCCAAAACTTATTCAAAAGTTTTGAAAACTTTGAAGGGGGCCTTGTAGAAGCATGGAATTTCACAACCAGAAAGCCCATGCGCCAGACACTACATGCGCTAGAACTCAGACGAAGAACTTCACAGCAAAGTCAATAAGTATAGACATTTGAAGAAGGACTTTTCATTATATATATAAAAGTCTATTACATGTCTAGAAAAGGTTGTACAAAGGAGAATTTCTAGTCTACAGCCAGCGGCCATCATGCGCCTTCAGATAAGCGCAGCGGCCACCATGCGCCTCCAGATAGGCGCAGCATCACTATACGCCACCAGTGAGGCGCAGCAGATATCATGCGCCTCCATCCAGGCGCATCCCATCATCTCTTCAGCACCTCAGTTATGTGTATCCCTTCAGCCAAATTCTTCCAGCCAGGCTCACCTGGCCGAGCAGAGCCCAGTTATGTGCCGCTCTTCCAACCAGGCTCGCCCGATAAATGCTTCGACACAAAGCATTTAACCCTCTGGCTGGAACCAAGGAAGAGAAGAGCACCGCAAATGCTGTGGCCAGGGGAGGCTTCGAAAGATCCTCCAAAGCCGAAGGAAGACCGTGATCGAAACCACGGCTAAAGGAGCAGCTTTCGACACGATCAAAGTGGGGAAACCCCACTTTGCAGGAAGAGAGAGCCTTGCACCGCCATTCCGATCTACGGCTCTTCCGGAATAACGGAGACGAGGCTCGAGCATCCCTATCTTTGGATGCAACAGGCACCTTCCGCCTGCCTCAGAAGCCCTCGACTCCGTCTTTTGGATGTAACAGTCACCTTCAAGTGTATCAAAGACAACACAGCGTCTCATCTTCACCCTCGGGAGCACTTCGTCAGCAGAATGCACCCGTATGTTCAAGTTCATATTGGAAGTACGTGAGGGAATGAGAAGCAAATCTTCTCTCCATGCCACTATTTATAGGCCGGGCAGATCAAACCCACGCGCCAAGTGGATGGCCCTCCGAATTCCGTACAATGAATTTACATTAAATGGATGAACCGGACGCCTCGAATTCAGCCAAACGGCTATTTATAGCACTCGAAGAGCGAGACAGCCGCATCATTAAAAGACATGTCCGATGCGTCAGCCAGACAGCGCATCACACGGACGCGCCCTTCGGCATTAGGCGCATCACACAGACGCGCCCTACAGTACTCGGCGCATTATAGAGGGTGCGCCCCCACACATCTCCATACCGAGTGGAACGCCAACCGACGCGCCCACTCAGCTGTCCATCGAACGTCACCAACATTAAATGCTGAACTGACAGAGTTGGCAGCACGCCTCCCAAAGTCTGAACAGTTGACAGCTTTATTCAGAAAATGAAGCGTCGGCAACGTCAGCATCATCATGACTCTATTCCGACGGCTACTGCCACGTGGCCACCCGCATGCGCCTCTACGACCATGCGTCCACACCCGCATGCGCCTCTACGGCCATGCGTCCAAACCAGCATGCGCCTCAAAAGCTATGCGCCTCAGACCCTTCACTGATATACAGAGAAGAGTCTCCAGTTGAAGTTTCGCATGCGCCTCAAAAGCCATGCGCCCCAGACTGATCTCTGATCCCGAAAGACAGAAGAAAAGTCGCCTGCATGCGCCTCAAAAGCCATGCGCCCCAGACTGATCTCTGATCCCGAAAGACAGAAGGAAAGTCGCCTGCATGCGCCTCAAAAGCCATGCGCCCCAAATGGTTTGTAACTCCTAAAGGTTATGAGCCGCAGCCTCCTCCTGCGCCCAATCCAAGGCACAGCCCACCAGATCACTCCTCTCCACCAAATCCGAGATCTTCGAACCATGAGTCGACGACACATGTCTTTTGACTCAACTCGTCCAAGATTTCAGCAACGGAAAGATCTTCCCCCTGCTACGTGTCGGCTCACAACAGCAGTATGAAGAGTTCTCCCCCTCGATCAGGGCGCAGCATCCATGCGCCTCCATCAGCAACCTCCACGTGGCGTTCCCACACCGGCGCATCCTACATGCGCGCATGAGCAGCCAGCCTGCAAAACTATAAATAGAAGGATCATCCCCTTCACACAGACGGAGACTCAGAACATAAGACTCACAGAGAATCCACAATAGAGAATCACCGGAGAGGCAGTTCTAGACACTCAACGTCTTCCTCCTCTCGGCAAGCTCCAGCACCCAGAGTAATCAACACCTTCAGAGAACCGATAACCGCCGTCAGCCGGTCAACGGAGTCAACGCATTACCACTTGCTCCATTAGCACTAAGGACCCAGCTTAAACAAAAGTGTACTCCTAGGACTACATCTAAGTCCTATATTGTATCACTGTTCTGTTTGTATTAAGATTTCAATCAAAACAATTTTAATGGCAAACATGCATAACTTTGCCTAACTTACTCAAGCCTACAACTTAACTCGAAGGACGAGCCAAGGCTATGCCAAGCCTTGCGCAGTAGAAACGTGCATGCTTTATCGAGCATTTACGCGGGCGACGCCTATGACTTAGGCTAACTCCTCGTTTGTGTCGAATACCAACTTTTTCCTCTCCCAAGCCGCGGGACGAAGGATCGAGTGTCATTTTCAAAGCACGCTGAGCAACAACTCTAATCAGACCGTGGGACATTTTCCATGTTCTAAACTCGATTTCAATCCGTCGGGATAATTCCCTTTAGCTATGTGGATTCATCTATTTTATTATTAAGCCTACTTGTGCAAGTTGAAAACAAACGAATTATTAAGTGAAGGCTGAGATGAGGCAAGTTTACCAAAACTATCCCACCTGAGCGATGTCTTCGAGTCGCCGTTGTAAGGCCAAGTCCGAACGCCGTCAGCATTTCGATTCCTCCGATTGACTTCGCGGGACGGGGCACTACAGCTAAGGCGTGATGCCGCACGAGCCTAAATTTCGCTCGTGCAAGGCAGTTTCATAACGGCCGATTACATCGGCGGCGGCGGGGTCGTCGCACAGAAGTCCCAAGCAGAAATATTGAAACATGCAGCGGAAATTTAGAACAAGCACACATGAATACAAGTCATTCAAAAGAAGCTCATTATTGATATTGAATACAAGATTATATTTGTGGGCGCAAGGCCAAATTATAAGTCTTTCGTGCTCACTTTTCTCTCATTTTACAATTCACTCTGCTCTCTCTCATCTCTCGATACAATACTTGAATCCAGCGGAAGCTTCGGAAGGCGATGTCCTTACATTATATCCTGTATAAGTCTTTGAGTCCACGCGGCCACACGCTTCGACTCGCCAAGAAACTCCGTGCCTCGACGTCTCCAAGCGAGCTCCGTGCCACGAGCTTCTACCTGTGCCTGCACATGAAATACTGTATGGGTGCAGTACTCAACTGTATTGGTGGAGTGAGCTTCTCGCCCACCCATACAAAATCGACACGTTCATTTACTTTGTGCAGCTTAAAACCCTTTCGACTGTCTTGCTAGTCTTGCCTTAGGATCAATTTTTAGGACAAGGACGTTCGAACAAACCGAGGTGCCATGACCTGGTCGCGCTATAATTCCAACGTGTATTTCGATCGAGGCAGGGCCTCATCGTCTAGGTACTTGACCAAACTTCAACTCGGGACGGCAGGGTCGTGCCATACTCTATTCGAAACTTCAACATATTCGAAAAAACGCTTCGCCGAGGAGCAACTCATACGAACTCGGTCGTGCCAAGACTTTCAATACTTTCGCGTGCCTCTAGACCAATTCTCGTGCTAGCGACGTCAAGGGAGAACGACTCGTGCAGGTCGTGCCTCTAGACCAAGCTTAGACTTGTTCGTGCTTCAAGATGAGCTCGTGCCTAACGACTCCCTGACTTAGCAATGCCGATACGCGAAAGCCAATACGCGAATGCCAATACTTGATACGCGAAAGCCAATACTTGATACGCGAAAGCCTTGCTTAGTGTCGAAGCACGTGTCTTGCTGACATAAACTATAACGCATTCCTTCCGCGCTGATGCATGGCTAGCACTAACGGGATTACATCTTGCTGACTTGATACATGTCGTGCTAGACTGTCTCATGATTCGACCGACGTCGTGCTAGTACTTGACGCTATCCAAAGGCAAACACGCGAATTGCCGCTCTTGCCGACACATCTACATGAGTGGTCACTAGCAATGTCAAGCTATCATAGACTCGGCTCGAGATCTCGGCTCGTCCCTCTGCGGGTAGCTAGCCCGGAGGCGCTTTGTATCTCCCATGCGGTTATCCAGCATCCTACCGTGAGCCGCCTCGCTTCTCCCGTGCCGAATGATCCCGGCGCCCCGAAAATCATTCGAGAAGACTACACCTTGTCGACAAGTTGTCCAATGACCATGCAAGTCTCAACTCGATCTATCCAGTCCTTCCTTAACATGACCATGCTTTCCTTCTATCTGTCGAGACTCCCAAGTAGCGGGACCGATCTCGTGTGCGGAACTTATCAAGACTTAGCGAGACTCTCAAGCAGCGGGACCGATCTCGTGTGCGAAACTTATCAAGACTTAGCGAGACTCCCAAGTTGCGGGACCGATCTCGACGACAACCAGTCCCATGGACTTCCTTTGTTCGTGGCAAGATTTCTACTAAACCGACCGTAGCTCGTGCCTTAGACAGACCTGGTTCTCTAGGCGATGCTAACGCTCAAGTCATATACTTTATACGACGAGCCTTGTTTTCAAGGGACTACGCGACTTGACAACCGCAGATAGAACAGGACAGTGCTAGAATTGGCTTCGATAGCCCAGCACAACTCTTGTCTACTTATTCGGGCAACAAGTCGACGAGCAAAGGCTACGCCGAGCTACGCATCGAGGGAACGTGCTATGCACGGGGTCGACTTGAACAACCAAGTTCGTGCCTAGACTTAAGCCAACAGCCGTGCAAGACGACTTAACTTGAGGGACGTACGAAGGCTATGCCAAGCCTTGCGGGACAGGACCGTACATGCTTTATTAAGCATTCATGCGGGCGACGCCTATGACTTAGGCTGATTCGAGTGTTGGGGCAAAACGACGGGACCGTGCATGCTTTATCAAGCATTCACGCAGGCGACGCCTATGAGTTAGGCTATTTCAAGTGTCGGGACCACTTAGCAGCTTAAGCCAACTTCCTTCTCCCAAGCCACGGGATCGAAGGATCGAGTGTCATTTGAAAGCACGCTGAGACGACTTCTATGTAGACCGTAGGACCATTTTCCATGTTCTAAGATATTCCGACGGGACGGGATTATTCCCTTAGCTATGTGCGTTCGTAGCTTTTATATTAGCCTACTGGTGCAAGTTGAAAACATGCGAGTTATCAAGTGCAGGCTAAGATGAGGCAAGTTCATCGAAACTATCCCAACTGAGTGAGGAGTTGTCACCCCCCGCTCCCGTAGGAGCGATCGTCCTCGCTAAGGCGTGATGCCACACGAGCCTAGATTGCGCTCGTGCAAGGCAGTCTCATAACGGCCCGATTTCATCGGCGGCGACGGGATTGTCGCACAGAAGTCCCAAGCAGAAATATTGAACATTGCAACGAAAATTTAAAACAAGCACACATGAACACAAGTCATTCAAAAGAAGCTCTTTATTGATATTGAAGACAAGATTACATTTGTGGGCGCAAGGCCAAATTACAAGTCTCTCGTGCTCACTTTCTCTCATTTACAAGTTACTCTGCTCTCTCCCATCTCTCGATTACAATGCTTGAGCCAGCGGAAGCTTCGGAAGGCGATGTCCATACATTACGTCTTGTATAAGTCTTCAATCCACACGGCCGCACGCTTCGAATCGCCAAGGAACTCCGTGTCTCGACGCATCTAAGCGAGCTCCACGCCACGAGCTTCTACCTATGCCTGCACATGAACAATGTATGGGTGTCAGTACTCAACTGTACTGGTGGAGTGAGCTCCTCGTCCACCCATACAAAACCTACACGTTCATTTACTTTGTGTAGCTTACAAGTCCCTTACGATTGTCTTTCTAGTCTTGCCTTAGGATCAATTTTAAGACTTGACGTCTAACTAACTCGTTATACGACGACATAGTCGTGCTATCATGTTAACTTGTATTTCGATCGAGGCAGTGCCTCGTCGTGTATTTACTTGACCAAAAACTTGAACTCGGGACGACAGGGTCGTACCGTACTCTATTCGAGACTTCATCATATTCAAGACAGTGCCTCGCCGAGGAGCAACTTATGCGAACTCGGCCGTGCCAAGACCTTTACTCAAATCCAAGTGCCTCTAGACTTTGACTAGACTTGTCCGTGCTTCAAGATGAGGTCGTGCCTAATGACTCCCTGACTTAGCCAACTTATACATTACGGTCCTTTCGACTTAAAGCGATGGCACTTAACTTAACTTATGCAAACTTAGGCAAATAATGCCGATACGCGAAAGCCACTACGCGAATGCCAATATTGATACACAAAAGCCAATACGCGAATGCCAATACTTGATACGCGAAAGCCAATACACGAATGCCAATACTTGATACGCGAAAGTCAATACGCGAATGCCAATACTTGATACAAGAAAGCCTTGGTTTGTGTCGAAGCATGTATCTTGCTAACTTGATACATGTCGTGCTAGACTGTCTCATGATTCGACCGACTCGGTGCTAGTACTTGACGCTATCCAAAGGCAAACATGCGGATTGCCGCTCTTGTCGACACATCTATATGAGTGGTCACTAGCAATGTCAAGCTATCCTGGACACGGCTCGGCGGGGGTATCGGGCCGCCCTTCCAATGGGTAGCTAGCCCCGGAAGAGCCTGTCACGCCCCGCTCCCGTAGGAGCGATCGTCCTCGCTAAGGCGTGATGCCGCACGAGCCTTGATTTCGCTCGTGCAAGGCGGGTTCCATAACGGTCGATTTCAGCGGCTGCGACGGGGTCGTCGCACAGAAGTTCCATGCAGAGACATTAAATCATAGCAGCAGAAATTAAGAACAAACACAAGTCATGCAAAAGAAGCTCTTTATTGATATTGAAACATAGATTACAATAGGGTGCAAGGCCAAGATTTCAAGTCTCTCGAGCTCACTCAAGCTCACTCATCTCACATTATAAGTCACTCAGCTCTCTCTCATCTCTCAACACAAGTCTTGAGTCGGCGGAAGCTTCGGAAGGCGATGTCCATACATTATGTCCCGTATAAGTCTTCAATCCATACGGCCACACGCTTCGAATTGCCAAGGAATTTCGTACCTCGACGCATCCAAGCAAGCTCCGTGCCACGAGCTTCTACCTGTGCCTGCACATGTGAACTATGTGGGTGTCAGTACTCAACTGTACTGGTGGAATGAGCTCCTCGCCCACCCATACAAAACCCGTACATTTTATTTACTTTGTGCAACATAGTCCCTTCTTATCAATTGTCTTTCTAGTCTTGCCTTAGGATCAGTTTTATGACCGACGCCTTGCCTATTTGTGTCTTTAGACCATCTCGTGCTTGCAACGACAATGTTAACTCATACCTTGCCTCAAGAACCTTCTCGTGCCAATAATGTTAACCTATCGAGTCATGTTTGCCTTACGGCTTAAAATCAGAGACGCAACTACGCGATGAAGCTCTATTTTCCGTATGACCGTGCTACAAACCCTTGCTGAGACCGTGCCTCGTAATTCAGTAAGACTTAACCATATTGCCGCCTCGCGGCCCTTGCCTTCTAGCGGCCCTTGCTACTTTGACCACCAACTGACCCAATCAAGACTTGTGAATGTTAGTGTCACTCAACCAACTTTGCCTTGTGGCGGTTTCCTGACTTAAACTCAAACAACTCAACCAACTTAAACAACTTATATGCCGACAACTCAAGACTTGACGCCACATCTCGTGCCGAAGCACGACGCCTATGTTGAAACCCAATCTTAGGCCCAAACTTTGTGTTCTAACTGTACACACCTTCAACAACTCAACTCAATCCAAAGGCACACACGCGGATTGCCGCCATGCCGACTCATCTATATGATTTGGTCACTGACTCCCAGAGCCATCGTGGACTCCTCTAGCTTTTGTTAGACGGACGTCCCTTTCAGCGCAAGGTAGCTAGCCCCGCTGTAAGTCCCCGCCTAACCCGTGCAAAGCACAGCTAATTACTCGTTTCCAATCGACGGCCGCAACGATCCCGTGGCCGCCGGGTTGCCGTGCGGGGAAACGACCCACATTGTCGACAAGTTGTCCATGACCATGCAAGACTCGACTCAAACTGACGTCTCACACAGTCATGCTACCTCTTTCTTCTAAGACTGCCTCGCCGACCTATAGCCGCGAGGCCTCGTCGACCTATAGCCGCGAGCATACTTCTTTCTTGCCCTATCATTTTACTCAACTCAAGAACCACTATTTGCAACACTTTCCAAACTCAATGAATCAACCGTGGCCCGTGCCTGAAAATACTAAGTCCGTGATATCGTGCCTTAAACCAACTTGAACTCTACGCGACGCCACCGCCCAAGACATACTCTATATGACGGGCTTGAAACCGTAAGACTAAGTTGTCATACCCAGCCGTAGAACTCGTAGGACCGTGCTTACCACTACTCCTGATAGCTTAACGTAACTTGTCTAACTTACTTTGCAACAACTCGACGAGCAAAGACTGCATCAAGCTTTGCGTCGTGGGAACGTGTCATGCACGCGTTCGACTTGAACAACCAAGTTATTTGAGGTGCCTAGACTTATGCCACAGGCCGTACAATACAACTTATCCCGTCGACGAGCAGAGGCTATGCCACGCCTTGGGCGAATAGACCGTGCATGCTTTGCGAAGCATTTGTGCGGGCGACGCCTATGAACTTGGCTAACTCTTAGCTTGTGGCAAAGACCAACTTTTCCTTCTCCCAAGCCATGGGACGAAGGACCCAGTGTCATTTTTAAAGCACGCCGTGCACCAACTCTAAGCCGACCATTGGACCTTTCCATATTCTAACTCAATTCGACCGTCGAGATTATTCCCTTTAGCTATGTGGATTCGTCACTTTTATTATCAAGCCTACTTGTGCAAGTTGAAAACATGTGATTTATTATGTGAAGGCTAAGATAAGGCAAGTTCACCGAAACTACCCCACCTGAGCGAGCGGTCGCCTCGACCGAGCAATGTCTTCGAGCAGCCGTTGCAAGGCTTAAGTCCGAACGCCGTCGACGTTCCGATCCCTCCGATTGACTGAGCGGGACGGGGCACTACATCATACACCACTCAGAAAAAGTTTCGTCCTCGAAACTAACAGAGTACTTACTCCTTGACTTATCACTCGAATGTTCAACGACTCTCGCACACTCTACGCCTATGCATTTCCTCAAATCTGAGCCACGCTCGTGCTATCCTCAATCCTTTCTTTCAAACTCACGATCTCAACATCCTCGACACTTTTCCATTCCTCAAGTCTCACTTGAATTCAACGTATCACTTTGTATGGATCGTGCACATATCTTAGGCGTCCCCAAAATACATGTATTTCAGCCAAGTCTCGTGATAGCAAATTCTGCCATTACCACTCGAGTCGGATCGTGCACATATTCAAGCGTCCCTGATATACATGCATGTCAATCGATACTCGCAAGTGGTGCCCCCACAAGTCCTACCACTTCGCACTCGGACGTCTGCCTAACCGCTAGGCTATGTCTTTCCGTCAGTATTGGAATCATAATTCTCAAATACCAATATCAACACTGACCCCATCCTAAGGTCAAACCAAATTGATAGTACGGGCTTTTCTACCCAAGCTCGCATCACTCCGAATTCTAAACTTCGAGCATAGATTGCCTACACACATCCCAATATTTGTCGTACGGGCTCCGAGTCGTCCATCAAAGCCATCCTATTGTAAGTTCATTCAACCAAATCTTCGATACATCAATATCGTTCGTTCAACAAGCTATTTCACATAGTCTATTCCTTCGAACACATTCGACCTAATACGCCTATCAATCCTTCCAAATCAAGCACGCTATTACGTAATTCATCGCTAAACCATAATTCACATTTTATACTCCCCAAGTCATTCATCCCAATTTATATAATCGATTACAAGATCGTCCGACTTAACAATATGTTGCGCCCCGATCTCACGCGAGTCAGATTATCCACGGTGGGCACGAATCACCATGCACGCTCCCGCGAGATAATCATTTTCATCGGGACGTAACTCTTGTTTTGTGTCTAGACTAATTCATTCTCGATGCGTGGATTGGACCTACTCAATCCTCAAGTTTCATTCATTCATCAATCGTAAGTCCTAACATCCTCGAATTCTCTTTCGCATCAAACCGACAAGTTGAGACAATCAACGTTGCCGCGTCCTGATTTTCTGAGTTCGATCATTCCTGCGACATGAATCACCATGTCAGCGCTCACGCGGAACGATCGCCCCAAATCCGACGCAACGCATGTGCGAGGCTAGAGTTGCGCTCGCGCAAGACAAGAATGTCGACGCTGTGGTTATCCGCGTAACTCTCAAGACACAATCGTTTTCATCCAACATTCATCTCAATCCAAAAATCCAAAGCATAGCATCCAATCGAACAATAACACTTGCACGATTGTCATTCGTCGAGTCAGAGTACCCCCGAGTTATCGTATATCAATCTTTGATACGCCTCAATACCATCGATGATGTGCGTAACCTGACGATCTTCCTTTGCAACCAATTTTGAGTCGTGTGAATGGTGCCATCGTTCGACTGGATAATCTCCTCAACATTCAAGTTCTAGTTCAATCATTATCCCTCGAATCCTTAATCGATCGATCGACATCCCTGAGGCTATCGCATACACCACTCATGGATGAAGTCATTCAACAAATCTTCAACTTATCATTTGATTCAAAATTGACTTCTTCAATTTTTCCGTTCGAACCATTCCTCGAATTCCAAGCACGCTCACCTATATCGTACCAACGTTATTGTCGCTCGATAGCACCCCTATCAACAGTCATCCCACATTTACTCAATCGAGTTCAACTCATTCTAGCTCGAACATTTCAATTCCCGTACTCGACTTTTCTAAGGTTGACGCAACTTTGGTGTATATGACCAGTCCGACTTAGCCAACCGTGCTTACGTAAACCATCTTTTATTTTGTTATCAAAAATTGTTCTCCTACGTTTTGCAAAATAGATAGACTTATTGTATGGACATCCTGTGGAACATTTGAGAGAGAGCACACCAACCATATCAATATGCGGAAGCAACAGAGTTTGCGAAAACAACGAGTTAAAGAATTCAATCGATAGTCCAAGGACGTAAAGTCGTACTCTGATACCATTATATCATGCCCCGCTCCCGTAGGAGTGATCGTCCTCGCTAAGGCGTGATGCCGCACGAACCTAGATTTTTGCTCGTGCAAGACGGGTTCCATAACGGTCGATTTCAGCGGCTGCGACGGGGTCGTCGCACAAAAGTCCCATACAGAGACATTGAATCATAGCAGCAAAAATTAAGAACAAACACAAGTCATGCAAAAGAAGCTCTTTATTGATATTGAAACATAGATTACAATAGGACGCAAGGCCAAGATTACAAGTCTCTCGAGCTCACTCAAGCTCACTCATCTCACATTACAAGTCACTCAGCTCTCTCTCATCTCTCAACACAAGTCTTGAGCCGGCGGAAGCTTCGGAAGGCGATGTCCATACATTATGTCCCGTATAAGTCTTCAATCCATGCGGCCGCACGCTTCGAATCGCCAAGGAACTCTGTACCTCGACACATCCAAGCGAGCTCCGCGCCACGAGCTTCTACCTGTGCCTGCACATGTGAACTATGTGGGTGTCAGTACTCAACTGTACTGGTAGAATGAGCTCCTCGCCCACCCATACAAAACCCGCACGTTTTATTTACTTTGTGCAACATAGTCCCTTCTTATCAATTGTCTTTCTAGTCTTGCCTTAGGATCAGTTTTATGACCGACGTCTTGCCTATTCGTGTCTTTAGACCATCTCGTGCTTGCAACGACAATGTTAACTCATACCTTGCCTCAAGACCCTTTTCGTGCCAACAACGTTAACCTATCGAGTCGTGTTTGCCTTACGGCTTAAAATCAAAGATGCAACTACGCGATGAAGCTCCATTTTTCGTGTGACCGTACTACAAACCCTTGCTGAGGCCGTGCCTCGCAATTCAGTAAGACTTAACCATATCGCCGCTTCGCGGCCCTTGCCTTCTAGCGGCCCTTGCTACTTTGACCACCAACTGACCCAATCAAGACTTGCGAATGTTAGTGTCACTCAACCAACTTTGCCTTGTGGCGGTTTTCCGACTTAAACTCAAACAACTCAACCAACTTAAACAACTTATATGTCGATAACTCAAGACTTGACGCCACATCTCGTGTCGAAGCACGACGCCTATGTTGAAACCCAATCTTAGGCCCAAACTTTGTGTTCTAACTGTACACACCTTCAACAACTCAACTCAATCCAAAGGCACACACGCGGATTGCCGCCATGCCGACTCATCTATATGATTTGGTCACTGACTTCTAGAGCCATCGTGGACTCCTCTAGCTTTTGTTAGACGGGCGTCCCTTTCAGCGCAAGGTAGCTAGCCCTGCTGTAAGTTTTCGCCTAACCCGTACAAAGCACAACTAATTACTCGTTTCCAATCGACGGCCGCAACGGTCCCGTGGTCGCCGGGTTGCCGTGCGGGGAAACGACCCACCTTGTCGACAAGTTGTTCATGACCATGCAAGACTCGACTCAAACTGACGCCTTGGGCGAATAGTGTAGCTCCCCTCCCCAAAAATTTAGAAATATTTTATTATTACTTAAATAGTGATTACTAGATTTTATAAATAATTATTTAGTTTATTATTATGGTAAATGATTTTAGTCGTTGTTAGGAATTCGAGTACAAAGTGATTAGAGATCGTGACACTTTTACGTCTCCTTTGGGGTCTTCTTGATATCTGAGAAGAGGAGGTGTGGCACATTCTATCTAAGGGGCCAAATATTATACAGTTTCAATGAGTTATTGTTTAGAAATTATATTTGACTTAGTTTTCCTTGACACTTCAATATCCATCTTTCTACAGGGTGCTCTATTTTGGTGGAATTAGATTTCATGTTTGGATAATTTCCTGGCAACCTAAAACTTCGAAGCTAGACAAGAAAACAAAATTTATTGAGTTTGATGAATACTTCACCTATCAACATTATTTAGGTTTCCCTATTGCTGCACATGCAACAGGTGTTGCCGTGTGGATATTTTGTTGTGTCCATGCAGAACTGATCTAAGAAGCCCCGCTACTGTTGGCTTTGGAAGTTCAGCATATTATCATCTCGCAGATTTTATATCAGCTAGATATATTTCTAGTGATGTATACACCGTTATTGATCTATTGAATTTTGTTATTATTATTGTATTTTTTATTATCAGTTTATCGAGGTTATCATTATATAATACTATTATTATGGGTTATATATTATATTTTTTTCAATAAATGTTATAAATATATATATTCGTATTTATATAAAATAAGCCCAACTCTAGGAACAAAGGCCAGTGGAGTCTAATTGAGTTTATGGAGGTATATATATATATATATATATATATATATATATATATATATATATATATATATATATATATATATATATATATATATATATATATAATAGGCATATATATATATATATATTTATAATTTATTAATGTATATATATACATATATATATATATTATAAATATATATACGATTGTGGGAGTATATATATATAAAGGTATACAAATAGATGTTAATGTTAATAAAAGAAGGAATTAAGGGAATCGACATTGTTCGGAACAGGAACAGACCCAGTCAGCCCGAGTAGTGCTTCCCCCCCCACACAAGCAGGAAATCCCAGCCAAGCAACTCAAAGTAGCCGAGCAAAGGCCCAGCCCGAGCCTTAAGTATTAAACAGTGGTTTATATATACATCGTGTATATATATATATATAGAGATCGGGAAGTAAACCTAGAGAACGAAAAACCCTAACTCCTCGACGCAACCTCCGCCACCACCCTGCGCGCGCGCGCGCCCCGCCGCGGTCTGGTCGGCCGTCGGCCGGCGACGGAGTCGCCGTAGAGCTTCGCGCGCGCGCCACGCGAACCGGGAGACAGCAGCGATCACAGCCACGGAAGCCCCACTTCGCAGCGCGAGTACGCAACAACCGATCGATCGTTTTCCGTTCCGAAAAACCTGGTACGTTCCCGATATAACCAACTCCAATCTCCTTCAATTAGTTTAAATTTAGACGCACCACGTTGTCCGAAAAACCGACGCAAAGTCGGAGGAAAAACCTGTCGAAACAGGGCACGTTTAACAGTCCAATCACCCACATTTGCGGATCGTTTCCGATCGATCCAGTACCACACTAGAAATACTATTTGAAGACACTTTTAGACAACATGTAGGGCTTCGAATTCCTTCTTACGGAATTTGAAATCATCGACTCAGCGTCGAGAAATCAAATTCCGAAGTTTGCCGAAAACCTGTTTTAAAAACATTGAATTTGTTCCACACGACGTGCGTCACGCCAATCGGGACGACGTGGTCGCGCACCGAAAGGATCGAAAGCTGCGTAACAGCTTCGTGGTCGTGTGGGCTTTGACGGAATTCAAATTGGTCGCGTGTGCGCGACGAAATTGATGCGTATCCGTCAAAATTCACCGTATCGTGCACGTTGCAAATTCTCCAATTACTTTGTGCACGCTCATCGGATCGAGACGAAACTTGCGCCAACAGAACCGTATCGTTTTTCTGGTCCTGTATGCCAAGTTTGGTCCGATTCTGAGACCGTTGATAAAAACACCGTTTTGCGGGCCCCACGGTCCCACTCAACGGGCGATTTTGTGCACGGCCCGCCGGAATCCAACTTTGGACATACGGTTGGGTTCGTGTCAGAAAACTGGATCCGTAGACATGTAGTTTGACGACTTTAGAGACCGTTGACTCTGGCACGCTTTTCGGTGCAAAGCGGGTCCAACGGCGGACATCGTTTTTGCCCGAAATTACCGTTTTGCCCCTGTGTCCAGAATTGGACGTAAGGACAGGCAATCCTAGCTAATTGGACTATTATGAGATCATTGGTATTGTTTATTTCAGCTTTCGGGGACTGTTGTACGGGTTTTGACTATAGTGGCACATTGAGTAGTTCAGATTGTCGGTTTCACCAGCAAAGGACCACAGGCGAGTACAGTTTATTGTTTGCATTTCGATATTGATCTTTACTATATTTCATTGATTAGTCATTGGTTATGTGATTATTTTCTATTATAAATTGTTGAGTCGGGAATGAGAAGTACCAAAGATGTGTGATCTGACCTTAGACCGTGTAGACCGTGTAGACCGTGTTGCATTTATTTCTTGTAGACCGTGTAGACCGTGTTGCATTTATTTCTTGTAGACCGTGTAGACAGTGTTTATTTATTTCTTGTAGACAGTGTAGACAGTGCTTTATTTACTGCATTTAAACTGTGTAGTTAGTGATTATTATTCTGTAGACAGTGTTTCTTTATTGCTATATTTTCTGTAGACCGTGTAACTGTAGACCGTGTAATTGTAGACCGTGTAACTTTAGACCGTGTAACTTTAGACCGTGTAGACCGTGTCGCATAATTGTCCCGAGACCGATCACATATCAAAGGTACTTCTAACAGTCGGGGAGAGTATTTTGTGTCTATTTACTTACTATTGGTTTTTATATTTCATGTTTAGTTTCAAACCCATGATTGATGTCTAACCTTTGTTTATAGTCATCTTCTTTATTTGAAATTGCATTCAGTGAATTGTGCTCGTTCCATTCCTGACTGGAAACCAACATTTTCAGGTTAGCCGTGGATTCACTTAGCTTGGGGAGTGACGGGAATACTTGCAGACAAAGGCCTAGAGACTAGCTAGATAGTTGAGTTGTAGTCATTCATTTTTGTACAAGTTTATATTTTTCTACAAATGTAAAACTTGTGATCATTGTAAATTAAATTAATTGTGTGAATGAGTATTATTTGTGATTTGATCTCATGGCCGTGACAGCGTTCTACCGCCGACACTGCGGTGTAGGCTGGCTTGGACACGTCTCGTATCCGTTCAAAAAAAAAAAAAAACGGGTGCGGGTCGTGACAAGTTTTTGTGGTGGCCCATGCAGGTCAGTCTTCGCAAATCTTGCGAACTCGTGATGGTACTTAAGTTAGTCGTACTATTGCGAGCCTGCGAACAGAAATGCTCATTCACGAATTAGAAATTAATTTAATTTACGAGAATGACTAGGACTAGGAGTCCCTTATACAAATTTACCGACGGGTAGTCTAGGCCATGCAATTTAGATGAGGAGTTATTAATGTTGATGGTTTGTCAGATCCCCATAGGTACACTATTATCTCTCGATATGACGATATGATCTGCTGTGGATAGACTATTCGCTTGGTGAGACAGGGCTTCATAGAGATAATGATCTAACCTTGATAAATGGTGCAACTCCTTCTCCTTGCCCTTGGACATCATCCTCACATCTTAGTCAAATTGCTTATTTAGTTCTAGTTGCCCTAAGAATTATTATCCATTATATAATTTCTGCTTATGTTATCCATAGACGAACCTCGAGTTAGTTTCAACTCAAAGTTTTTCCTCAATGGTTTGGATATACATGAAATAGATACTAGAATGTTTGTAACTCTTTTCCTCGGTTTGTTCCTCCATGTTCATCCTTTATTCTAAGGATTGTGACTGATAGGACAAATGCTTACACTTTATTTCATAGGCAACTTGTTTGAATCTCTAGAAGCTCATGGATTTTTTCAGATGTAGTTAAGGAAATGTTAGTTAACTCATAATGGCAGGACAGCAGCGCACTGTCGCCATTTATTTAAATTATGAAGACTCTGGATTCCCTGCAGCCAGCAGCGCACTGGCAAGGCACGATCCTTAGAGTTGGAATAGTTTAAGAGAATATAGGTTTAGAATATTGCTAAACTATAGCTAGTGATCCTCTTTGACCGTAGTCACCCTTGTGTCCATATAAGGTAGAGTATCGGATATCATATCACCCTGAAATCACGAATCCAAGAGTTTACCACAGCCCGATTTTACGGGCGAGGCGTAGCCCTCAGTGAAATGACTTCAGACGTGATTACAAATTAAGGATACTATAGAGGATAGGACGGTGCCCTGTATGTCACATAAGATCCAAGGCTAATTCCAGCGGAAGTTCTGCAGGATGGATAACATGTCTCTCGACCTAGTAATCCGTGGTTCTTGTGATCTATTGACGAGAAAATTGACTGACACTAATAGGTTTACTAGAACGTAGAATTCAGAAGTCCATAAACCATTAGTCGACCAAGGCCTTAAGGATAAGAAGAAAGTGGGATGACTTATAAGCAAGAACCCCAGGTGAGTTTTCGTTTCTCACAAAACTCGAACTACTTGTGCCTCTTTTCAAAAATCTCGCGTACTTGTATCTTGACTATCTCGACCAAGGTTGCCATCACAGCCTAGTTTTGCAAGCTCATTCTTTTATCGAGCTTGATTCAAGACATATGTTTAGTGGGGACGCCTGCTAACTTACTGTCTAATCAGAATCAGTGTATTATGGTCTGATCAACCATGATGCATTTGGTTCGCTCTTCGTTTAATTACACTACGTGGATGGAGATATATAAGTATCTATGATCTCATCCGCGACTGCTTGACAATTCATCTTAAATTAAACGTTCGCCTTTGAATCACGTGATTGTATTCAGTGACATCTTTCTTGAACTCTTTATTATTTTTCTCTTTCACTGATTTGGAAAGACGAAAGCTCGTGAATGATAGATAGATATAGAATATTCCCCGTGGCTATGATAGTTGTAAACACAAGTGTAGCTATCCACAGCCAGCCAGTGACTAGAACCTTACCTCAAGTTACTCGTCCCCTCTGCGACCCTAAAACTTATTATCATGATTTTCTGGTCATTGGAGTCCGAGAATGGTTAGGATCCTTTCCTTGACCAAATACCAACCTAGGAGACTACCTATACTTAAGAAACCAATTATCGTGAGGCTCTAACTATCTGCTTGAAACTTGCAACCCTTGTGTCTTGACTCAACCACCCCTCGACCAAAGCCCACAGTTAGATAGGAGATGAGTGGACAAAAGGTAAGGACAATAATCGGACAGCTCGACACAAATAGAAATTTATGACCCAATTGTTAGAAAACCTCTTCATATGATGTGCCTTAGAAATGGTTATCCCGTCGATAACTCTTGTATACTATGGATGTGTAAGTTCATCTAATTCGTTGACCTTGTGTCATTGTACACACTCGTTTTCCATTTATTGAGGATGATCCTTGACTTGACTTATATCTACCATATCCTATTACGTCGTACCTTGTTCTTTATTACCGAGAATCGAGGTACAATAACCGGACCTTGGAATTCTTCTAACCCCATTACTCCTAAGACCATGCCCTAATTTCTAAGGAGGGTAGACTGTAAGCCTTCCAAAATCTTGGGATATACAAGGATTACCGATGGATTTGAATAACTTCCATTAGGATGATGATTAGTGCTCTTGGACTCCCACTTTTCATTTAGATCATTTTGTGTCCTCGATCGTGCCGTTAATATTCGAAGCACGAGACCAGCTGTTATCTTCCAACAAATTTCATATGCAAGATCTAGACGAGTCCACCTTCATCTAGGTATATCATGTCCCACTCAAACACGTCCCCTTGTACCCTATTTTTATGGTACGACTTTCAGGTTAAAAGGACTAGCTATAAACCTTACCATAGTACCGGTATACCTTCCGACTTCCACTAGAGCCACAACTTCGACCCAATTCCTGCAACCCAATATATGGTTGTGACCGACTCGAGCCCACTGCGCACATGTCACCAGTGTGCCACTCAATGGTGTCTTCTCGTGCCACTTAAACACAGAAGTCACGGAAGACGCATTTGGGCTTTAGGGACCTAGCTAACCAACCTGCTTGATAAATAGCTCTACCACTTGGGTGAAACATATTCTAGGATACCCTAACCTAGTAAAAATGGGTTATCGTTGGGACCTTGTTCAGTCCGTACGGATTGAAATTCAGGGTTCATCCAACTAACGATTGGTGTCCAATCGGAGAACCCATTAAGATCCAGTTAAACCATCCATGCATACCACCATAGTTGACTATAAAATCGGACTATTTGAGATAGGTCCCTATACCGAGTATGTAGCCTCCATCTCGTAGAATGTGAAGGCATTCGTAACCCTTATCCCGTCTACCTAGGAGTCGCGATACGATCTTGTATTGCATTTATATCTCTTATTGGTGTTTAAATAACCACGGAAAAGATCATAATCTTGATTTCCCCAATTCTGTTCTATTGTGGAAACTTGCTTAGAATTTTGGGAACGAAATTTCCGTATTGCTTGGATTGTAAGGCCCTCCAAGAAACGAGGAGTTCTTCGATTTAGCAAGTGACTGGACTAGAGTAGCCAATTTAGCAATAGGTCAATGGTTCATGAATTTTCTATTCTAGCTGTACCATTGGATACCGCTACCGCGCTTGAAACTTCGTAATTGCTTCCGATTATCCTTCCTTATCTTCCTGTCCTTCCTGTTGTAGAGTGACAAATGGTCATGCTTATTAGAATTTACCAATAATTCTTAGCTACTTGTATAAATTTGTTTGCATGTTAGATTTTGGGTGATTTGATAGATAGGAGAGGATTATAGTGGCCAAAAGCAGTAGGTACCTATTGATAGAAATTTTAGCAAACCGTTGGATGATTTTAAAGTTTAGTGACATGAGATTTGAGGGAGTAGTGTGACCAAAGGTGGGTAGAAGTCCTCGAGATTTCGTAAATGCCAAATGACTAGAGCAGGCCATAAATATTTTTGAAGAATTAAATTGAGGAGATTAAGGTTAGAGTAGACTTTCTTTTGAATTCTAAGAAATAGTTATGATATAGAATTTCGAGGACGAAATTATTTTAAGGTGGGTAGATTTGTAGCTCCCCTCCCCAAAAATTTAGAAATATTTTATTATTACTTAAATAGTGATTACTAGATTTTATAAATAATTATTTAGTTTATTATTATGGTAAATGATTTTAGTCGTTGTTAGGAATTCGAGTACAAAGTGATTAGAGATCGTGACACTTTTACGTCTCCTTTGGGGTCTTCTTGATATCTGAGAAGAGGAGGTGTGGCACATTCTATCTAAGGGGCCAAATATTATACAGTTTCAATGAGTTATTGTTTAGAAATTATATTTGACTTAGTTTTCCTTGACACTTCAATATCCATCTTTCTACAGGGTGCTCTATTTTGGTGGAATTAGATTTCATGTTTGGATAATTTCCTGGCAACCTAAAACTTCGAAGCTAGACAAGAAAACAAAATTTATTGAGTTTGATGAATACTTCACCTATCAACATTATTTAGGTTTCCCTATTGCTGCACATGCAACAGGTGTTGCCGTGTGGATATTTTGTTGTGTCCATGCAGAACTGATCTAAGAAGCCCCGCTACTGTTGGCTTTGGAAGTTCAGCATATTATCATCTCGCAGATTTTATATCAGCTAGATATATTTCTAGTGATGTATACACCGTTATTGATCTATTGAATTTTGTTATTATTATTGTATTTTTTTATCAGTTTATCGAGGTTATCATTATATAATACTATTATTATGGGTTATATATATATTTTTTCAATAAATGTTATAAATATATATTCGTATTTATATAAAATAAGCCCAACTCTAGGAACAAAGGCCAGTGGAGTTTAATTGAGTTTATGGAGGTATATAATATATATATATATATTATATATATATATATTATATATATATATTATATAATAGGCATATATATATATATATTTATAATTTATTAATGTATATATATACATATATATATATATTATAAATATATACGATTGTGGGAGTATATATATATAAAGGTATACAAATAGATGTTAATGTTAATAAAAGAAGGAATTAAGGGAATCGACATTGTTCGGAACAGGAACAGACCCAGTCAGCCCGAGTAGTGCTTCCCCCCCACACAAGCAGGAAATCCCAGCCAAGCAACTCAAAGTAGCCGAGCAAAGGCCCAGCCCGAGCCTTAAGTATTAAACAGTGGTTTATATATACATCGTGTATATATATATATATAGAGATCGGGAAGTAAACCTAGAGAACGAAAAACCCTAACTCCTCGACGCAACCTCCGCCACCACCCTGCGCGCGCGCGCGCCCCCGCGGTCTGGTCGGCCGTCGGCCGGCGACGGAGTCGCCGTAGAGCTTCGCGCGCGCGCCACGCGAACCGGGAGACAGCAGCGATCACAGCCACGGAAGCCCCTTCGCAGCGCGAGTACGCAACAACCGATCGATCGTTTTCCGTTCCGAAAAACCTGGTACGTTCCCGATATAACCAACTCCAATCTCCTTCAATTAGTTTAAATTTAGACGCACCACGTTGTCCGAAAAACCGACGCAAAGTCGGAGGAAAAACCTGTCGAAACAGGGCACGTTTAACAGTCCAATCACCCACATTTGCGGATCGTTTCCGATCGATCCAGTACCACACTAGAAATACTATTTGAAGACACTTTTAGACAACATGTAGGGCTTCGAATTCCTTCTTACGGAATTTGAAATCATCGACTCAGCGTCGAGAAATCAAATTCCGAAGTTTGCCGAAAACCTGTTTTAAAAACATTGAATTTGTTCCACACGACGTGCGTCACGCCAATCGGGACGACGTGGTCGCGCACCGAAAGGATCGAAAGCTGCGTAACAGCTTCGTGGTCGTGTGGGCTTTGACGGAATTCAAATTGGTCGCGTGTGCGCGACGAAATTGATGCGTATCCGTCAAAATTCACCGTATCGTGCACGTTGCAAATTCTCCAATTACTTTGTGCACGCTCATCGGATCGAGACGAAACTTGCGCCAACAGAACCGTATCGTTTTTCTGGTCCTGTATGCCAAGTTTGGTCCGATTCTGAGACCGTTGATAAAAACACCGTTTTGCGGGCCCCACGGTCCCACTCAACGGGCGATTTTGTGCACGGCCCGCCGGAATCCAACTTTGGACATACGGTTGGGTTCGTGTCAGAAAACTGGATCCGTAGACATGTAGTTTGACGACTTTAGAGACCGTTGACTCTGGCACGCTTTTCGGTGCAAAGCGGGTCCAACGGCGGACATCGTTTTTGCCCGAAATTACCGTTTTGCCCCTGTGTCCAGAATTGGACGTAAGGACAGGCAATCCTAGCTAATTGGACTATTATGAGATCATTGGTATTGTTTATTTCAGCTTTCGGGGACTGTTGTACGGGTTTTGACTATAGTGGCACATTGAGTAGTTCAGATTGTCGGTTTCACCAGCAAAGGACCACAGGCGAGTACAGTTTATTGTTTGCATTTCGATATTGATCTTTACTATATTTCATTGATTAGTCATTGGTTATGTGATTATTTTCTATTATAAATTGTTGAGTCGGGAATGAGAAGTACCAAAGATGTGTGATCTGACCTTAGACCGTGTAGACCGTGTAGACCGTGTTGCATTTATTTCTTGTAGACCGTGTAGACCGTGTTGCATTTATTTCTTGTAGACCGTGTAGACAGTGTTTATTTATTTCTTGTAGACAGTGTAGACAGTGCTTTATTTACTGCATTTAAACTGTGTAGTTAGTGATTATTATTCTGTAGACAGTGTTTCTTTATTGCTATATTTTCTGTAGACCGTGTAACTGTAGACCGTGTAATTGTAGACCGTGTAACTTTAGACCGTGTAACTTTAGACCGTGTAGACCGTGTCGCATAATTGTCCCGAGACCGATCACATATCAAAGGTACTTCTAACAGTCGGGGAGAGTATTTTGTGTCTATTTACTTACTATTGGTTTTTATATTTCATGTTTAGTTTCAAACCCATGATTGATGTCTAACCTTTGTTTATAGTCATCTTCTTTATTTGAAATTGCATTCAGTGAATTGTGCTCGTTCCATTCCTGACTGGAAACCAACATTTTCAGGTTAGCCGTGGATTCACTTAGCTTGGGGAGTGACGGGAATACTTGCAGACAAAGGCCTAGAGACTAGCTAGATAGTTGAGTTGTAGTCATTCATTTTTGTACAAGTTTATATTTTTCTACAAATGTAAAACTTGTGATCATTGTAAATTAAATTAATTGTGTGAATGAGTATTATTTGTGATTTGATCTCATGGCCGTGACAGCGTTCTACCGCCGACACTGCGGTGTAGGCTGGCTTGGACACGTCTCGTATCCGTTCAAAAAAAAAAAAAAACGGGTGCGGGTCGTGACAAATAGACCGTGCATGCTTTGCGAAGCATTTGCGCGGGCGACGACTATGAACTTGGCTAACTCTTAGCTTGTGGCAAAGACCAACTTTTCCTTCTCCCATGCCATGGGACGAAGGACCCAGTGTCATTTTTAAAGCACGCCGTGCACCAACTCTAAGCCGACCATTGGACCTTTCCATATTCTAACTCAATTCGACCGTCGAGATTATTCCCTTTAGCTATGTGGATTCGTCATTTTTATTATCAAGCCTACTTGTGCAAGTTGAAAACATATGATTTATTATGTGAAGGCTAAGATGAGGCAAGTTCACCGAAACTACCCCACCTGAGTGAGCGGTCGCCTCGACCGAGCAATGTCTTCGAGCAGCCGTTGCAAGGCTTAAGTCCGAACGCCATCGACGTTCCGATCCCTCCGATTGACTGAGCGGGACGGGGCACTACATCGCCGATACTCCCATGCGGTTATCCTGTATCCTGCTTTGAGCCGCAACTCGCTTCCCCTGGACGAATGATCCCGGCGCCTTGGTAATCATTCGAGAAGACTACACCTTGTCGACAAGTTGTCCAATGACCATACAAGACCCAACTCGATCTATGGAATCCTTCCTTAACATGACCATGCTTTCCAACTTTCTATCGAGACTCCCAAGCCGCGGGACCGATCTCGTGTGTTTCCTTTTAAGACATAGCGAGACTCCCAAGTAGCGGGACCGATCTCGTGTGCGGAACTTATCAAGACTTAGCAAGACTCCCAAGTAGCGGGACCGATCTCGTGTGTGGGACTTATCAAGAATTAGTGAGACTCTCAATTAGCAGGACCGATCTCGGCGACAACCAGTCGCATGGACTTCTTTTGTTCGTGGCATGCTATTTGCTAAACCGACCGCGGCCCGTGCCTTAGACAGGCCTGGTTCTCTAGGCGACGCTATCGCTCAAGTCATATAGTTTATACGAAGAGCCTTGTTCTCGAGGGACTACGCGACTTGACAACTGCAGATAGAGCGGGATAGTGCTAGAAATGGCTTCGATAGCCCATCACAATACTTGTCTAACTTATTCGGACAACGACTCGACGAGCAAGAGCTACGCCGAGCTACGCATCGAGGGAACGTGCCGTGTACGCGTTCGACTTGAACAACCAAGTTCTCGGGTGCCTAGACTTAAGCCAACAAGCCGTGCATGACGACTCAACTTGCAGGACGTACGAAAGCTATGCCAAGCCTTGTGGGACAGGACCGTGCATGCTTTATTAAGCATTCATGCGGGCGATGCCTAGGACTTAGGCTGATTCGGGTGTTGGAGCAAAACGACGGGATCGTGCATGCTTTACCAAGCATTCACGCAGGCGACGCCTATGACTTAGGCTATTTCAAGTGCCGGGACAACTTAGCAACTTAAGCCAACTTTTCTCCCAAGCCACGGGATTGAAGGATCGAGTGTCATTTGAAAACATGCTGAGCCGACTTCTATGAAGACATGCGAGTTATTAACAAACCTAACTTGTGCGAGTTGAAAACATGCGAGTTATTAAGTGAAGGCTAAGATGAGGCGAGTTTACCGAAACTACCCCACCTGAGCGAGGAGTCGCCTCGACCGAGCGAGCCTTCGAGCAGCCATTAAAAGGCTAAGTTCCAACGTCGTTGGCGTTTCGATTCCTCCGATTGACTTTGCGGGACGGGCACTACATCATACACCACTCAGAACAAGTCTCGTCCTCGAGACTTTCCTGAAGGCAAGCAATCCTACCATTTCTATGGCCAAGACTTAATCGAGCCTAGATACGGAATTATAACAGTCGTGCGGGGTACACCTACGCGTTTCCTTGAGTCCGAGCCACTCTCGCACTATTATCATTCTTTCCCTTAACACGAATTCAAGTTCTCGACATTCTTCCATTCCCCAAGTCTCATTTTAATTCAACATATCACTTGGCTGGATCGTGCACGCATTCCTAGGTATCTCCAAAATACATGCATTCACCAAGCCGTATAACGGAGAATTCGTCGTTCTCACTCGAGTCGCATCGTGCACATACTCAGGCGTCCCTGAAATATATGCATGTCAGCCGAATCTCGTGAGGGGTATTCCTATATTCGTGATTCACTATATCCATTCAAAACAATCCTCAAGATCAATCTTTCGATTGATAACTCATGAGACAGGGCGTCTCGCCTAACCGCTAGGCCATTTCTTTTCGAGGCTAAGTCAATGTCAGGATTGGAATCATAGTTCTCCAACAATAATGCCAACACTGACCCCAATCCTAGGGTCAAACCAAAGTCGGTAGTACGTGATTTTCTACCCAAGCTCGCGTCACTCAGATTTTAAACATCGAGCACGTTCACCTATTCGCATCAATACATTCGTTGCGCATATTCGAATCCATTCAAATCATCAATTCTAACCAATTCATGTATTCGATCACGAGATCGTCTAGCTTTGATAATATGTTGTGCCCTAATCTCACGCGAGTTCGATTATCCATGGTGGTTCATGAATCACCATACAACGCACCCGCGGAATAATCATTCTCATCGGGGCGTAACTCTTGTTTGAGTCCAGATTAATTCATTCTCGATACGCAGATTGGACCTACGCAATCCTCAAATTCAATCATCAAGCACACTGAGTCATTCTCAATTTCACCTTCGCGTCAAACCACAAGTCGAAGCACACAAATTGCCACGCCATGCTAGTTCAATCACCCCCGCTGTATGAATCACCATACCAGCGCTCACGCGGAGTGATTACCCTAATCGGCGCGACGCATGTGCGAGGCTGGAGTTGTACTCGCATAAGACAAGAATATCGAAGTTGTGGTTATCGACGAAGCAATCCAAACATTTTCATTTTCATTCAAGCCAAGATCTCAGTTCGATAGTCTGTTCGCCATTCGTTCAACTAGAAAATCCTTGAGCCAAGTTTATCTTTTCCTCGACACATTTCAACATCTTTAGTATAGCATCCATCGGAACAATGACATTTGCACGATCGCCATTCGCCAAGTCAGAGTACCTCCGAGTTATCGCATATCGATCATTGATACGCCTTAATACCATCGACGATATGCGTAACCTGACGATCTTCCTTTGCAACCAATTTCGAGTCGTGCGACTGATGCTATTGTCCGAATTGGATATACCATAATTCCATTCGATCGAATCCGAAATCACAAGTACGATCCTCTAAGCTTTCGATCAAGACATACATTTTTATTCATTGTTCCGAGCGTGATTCGATACGTTTTCTAACTCGCGTTGCCTATTCACAAGTTGTTCGAACGAGATGCTCGTTCGGGACATTCGAAGTCACGACCAACTAAGCGTGACACGTTCTAAGGCTTTACGCGATCGTATTGCCTCGTCGACATACTCGTAATCCTCAATATTTTCTCGAATGATTTCCAAGACAAAACTAATAGTTCCATGAGCAAGAGCACGAAATTTCGTGTGAATTTGGTTTTTGATTCACCTCATTTCGAGTTAAAATGAAGTTTTTATGGCCAAAACAAGTTTTCTGAATTTTCATGTCGGCTGAAGAATCTGGTTCTGGCGTAAAATAAATTTTACGCAGGGAAGCTAGCGTAAAATCAGAATTTACGCAGGAAGGCTTGCGTAAAATAAAATTTTACGCAGGAAACCCTGGAATTGCGTAAATTACGCTGGATATCATCCAGAATGTAATATTTACGCAGGGAACCCTGGAATTGCGTAAATTACGATGGATATCATCCAGAATGTAATTTTACGCAGAAACCCTGAAATTGCGTAAATTACGCTGGATATCATCCAGAAATAATATTTACGCAGGGAAACCCTGAAATTGCGTAAATTACGCTGATTGTACCCAGAATGTAAAATTTTACGCTGGAACCCTCTCCTTTTACCTATTTTACGCAGAATTGATTTTTGGCATAAAAAGTGCATTGAATGACTGTTTTTGCCAAATTAAGCTATTTTCTAGCCATAATTTTGAAAAACTTAAAACATGAAAGTTTTAGATCTTTGTCTTACCTTTCCGAATATCTCTGGAGCACCTTAAATTGAGTTCTTATGTGGAAGTTATGTCCCGTCTCCCTGAGCCGCATGATTCCTCCACAACTCTTGCACCCTGTTTATATTTAGTTATGCATACACGCTTATACCAGATTAATGTTAATTTAAATAATGACATGACACGACAGTGACCCGTAGTGGTGCACTCTTGACAAGTACCCTGACATGCTTGATTGTGGCCCGTCGTGGCGCACTCTTGATAAGTAATAATGATATTGATAGTGGCCCGTCATGGCGCACTCTTGACTAATTAATTCATTGGCCTGGACAACGTGGATGATTGTGCTTGTATAAACTACTAGTCCGGTTGTGTCTTGCATCATGTCTAGGGCATGATCTCTGAATACCACGGTCAGGGATTCATACTGAATCTGGCTAGGTTAATGACTAGATTGATCAAATAGTTCATGGAAAATTTTCCAGTTACCTGTTGCCCCTTTGGTCCCGGCCTTATATATATATATACATGGGATTTGTTGCTATCCGTCGAGATGAGCGCACTTCCAGCCCGCCGTCAAGTGTGGTACCTTAGGACACATGTATCTTACTACAGTGTGTCTGCTATATCCAGCCATCTTTTCCTTTTCTTGCTAGGATCACTCAGGTAGTAACAAACAGGTAACCGGACTTGGAATTCTTATTGCATCTTGCTAGTAACTAGGCCTGTGATAACCCTAGTTAGTTAAAGTAGCAAGCCGTACTTATTGCTTGGTCGTGATTGTTGGATGGGGTTCAATCTGTCTAGTCTTGTCTTGATCCTGTACAAGATTGTTACATGTTTCGATTTCTTATATTTACCTTGCCGATAAATGGTGGGAGAAGCCAAGTTCCGTTCAGACGAAGGGTTACAACCCCGGTCCTTGTTTGGTTTACGGGTTGTAACCTGGTTATCTGAATAGTCCCATGGTTATCTCATCGTATATCATCCTGTCATGCTTTTCCATATGTTCTGTCTTTTATTGATTATGTACAAGATTGTCTTTTATATTCACTTGTCATGCTTTTCTTAAATTACTGCCTCTTATTAAGTAATTATATTCTTGTGCTAATTTGCTGGTTTTAGTTCCTAAGTGAAGCCTCCTCTGTGGCACTTGCTCTTTCTGGGGTCTGACCCAGCTGGTTTTGTATGGCCAGATACCGGAGCAGCAGCAAAGGATCTACCTGCTTTCCGGCCAGATGGTGACCACTAGAGGGAATCTTGGCAACGAGTGGGTTATTTTGGCTCTTCCACTCTATTGTACATTATTCTTTTGAGGCGTTTAGCCGCCGAGCAAGTGTTAGCTCGTGTATATTTTACTTACTGTCTGCCTACGGGCTGTAACATGATTGGCAACTCGAGGTTGATCATGTATAACTTAACTCTTGCTAGTCCTTACATTTTGTACGACTAGCTTCATGATCATCTGGATATGTAATGCTTGGGACGCCTTACAATTGTATATTGGTGGTCTGGTATCTTGTAACTATTACTAGTTGGTTGAGATTAAGACAATAGGATAATTTATGACCTTAAGAGACTGATGGCTTGTAGATAATGTCACGACCCGCTCCCGAATAATCGGACACGAGTCGGACATGCCCAGCCTTCATTGTTAGACACAATGAAGTAAGCTGTACCAAACTAGGAAAACTAACCAGATAAACATGAAAGTATATAATCACAGCATCTATAACGTATCCCAGAAAGATCACCAATATCCACAAATCTAGATATCATATTGTACCAGAATCAACAAGAATGAGAAGTGCTATGAACTCTAGAGTCAATATTTAAAAGTAAAGCTAAGTAATCTAAACTGAAGCCTCAAGCTAAGCCTCATCCTGCTCAGCTAAATCCTGGGCTCTGGCCCATAGAGTAGATCAATGTCCTGCAAGTATACCTGTAACATATCCTATTCAGGAGCGGAGCAAAGTACAGTTCTAGGTAATGAACAATAACATCATGATATGGAAAGTAAATGCTGAAAGAACAAGAAGAACAAAATATGTAAGAAAAGGAAGAACATGAACTACTGTTATAAAGATACATGGAAGATCATGACTATGTAAAGATACAGGAAAGATCACGACTATAGCTAAAATCAAGATACAATAAGATCATGAAAGAACAAGTAAGATCCTGAACATGTGTGTTATAAATTTGAAATACTTCTATGATACGTGACCGGCTTGGGTAAGATCATGAAAGAACATGAAAAGATCCTGAAAGATTATGTAGGTACGGCTTAGGACCCGCGTGCACTGTGCGAGGCCTAAGCTAAAGATCATGAATAAGTATCCGGGTTTGGTCACATATCTAGAGTATTTTCCTACCCCAAGATTCAAGTAAGATCATGAAAGAACAAGCCAGAAAAGTTCATGAACGTGTCGCAGTGTGTCAGCAATAAAGAACAAGAAAATGCACTGATCAAAACCATAGAATGTACTTGCCTTTGCTCCGGAAAGATCGGGAATAGGAAGATAGTAGTCTCTATGTTCACCTGAATTTGATAATAATGTGTACAAGTTGGTTAATGAACAGGCTAATTCCAATTGGTTATCAAAAGATTCTAATCACGATTAATTTCTAATAACCTTAGTTTCTAGGGTTCAAGACTTGATTACCAACCATATTAGTTAGGCAACTGTCCAATAATTCTTGGAACTTACTCTCATATTAAAATTAATCAAGTAGCACTAACCTATTCTTAGATAAGCAATAATTCAAGGGTTTCTACAATGATATAAGTTAATTGGTAAACAAATAAATTTTAGAAATTCTTTTGTAAAAGAAAACACTAATGGTTCTTAGTTTAAACCATTTCCCTACTCTTACCGATTAGTACGCTAAAAGTTAAAACCCAAAGTATTCTATACCTTTAAAAGAAGATGGTATATATAATAATCGAGGAAACAATGTCCATTTTATATATGAAAGAACCCTTAAAAAAAATAAGCTTCCTCACCAAAATTCAGAGTAGTCTCTCCAACTCAGAAAATAATCTCTACAAAATAATCTCTACAGCTACTCTCACTCAAATGCAACATTTCCAAACTCAAGAATATAATATTTAGAATGTCAAAACAGCCTAGATCATCAGTAATAGAGACCAGAGCTTATATAATCGGCCTGCCACAAGAATGTTGAGATCGGATTATGGATCAGAAGATCTTATGGGTAAATTCCTGTAATCTTAGCATGATAGCTCAGAAAGTTTTCCCAGCAGATTGAAGATCATGAACAAACAATTTCATAATTCCCCGCCCTTAGCCAACATTTAGACCTCGGCACTGACTGAAGTAGGAATTATACAATTTGAAAATAAACAGAATCATTCAACTGCTAAACCAACTCCAATCCCAAAATATAATATACAAGTAGATTGAAATGGAGGTAACAACCTCAAAAATATACAACAGTAAGATAAAATAGACAATTCAACATCAACTATCTCAGCAAAACAAACTGTCCTGCAGTCTCGATCCCAACACTGAATACTAACGGACACGAGCTGCAGTTCGGCACGATCGACTCAGCTCCAGGTAGCTATTCCCCGCCAATGCCAATCCATTAGAGATTGGCATTGAATCGATCCCAATTTGATTGAACACGAACACAACAATTATTTATAACCCAGGCTGGACACGGCCACTCCCAAACACGACGCGTCCCGACCCCTACAGTAACTGCAACTAACGAACAAAATCAAAGAACAAGTAAAAGAATATAGAAACAATTACCTGATTATGAGTTTCCAATCTGAGTTTCCAGGAATGAATAAAACCAAAAGAAGTAGACACCACCAGGAATGAATCACAGTTGTTCCCTGGTCGAAGAGAACGAAGTCATCTCGATAATACGGCCACAAAACAAATTGGTTGCCTGGAGAATAATTCCTTACTGATCTGATCAACACAAGGGTTCTAATTAATCTATCAACTCAATTATTAAGGGAAATCACCAGATCTGAAAATAAACTGGAATTGAAACTGACGAATCCTACTGTTCAAAAAAGCTAGAACACCCAGATCGATATTTCCGACCGATTGTTCACTGGATCCGCAAAAATTTAGAAAGGAAACAAATGAATTTCTAGCAAGACCTAACCATCTCCAGATCTGAAGAAAAATCAAGGAAGGAATCGCTCACCAAGTGGTGAACCCTAGGTCGGAGGACGTCGACAGGGTCGCCGGAGACAGGGGATTCGCCGCTGCTACTGGAGATGTCTCTGCCTCCAGTCGTCGGTGAGGGAGATCTGCGTCGCCGCCGTCGTTGGACGATCTGCGTCGAAGCCGTGTCGTCGTCGGAGAGGATGGACGACTCGGCGTCCGCCAAGGAGCAGATGAGTGCCACTGGTCGAAGGAACGACCGCCGTCGTTGTCACCGGAGTCGTCACCGAAAACCGTCGCTCAAAGTAGTCGCTCGTCGTCGATTAGGGTTGGATCAGAATTGGGGACGAGAAGAATAGCAGAGGAAAAAAAAATAATGATTCAGATCTCACTCTCTCTCTCTCTCTCTCTCTCTCTCTCTCTCTCTCTCTTCAGTTAAAAGAAAATGAATGGCACTTATGCAATTAACCCCCCCCCCCCGCCCTAAACTCATTTCTAACAGTCCTTCCGTAATAGATTTTTGCGAAAAAGCCCTCATCCTTTTCATTAATTGCAGAATGGATTGAAAAACAGTTAGAAATGAGTTTAGGAGATTCAAAAGTTTTGGGGACCACTCAATTAGTTGTAACCAACTCCAAAATTAAAAAATATTCCTGCTTCAAATTCCTTCCCTCCAAAAATACTCATAACTATATTTATAATAAAAGAAATAAAGTATTTATTATAAAAAAAAATTAAATTTCACCAAAATTGGGAAAAGTGGAGTTACAGATAAACCCTCACATATCTAGACAGCTGTGACCGTATAGCGGTGTGGATTCCATTCCGTTATACGTAGCTGGCTATGTCTGCCCCCGCTCTCCAGTATTCTGGTTCTGGGGCGTGACATGGTTTTAGTGGTGGCCCATGCAGGTCTTGTCAATCAAGAAATGTGAGGGATTACCGGATAGATGTCTCAATCTGTACTCGCCTTTGATCTCCACTCGTATCTTCTTATCTCCTTGGATTCCTGACTTGATAACATGCTTGCATCATTGTTCTATCCTGGTCCTTTCTTAATATTCCCGATGTCATTGCTTCAGTGGCATCATTCCTGTTGATCAGCCAGAAGGAGTTCGACCGGCAGACCAGCAACAGCAAGAAGATCAAGATCAGTCCTCAGCAGCCGCCTCCCAAGCCATACCTTCTGGAGAACCAGAGCCCCCAGTCCAGCCAGTTCAGCCAGCAGGGCCAGAGGATGGGGTCTTGATAGGGCTCATCCGTGAGTTGCTTACGTCTCAGGACCGTCGAGGTGATGCCTTGCAACAAGTAGTATAAGATGCTATAAGCGGAAGTGGTCCTCGAGGGAACAGTGCGGTCAACAATTTCAAGCGCCTGAACCCTCCCTTCTTCGACGGCAGCGAGGATGCTATTGCTGCAGATGTTTGGCTACAGGACATTGAAGTTATCTTGGAGGCAGCCAGGACCCCTGAAGCAGAGAAGGTGGCTGTGGTGCGCCTGCAGTTACTAGATCTAGCCCGCAGCTGGTGGGCTATGCAAGCAGCGAGTTTGGGTACGCCCGTCATATGGGCAGTATTCAGCGATATGTTCCAGACCAAGTACTTCGACGCAGTAGCTAGATATGACCTGCAGACCAGGTTTAGTAATCTCAGGCAGATGAGCAGGACGGTCGACGTATATGCGGCCGAGTTTTCAAGGTTGAGTCGGTTTGCTCCCACCTTGATGGCAACCGAGCTAGACAGAGCACAGCAATTTTAGCAGGGGCTCCACTTGGAGATCATATTGGCAGTAGAGCAGTTGGAGCACAAAACTTTTGATGCCGTCTTACGAGCAGCGAGGAGGCATGAGTACACTTCCCGGAGGATAGCGGACCGGACCGGAGGTCGGAAGCGGTCTCACGACCAGATGAACCAATCCTCAGCACCGGCCCCAGCAGCTAGGGCCCTGACCATTGGAGCTACAAGGACAGATTCAGTTACCTCCTTACAGCATTCTGCCCCGACCTATCCCCAGCAGCAGAAGCAGAAGCGACCTTTCGCAACCGGTTGTTCTCATTGCGGAAAGCCCGGGCATATTGTTACTGAGTGCCACAGAGCACAGGGATTGTGCTTGGTTTGTGGTTCGCCGGACCACATGATGGGATCTTGTCCGTTCAGAAATAGATCATCGTCGACAGTAACTAGTCCTTCGGTTATGGGACCAGCACTAGAACCAGCTCCAGTTCACCAACCACAGCAGCTTCCGTTCCTAAGTCCATTGCCGTCTCAGGCCCAGGCCTTCCAGCAACAGAGGCCTCAGCAGTTCGCCCTGGCCCAGGCCCAGATCCAGAATCGGCGGAGAGGTATCTGTGTCCTATTGTCTTGGTTTTCGACCGTCGTTATACGGGACACATGTCATGTTTCATGTATCCTAATTACAACGATATATCCCGGGCCCGAGCCATGTCCTAGATCATTCGAAAACGGTTATTGGTACCAACCTTTTCGTATGGGGAAAGGCCCGTGTCCCTGTTTGACCAAAGAGAGAGACCTCGAGTGCAAGACTATCAGTTTAGTTCCTGTTGCTTGAGTTCATCGCTCCTTGGAGAGTCAAACATTGGAGTGTGAGGATGATATCCGATCATGTTATCCCAATCGGTTTGGCTCGTGAGGTGTAATATCTTCCTTATGCCTTGCACTTCGATTCCTTGCTTGCATGTATGATTGTATGATTGATTGGTAGCGTAGATTGCTTGCGATAGTATAGCTGTCCCGACATCTCTAGCCTCTTGATTAAATTCCGAGGACAAAATTCTTTTAAGGTGGGTAGGATGTAGTGCCCCGAAATTCGTGATACATATTTTATACGTGTTCGTATTTCTGACCCGTATTTCTCATTTTCTTTGATTAGTTAGTTGTGGTTTATTTTCATATTTAGCATTGTGGTTTAATTATTATTTATTGTTCATGGACTTATTTTGATTAAGTGGAGCTTGGTTTTATTCGGATGGGAGAAGGATTGGGTTGGTTCGGCTTGGCTTGGTTTACTTGGTCCATCATGAACCAAGGTGAGCCCCTACCTACCACCACCATCCTCATTTATTAACCCCACCCTCTTTCTCTCTCATCATTCACTCTTCTTCTTCCTCACCGTTGCTCTCCACCTACCAAGAGGTTTAGGCAAGTGCAACTTGCTTCTTGAGGGATCTTGATTTTTATTGTTCCATTCTTTTATTTACATGATTATAAACCTCTTTAGAACTTGGAGTTTTTAATTTTGATGGATAGATTTTTCTAGATCTACATTTTAACTTTGAGTTCATGGAGTTTTCTTGGTTTTGATCTACTAAAACTAGTTATTTTCGAAAAATAATAGTTCCATGAGCAAGAGCACAAAATTTTGTGTGAATTTGGTTTTTGATTCACCTCATTTCGAGTTAAAATAAAGTTTTTATGGCCAAAACAAGTTTTCTGAATTTTCATGTCGGCTGAAGAATCTGGTTCTGGCGTAAAATGAAATTTTACGCAGGGAAGCTACGTAAAATCAGAATTTACGCAGGAAGGCTTGCGTAAAATGAAATTTTACGCAGGGAATCCTGGAATTGCGTAAATTACGCTGGATATCATCCGGAATATAATATTTTACGCAGGGAACCTAGGGGTGCAACTCGGGCGGGTTAGGTCGGGTTTGAGGTCAACCCGAGCCCAACCCGATAGATCATAAGCCTAGCCCAAGCCTAAGTTCGACCCGACTTCGGGTTCAACATATGAAGCCCAAGACCAAGCCCGGAGGATCGGGTTGGGCTCGGGTTGGGTCGGGTCCATCGGGTTTATCGGACTCTAATATGATATTTAAAATAATTTTAAACAAGAGTAATATTAAATGCATAATCAAATAGCAATCAAGCCTCAATCATTACAAAATAAAACTGAAACGAGATTTAGGACAAGGAGTTGAACAGTTCGGATGAAAAAAATTATAGTTTAAACTTTTTATTTAAGTAGTATGAAACAATATATATAAATTATATGTATGTCGGGTTTCGGGTTCTTCGGGCTACCCAACACATGAACCCAAGCCCAACCCGATTTTTGATCGGGTTCAAATATTTTAACCCGAGCCCAAGCCCGAACCCGAATATCTTCAACCCTAACCCAACCCATTAACGGGTTTACCCGATCGGGTTCGGGTTTAGCCCGCCCGAGTTGCACCTCTAAGGGAACCCTGGAATTGCGTAAATTACGCTGGATATCATCCAGAATGTAATATTTTACGCAGGGAACCCTAAAATTGCATAAATTACGCTGGATATCATCCAGAATGTAATATTTTATGCAGGAAACCCTGGAATTGCGTAAATTACGCTGGATTGTACCCAGAATGTAAAATTTTACGCTGGAACCCTCTCCTTTTACCTATTTTATGCAGAATTGATTTTTTGGCATAAAAAGTGCACTGAATGACTGTTTTTGCCAAATTAAGCTATTTTCTAGCCATAATTTTAAAAAACTTAAAATATGAAAGTTTTAGATCTTTGTCTTACCTTTCCGAATATCTCTGGAGCACCTTAAATTGAGTTCTTATGTGGAAGTTATGTCCCGTCTCCCTGAGCCGCATGATTCCTCCACAACTCTTGCACCATGTTTATATTTAGTTATTGCATACACGCTTATACCAGATTAATGTTAATTTAAATAATGACATGACACGACAGTGACCCGTAGTGGTGCACTCTTGACAAGTACCCTGACATGCTTGATTGTGGCCCGTCGTGGCGCACTCTTGATAAGTAATAATGATATTGATAGTGGCCCGTCGTGGCGCACTCTTGACTAATTAATTCATTGGCCTGGACAACGTGGATGATTGTGCTTGTATAAACTACTAGTCCGGTTGTGTCTTGCATCATGTCTAGGGCATGATCCCTGAGTACCACGGTCAGGGATTCATACTGAATCTGGCTAGGTTAATGACTAGATTGATCAAATAGTTCATAAAGAATTTCCCAGTTACCTGTTGCCCCTTTGGTCCCGGCCTTATATATATATATATACATGGGATTTGTTGCTATCCGTCGAGATGAGCGCACTTCCAGCCCGCCGTCAAGTGTGGTACCTTAGGACACATGTATCTTACTACAGTGTGTCTGCTATATCCGGCTATCTTTTCCTTTTCTTGCTGGGATCACTCAGGTAGTAACAAACAGGTAACCGGACTTGGAATTCTCATTGCATCTTGCTAGTAACTAGGCCTGTGATAACCCTAGTTAGTTAAAGTAGCAAGCCGTACTTATTGCTTGGCCGTGATTGTTGGATGGGGTTCAATCTGTCTAGTCTTGTCTTGATCCTGTACAAGATTGTTACATGTCTCAATTTCTTATATTTACCTTGCCGATAAATGGTGGGAGAAGCCAAGTTCCGTTCAGACGAAGGGTTACAACCCCGGTCCTTGTTTGGTTTACGGGTTGTAACCTGGTTATCTGAATAGTCTCATGGTTATCTCATCGTATATCATCCTGTCATGCTTTTCCATATATTCTGTCTTTTATTGATTCTGTACAAGATTGTCTTTTATATTCACCTGTCATGCTTTTATTAAATTACTGCCTCTTATTAAGTAATTATATTCTTGTGCTAATTTGCTGGTTTTAGTTCCTAAGTGAAGCCTCCTTTGTGGCACTTGCTCTTTCTGGGGTCTGACCCAGCTGGTTTTGTATGGCCAGATACCGGAGCAGCAGCAAAGGATCTACCTGCTTTCCGGCCAGATGGTGACCACTAGAGGGAATCCTGGCAACGAGTGGGTTATTTTGGCTCTCCCACTCTATTGTACATTATTCTTTTGAGGCGTTTAGCCGTCGAGCAAGTGTTAGCTCGTGTATATTTTACTTACTGTCTGCCTACGGACTGTAACATGATTGGCAACTCGAGGTTGATCATGTATAACTTAACTCTTGCTAGTCCTTACATTTTGTACGACTAGCTTCATGATCATCTGGATATGTAATGTTTGGGACGCCTTACAATTGTATATTTGGTGGTCTGATATCTTGTAACTATTACTAGTTGGTTGAGATTGAGACAATAGGATAATTTATGACCTTAAGAGACTGATGGCTTGTAGATAAACCCTCACATATCTAGACAGTCGTGACCGTATAGCGGTGTGGATTCCATTCCGTTATACGTAGCTGGCTATGTCTGCCCCCGCTCTCCAGTATTCTGGTTCTGGGGCGTGACAGCACTCGACTTAACTTATGCAAACTTAGGCAAACGATGTCGATACGCGAAAGCCACTACGCGAATGCCAATATTGATACGCGAATGCCAATACTTGATACGCGAAAGCCAATACGCGAATGCCAATACTTGATACACGAAAGCCAATACGCGAATGCCAATACTTGATACGCGAAAGCCTTGGTTTGTGCCGAAGCACGTATCTTGCTAACTTGATACATGTCGTGCTAGACTGTCTCATGATTCGACCGACTCGGTGTTAGTACTTGACGCTATCCAAAGGCAAACATGCGGATTGCCGCTCTTGCCGACACATCTATATGAGTGGTCACTAGCAATGTCAAGCTATCCTGGACACGCTCGGCGGGGGTATCGGGCCGCCCTTCCAATGGGTAGCTAGCCCCGGAAGCGCCGATACTCCCATGCGGTTATCCTGTATCCTGCTTTGAGCCGCAACTCGCTTCTCCCGGGCGAATGATCCCGGCGCCTTGGCAATCATTCGAGAAGACTACACCTTGTCGACAAGTTGTCCAATGACCATGCAAGATCCAACTCAATCTATGGAATCCTTCCTTAACATGACCATGCTTTCCAACTTTCTATCGAGACTCCCAAGCCGCGGGACCGATCTCGTGTGTTTCCTTTTAAGACATAACGAGACTCCCAAGTAGCGGGACCGATCTCGTGTGCGGGACTTATCAAGACTTAGCGAGACTCCCTAGTAGTGGGACCGATCTCGTGTGCGGGACTTATCAAGACTTAGCGAGACTCCCAAGTAGCGGGACCGATCTCGGCGACAACCAGTCGCGTAGACTTCTTTTGTTCGTGGCATGCTATTTGCTAAACCGACCGCGGCCCGTGCCTTAGACATGCCTGGTTCTCTAGGCGACGCTATCGCTCAAGTCATATAGTTTATACGACGAGCCTTGTTCTCGAGGGACTACGCGACTTGACAACCGCAGATAGAGCGGGATAGTGCTAGAAATGGCTTCGATAGCCCAGCACAATACTTGTCTAACTTATTTGGGCAACGACTCGACGAGCAAGAGCTACGCCGAGCTACGCATCGAGGGAACGTGCCGTGCACGCGTTCGACTTGAACAACCAAGTTCTCGGGTGCCTAGACTTAAGCCAGCAAGCCGTGCATGACGACTCAACTTGCGGGACGTGCGAAGGCTATACCAAGCCTTGCGGGACAGGACCGTGCATGCTTTATTAAGCATTCATGCGGGCGACGCCTATGACTTAGGCTGATTCGGGTGTTGGGGCAAAACGACAGGACCGTGCATGCTTTACCAAGCATTCACGCAGGCGACGCCTATGACTTAGGCTATTTCATGTGTCGGGACAACTTAGCAACTTAAGCCAACTTCCCTCTCCCAAGCCACGGGATCGAAGGATCGAGTATCATTTGAAAATACGCTGAGCCGACTTCTATGAAGACCGTGGGACCATTTTCCATGTTCTAAGACATTCCGACGGGTCGGGATTATTCCCTTAGTTATGTGGATGCGTCTCTTTTATTAACAAATCTAACTTGTGCGAGTTGAAAACATGCGAGTTATTAAGTGAAGGCTAAGATGAGGCGAGTTCACCGAAACTACCCTACCTGAGCGAGGAGTCGTCTCGACCGAGCGAGCCTTCGAGCCGCCGTTGCAAGGCTAAGTTCTAACGCCGTCGACATTTCGATTCCTCCGATTGACTTTGCGGGACGGGGCACTACAGGAGTCGCCTCGACCGAGCGAGCCTTCGAGCAGCCGTCGCAAGACTAAGTCCGAACGTCGTCGGCATTTCAATTCCTCCGATTGACTTTGCGGGACGGGGCACTACAGTAGCACACTTTGATCTTATACTGTTTGTTTTAGAACAACTTACTATGCTTTATCGCAAGCGTAGGCTGGACATGACTCGGGCCAACAATTTGGGTAGCGGATCGTGACACATGTCTCCAAGGGGGCTCGAACCAGTGCCACTGTGCCAGAGTGCTCCACCATTCCCAAGGGGCTACGGCTGCTGGGACAACTAAATGTCCCAGTAAAAATAGTATATTAGTTTGGAACTTAAACTTGGTGTCCTAAATAACAAGTTTGTTACTTTACAAACATATAACAAATCAAGAATGATGCTAGTCTCGCACATTTATATAGTGTCTCAAATATGGAGATGTTATTGACACTCATAAAATATATTGTTTTATTGCATACATGGTGGGAGGAGTGTAAGATGACATTTTATGAGTGTCAATAATGCTAATGCAGTGACAAATTTGAAATTTGAATGATAAAAAATTAAAGAAAATACAAGATGAAATTTTAGGAGTGCCAATAACGACATCCATCAAATATGATAGTATAATTATTCATGAATTTAATGTCTAATTTCCTTCCCCCTCCCTCCGGCGTGATGTCGTGCGAATCTAAATTACGATCGCACAAGGCATAGTCATAAGGTTATCCGAAACACAACAACAAGAGAGTGCACATACAGAGTTAATTGAACACATTATATAGAAAAAAAACTTGAGCTTTATTGATAATGAACATTATATTACAGACTCGATTACAATGGTGCCGTACGGACTTTACAAACTGACTCCATTACAAAATGAACATTGATGAGATAGCCGTTCCATACATTTTATCCTTTTTGTTTGTACAACCAGCATTATAAAACAACATGGGATGGTGGGGAGTCGCTCTATCTGTCTTCGAGGTGTTCGACAGTGGAGTCTTCAAAAGAGATTGGATCTAGGCTTTGTGCGCATGGACGAAGCTTCAAAACGCACGAGCGCTGCCTTCAGTCATGCGGCACGCTCCTCCTGATTTATAATACCTGTAGAGAGTGAGGATCAGTACAATCAACGTGTACTGGCGAGTGGCTAATTTATTTCTAGGATCTCATTTGGTTCAAAAATTTAGATGAAACATGCAAGGTGTTTTAGTGATCTTTCTAACCATCCTAGTTAGTTTCATGCAAGCAGTTTGACGAACATAAACAAGGAGAATTACTCTAGAATTTACCTACGACAGAGCGTACCGTGCAACATAAAGCTTACCGTCACCTTCCCTGTCAGTTTGATAATAATTCATAACAATTATGAGATGTGGAGGTCACTGGTATTAACTAGCCATCTTGGACATAGCCTGGTTAGACAGTGTCCTTTCAACGTAAGTAGCGAGCTCCATTGCAAGTCCCCGAATTATCCGTTGCTTAAATTCACTTCGGCTATTCCGTGTTTCCTACCAGGCCGAAGCGGTCCCGTGGTCCCGGGTTACAGTTCGAGGAAACAATCGCCATTGTATATAAGTTGTCCATGACCGTGTTATGTTAACAAGGCATTCAAGGCACATTTTATGGTATCGTTGGGACTATTATGTAATCGATTCATTTACTTGGTTTTGCAGATCCTGAAATAATTCTCTCTCTTTTATAGAACCTTACCTTTTCTTTTTTAGAGCATAGAACTTGATTTTTCCGAATAAATCATTCCAATTCGATACATTTATCCGAGTTCTTGTTTTTGAAATAGAGGGTCGAGGTGAAGGAGGTCAGTCACTCACCTTGATTTTTATTCGAGGCGAGAGACTTGTTGGTCGCGCTATTTGTCGCCTACGTGATTACCTGAAATCGCATAAGCAACTTATTAGAACACTATATTATTCAAGGAGTTCGATATGTAATGCGAGTTCGAAATGCAAGCCATGAAAACCATCAAAAATTTTTACGAAAACGCATTCAGAAAACCAAAACCAGCTCAAGTGCGGCGTGAAAAACAGAGCAACAAGAGTTCTCTCCCGACTCAGCCGCAGAGTCTATCCTTGAGGCGCAACCCGCTGAATATGGGACTTGATTTCGAAGAAACCTTTCCATAACGAGAAAATAATATTAATTCAATTGTCCCCGTTCGACCAATTCGATCGATCTCGACCTATCGGTTTTGACCGAATCGATAGCTTCCTTTTTTGCGCGTCCCGTGGCCTGAGAATGGAGCACGATGTAGGGACGAAGCACTACACCATAACCAACTAAGAAAAATTTTCGTCCTCGAAACTTAAGAATAGAACATACCTCTATGAGAACAATGAATGAAATTTCTCCTTCATCTCCGCTTCAAGTTCCCAGGTCGACTCTTCGACTGAATGGTTACTCCAGAGTACGCGGACGAGAGAGATCGTTCGATTCTGCAGCAGGTTATCCTTACGTTCCAAGATTTGGACTGACACTTCAATGTAGGATAAGTCGGACTTCAGCTCCAATGAACCAAAATCTACCACGTGGCTTGGGCCGTGCATGTACTTCCGCAACTGAGAGACGTGGAAGACATTGTGCACAGTACTCGCTAGCGCCGACGGCAAGGCGATTTGATACGCCACTGGGGCGACTCGCTTGAGTATTTCGAACGGCCCAACGAATCTCTGACTCAACTTCCCCTTTGCACCAAACCGAGTAACTCCCCTCATGGGTATCACTTTAAGAAATATGTGATCGCCTTCTAGAAATTCGAGGGGTCGACGATGGATATCGGCATAGCTTTTCTGACGACTCTGAGCAGTCTTTAATCTTTCCCGGATCCAATAATATTTTAATTTTTGTAACTGAATACAATTTCATCAATATATATGTTACTAGTGGTACCCAGTTTCATCACTTCATGATATGGCAAATTCCAAGCGTCTGTATTTCAATACTTGAGTCATCATTTTTTGACTTCTATGCATGGGTGAGTTAGTTCAAGTGGTTGTTGGGTGGGAAAGTTTTTTCTAGTGGACAAGATTCAAATTATGTATTAAGCATTTGTTTTTGTCACTATATTCAAGAAATATTTTCTTTGGAGCTAGGTTCCAAAGAGGTCTGACGACTCGGACGAAGGCACAAAGCGGCGCTTCAATGGTTGTTTACTACGGACTGTAAGGCTGCGGGTCGTAGAACTATGCGGTTCTGCAAGTATGCTTCTATGCTACCTCAATTTTGCTTAATTATTATGGGACAATTCAATTTGTAATTGCCATACTTATATAGGAGGTTACTGTTGTTAATCACCCATTTAGTGACTGTTAACTCCATATTTCATGCACAATGTTGGTAGTGGGCTCTGATAGGGGCTGGGCCCTATATATAAAGTCTCGGCTTTTTGCACTATGGGAGAACTGAAGTGACAAAAAGGAAAATGAAGTGCAGCCATAGTAGTAGTAAGAGAGCTCTGTCAGCTGAATCTCCTTTTGAGCAACGACGAACTTCACTATCCCAACAAAAGTTCTTGTTAGCCCGATGTTTAGTTTAAGTTTGGATTATGGTTGATCGATCAAGTTTAGTATTGTAAAATTACTAATAGTCATACAATTACTATATTGTAAATACTTAAACTTGTCGTAGTGCTAGTGTGCACTAACCTTATCATCATTGCTATTACGTATATTGTTTTATTCGTCTAATATTTATTTTCCATAAAAACAATTGGTTCATTGATAGAGGTAGCAAGCTAAGGGTAGGCACATCGGTCGAGAAAAGAAGGGAACCATATCGGGACAATACGCAAGATTAAAGAAAGACTTATGCAAATTAAAAAAAAATTATGATAGGTAAAAGACATTGTTAATTAGTCCAAAAACTTATTTGAGCCGTCCACGATGTCAGTCCACAAATAGGGACCGGGGTTCCAGGAAAAAAAACCCCTAAAAGCTAATCAAATTTACATACATAGTTTGATTTGAACTATTGCCATCGGGACAAACAAAGTTTAAGAAGCCAAGCTAGCAAAGCCTCGAGTAAAGTATAATACTTATTTATATTTATTCTCTATGAAATATTGTAACTCAATAGGAAATGTCAAAATAAAAGCTAAAAAAAACTAAGCCAAACAGTCAAAAATCTCCAAAACAGTCTACTGTTGGTATACGTGAGCCAAAAATTTAGTTCTTTTAATTCACTGGAAATTGTCACACTATATTATATGTGAGTAACATGTTTAACATTAAATGTTGTAATGGATATGTTGACTATATTTATATTTCTTATTGTGTTGACAGTATATCGACGATATACTGTTTGCATAATATCTAATCAAATATATATAGTTGCTATGTCTGCTATATTTTGTTTGTTCGTTTGTTTTTACCACTTAGGTGAACAAAATCTTTGACATTCTTTTGAATTTTCGTGAAATGAACAACAACATATCTCTTGCAAGTGACATGATTCCACATGGAAACCTAAATTTTAGCCAACTGATTAATCTAATGTAGCTTAGATTAAACTAAGATTGTCATGGATCATGATTCCTACAATTTAGTACTCATATACCTAAATTTTGGTCTAGCTAGTCTTAGGCATGCACGACATAGATTATTAGCTCTACCATATCTAGATGAGCTATGATCTATATCTATTTTCAAAGTGGTTGTTATTGTATTACGTAATTTCGTCACTCGAGTCAATGGACACATCACTTGATAAAAATTTTTATGTGTATTAAAGAGATGGATATATAAACATAAGCCCATAATAATGAAACAGTTACAACAATAATCCAAATAATTATTTAATTAAGTTAAAGAAGTTTGTCATGTCCTTATAATTTTCTAACACTAAAATCTGTCGCCTAGAATCCAAGTAATATAATTTATCTGGTTAGCTATTGTCCATTTTGTAACATACAAGAAGAAGATACAAATCACTTATTTCTATATTGTCTAGTGGCCAAAGAGGTTAGGTTCCTTAGTCCTATTGGCTCAGCTCAAGCATGTTCGGTTCTGGAATAAGTCGGACAAGTCTTGAAATTTGGACAATCCCATTCTACTAGGACAACCTCTCAGGCTCAGCACGATCCCACTAAATATCAGGATCACGAATGACCACCAGGACCAGCTAGCTGACAATAAAGGTCAAGAGACAATCAAAATTAGCTTCAGGATATGACAAGACAACCCAACTCTCCGGGCCGGCCCTGGGCTCAAGGGTGGAGTCTCATCATCAGATTATCCCCTTACTTGATAGTTGACCGAAGAAAGTCCCAACAATTAAAAATTTTGACAATAAAAATGAAGGCTTGTTGTATCAGCTTTAGTCGTGTCCAGCGAAGGAAGATGTCCGTTGCAAAGACGTCTCTACAACTTTAGCAACTGACCAGCGATGAAAGCAACCACGATATATATATATATATATATATATATATATATATATATATATATATATATATATATATATATATATGGGAGCGGATCAAAGGCCCCGCCCGCGGAGCCCCGCCGAAGCCCCGCCCCCCCTGCACCATCGGATCGCGCGGGGCCCGCGTGGGGCCCGCGCCCGCCCGCGCGATCCAACGGCTAAGGGGGGGGCGGGGCTTCGACGGGGCTCCGCGGACGGGGCTCCCGATCCGCTCCCTATATATATATATATATATATATATATATATCAGTCGTTACTCAGCGACGGAAGTGATAGATTTTGTCGCTATTTACTGTAATCTTTTAGTGATCCGACACGACATTCCTGCGAATCACCAACCTACCTTCACTTTCGTCCGAAGATCAGGCAATGCGGTAGCTCACAGACAATCTGACTCTAATCAACTTTTGATCAATAAATCTCTAATTCAAAAATAAAATAAAATAAAATTCTAACACTCTAAAATTGGGAATTTGTTGAGGTTTATATTTCTATGTTATCCAAATATTTTTTGTACAGTAAATATCTATTTTATGGATTGAGTAGGAGTACTATAAATATTTACTAGAAACATAAAAGAAATAAGTTTTTTTTAAGACGGATAACTAGAAAGAAACCATAGTCAAAATTCAAGAGGAGGATAATGATATTGTCTGACTTAGGAGTATTCTAGAGGAGAAAAAAAACATAGCTTGAGTGTGACTGTGTGAGTGGTCTTTTTGAATTTTTACATTTTTTATATATAAAGATTGCTACTTGTCCTCAAAAGACCAATAGAAGTGTTCACATTTGGATCCTTCAATCTCCTCCTTTTTTTTATATAAAGAAGTGTTCACATTTGGAGTCTTCAATCTCCTCTTGGAAAGCATCTCATAAAGCTCCTACAAGAAAGAAAAAAAAATTCTCCATTTGCTTTCCAAGGAAGTCATTTCAACCCAAAATTCATGGGCAAGAAGAAAAAAAAAAAACACATGAAAGTCTCATGCATCAAGCTCCTAACATTCAAATGACAGATAGATTGCCACTGAGGTCTTCTTAATCTTGGCCTAATTTCACTTAGTTTTGGATGACATCTTGTTTGGTGCATAAATGAGTGTAAGTAGACTTTTGTGTAGATTTTGTTATCCATTATCTAATTTAAACCCTCCCTTTAATGGAGCTCCTTTAGATATACTTAACTTGCTATTCCCATATATATGTTAGGTTGTTATTCCCGTCATGCTCTATCTTAGAAGTCAACTTGAATCCGATCACGCATGGCATATGACCTAACTACTTGAATCCGATCATGACATATGCTCCATCTCATGTAGACGCTCTATCTTAATTATAGCCAACTTGAATTCAATCACGGCTTGAACTACCTTACCATCTTAGGTGCCAGCTTAAATTTAATTTTAGATTGATGAATTATGATATTGGACTTGATCCGAATGTTTTAGAAGAGAAGTCTCATATAAGGTACGAATGTTTTAAAAGAGAAATCTCATATAAGGTACGAATTAATTACAATTATCTGCATCGCATGCTTCAATATTATATCATCAACTCCTCTTGTATTGTCCACAGACAAAATATAACCCAAACACAAATGAATTAATTTAAAGTAAACGTCTTTTCACAAGATCTGTCTTGGCACGAGTTAGTTGCTTGATGACAAAGTCATGAAGTTATAAAAAGAAGATAATAGGACTTAGTGGGGTTGCAAATTACCACCTTTATTTTTTTGTTACTATTTTTTTTTTCCCTCCTAAAAAAAGACAATTTAGGCATCCAATAAAGTTCTACATTTGTCTCTTTCCTTGTCTTGCGCTACGTTTTGCTTGATACTCTCGTGTGTACCTAACCTAACCCCATGCAAAAAATTAGGGAAAAGCCACAAAAAAAGTGTGCTTTCCTTGTGATGTTTGCTTGAGTGTTGAGGACTTATTCTATGGACACAACATAGAAGAAATGGACGGACACCAACAAACCAAAATCATCTCGTTCACATGCATGCACCAGCTAGCCCAGCTAGGTAACACACGTATACGTCACTTAATTGATAAATGTTAATTTCTTACCATATATTTGTCACTTCATGTATTTATTTATGTGGGTACTTAAGATGTTTGAACTTAGAACTATATGCATAGTTGGGGGCTAACCAACATTAGGTAGCATCTTCACCAAGAGATCTAGATTATCTAGTCGTCCGGGATCATAATGAGCCTTGATCCGTATCTAATATGATGATACATAAAGTATATTTTCTATATTTGTATAACTAAATAAATAAAATATATATATTATTTGTCATTATATTATTAGGTACGCATCAAAATTTATCATGAGTTATGACCGCTAAATAATTTCTACTTCTCCAAGAGCACTGGCCCAAAGATTGAATTATCTTAGCCGAGATTATTTTAATTACCTTTAACCAGACTTCTTGCGAGACATTTTTTTTTAAGTTTCAATGTGTCGTACACGATTTCTTTTTTTTCAAAGTTGTGTTGAGTTAGTATATAAGGTTATCCGAAATACAACAACAAGAGTGTGCGTATGCAGAGTTAATTGAACACATTATATAGAAAAAACTTGAGCTTTATTGATAATGAACATCATATTACAGACTCGATTACAATGGTGCCGCACGAACTTTACAAACTGACTCCATTACAAAATTAACGTCGATGAGATAGCCGTTCCATATATTTTATCCTTTTTGTTTGTACAACCAGCATTAAAAAACAACATGGGATGCAAATTCGAAATCTTATCGGACTTATCGGTGAATCGAACCATGATATTCTCATTGATCACCTGATTCGGATAAGAGCTGTACATGCTCCTAAATTAATCAAGATGATTGGATAAGCCAGACGAGTCTTCGGACTTGAGATTTTTTTTTATTTTTTTCTGCTTGTGACAACCTTGAAATTCAGCATGATCTCATAAGAAATCGGGATTGCAGGTGACCCTTTAGTATCAGGTACAATCCAACTTTTGGGCCAACCTGCCCATAGCTGGAATTATTTATTTGTATATTTGGGGTCAATTTGTATGAAATCTCAGTTTGAAGTCATGCAAATCACTAGATCTTTACTGCATCTATTAAAAATATAAAAAAAGAAAAAAGAAAACGCTAGATCTCACTCCAGCATGGCTTGAGACCCAAACAGTCAATCAGAGCCGTCCACGTGTAAAGCGGCCGCATGGAAAAGGTGGCAGAAATGAGTCTCTGTCCCTCGTAATTGCACCCAAAGACTTTTTTGTTACCGAATCTTCGCGAGACGTACGTCACCAATACCGAAATTCCTTTCCCATGCTAACATTTTACTGCAATGCCCCTATATCTAACCGTTATTTACTAATAACCCGCTGACCGAGTCAGTCCATGAAATCCGAGTTCCGATTCTGCACATATTCCACTCCCGTCCCCACCGGTCGGCAGAAACAGTTGGTGGCATTTTCGTAGATATCTAGACGTACAGAGATATTTTATAAGTTAGTTCTGGCAGAAGCCGACATGGAATTGGTGACGGACGCTAGAATTTGACCCCGTTTCGTGACTGCTTGGAAACTGCATGCGGTGACACGCCATGTGGAATATAGTAGTGTATATTTTATTTAACTCATTAATTTTTTTTGGATTTTTCTAGAAAATATTTTTGAGATAATTTTGATTTTCTGGAAAGTAACTATCCTATTTCAAAAATCGTTCAAATACATGCATCTCATCCTTTAATTTTTTTAAGGGCCTAAATAGAAAATTATAATTCCTTAGCATTTCTGTTCTTTTGAAAAATTACAATTTTTTATTGATTTTCGTTTTCGATGTTTGGAAATGCCAAAGAATTTGTATAGGAAAATGAATATTTCAATGTGGAAAAGTAATTCTTTGCTGGGATGGATGGAATCACTTTCTCCCTTAATTTTTCTTCTATTGAGAATCACTTTCATTTCCTCCTCAATTCCTTTGGCACCCAAACATCGAAAAATAATCACTTTCCTTTCCCAACCGATGGTTCCCCGAATAAAACGAGGCCTTAGGGGCTATTTGGATGCTTGTAGCTCCTCTAAAGTGTAAAAGTGATACTTTCAATATGTTATAATGCAGTGCACTCGCCATTAAAGTGTGAATGTATCACTTTTTAAAATATGTTTGGATACATATATAGTTGTTTGTTCTCCGCAAGTGAGTAGTTTCAGACCATTTTGCTTGGATGACAAAACATGAAAGTGTATATGATAATTAAAAAAGTAGAGAGCACATCCACTTACAATGAAGTTGCAATCCATTTTTTCTGCAACCGAAAAATAAAAAAAATGATACTTCAGTTGCACTGGACTATCATGTCACGATCACTTGCAATGGAGGTTTGCAAGATATATACAAACACTGAAACTGTCTTACACTAATGATCAACAATGAAAGTGATAGTTTCAAGCAACTTTCAATGCATTCTCACTTTAATCAATTAGGTCCTTAATGTGAGTTCCTATTTGAGTTTTTGTAGTCGAATAGATCCTACTTACATTATGTACCTATAACAAATTTAAATCAGACTAGTTCGTTGCATAGTTCTTTGGAGTCTATTTTTGTTCATCCATTAAAACTAGAGTGTGTTCATTCTCCAATAGAAGATTGACACGTGTTAAATTCTTTAGTCAAAATCACTTTGAATGTTTACAAAACTATTTCGAAAGTGATTTATGACTAAAGGATTTGACACGTGACTTTTGTCATTGGAGGATGAGCAAATACGTTAATTTTAGTTGGTGAATAAAAATGGAAAGAAAGAAAATAATTGAACTTAGTATTAATGCCACTTCATTTGAGACTTTAATTAAGTAAAACCAAAGTGAAGAAGTCAAACTATTTTTTTTTTCAAAAAAAATCACTTTGATTTGTATTTTACATTTTTTTTTTCCAGTACTAAATAATCTTATATAAAAAGCTAAAAAGTTATCTAGTTGGATGCCACGTAGATGGTCACTAAAATGGGTCACAAAAGTTCCTCACACACTCTCTCTCTTCTCCCGCCCATATAAATGCCTCTTCCTACTCCCTCTCTCTCCTCTACTTTATCACTCCCGGGCTTTCCTCTCTCTTCTTCCTCCTCCTCCTCCGCCGGAGCCTAACCCTAGAAAAAAAAAACACAAAAATCCCAATTTCTGCACTCTCTCCCCTCCGATGTGAAATCAGTCGGCATCGGTGGTTCTTCCACAGTCGGCTCCGGCGATGGCGTTCCCCCGTCCGCCATTGGCGATCGGACTCCTCGCATTCGCGTTGGCTTCCGTAGTCGAGTCCTCCATGGCGCACCCGGTTCTCGTGGGCGGGCGGAGGGAGCTGTCGGAGAAATTCGTGCTAGGTCAGTGGAAGATCATACGCTTTTTTTTTGTTCGGTCTAGTGTTCATTTTTGGTCTCTGTTTAGGAAACTTTTTGAAGTGTCGGATCTGTTAACGTTGGCATGACGATGGCATGGAAGAAAGATCTTTCCTTTATTGGAAATTTCTTTGTTGTTTGTTTCTTTTTCTTAAAAAAGAATTTCTATGGATTTTTTTTGGCTCTAAATTTAACATTTTTTTTTTTTGGGATTTGGCACTAACGCAGTAGCGATGTCCATGAAAGATCCTCGTTTTTTTTGGAATTTTTTTTGTTTATGGTTTGTTTTCGTTTTTATTTTAGTATTTTCCATGGATTTTTCCTTCTTTGAAGTTTCTAAAGTTTTGGATTTGGGAAAGTTGGCATAGTGATGGCATGGAGAAAGATCATTCCTTTCTTGGGAACATTTGGTTTCTGGTTTATTTTCTCTGTTGATTGTGGCGGAATTAATGAGTGGGAATGTTTTTTTTTTTTTTTTGGTGAAAAAAAGAGCTTAATTTTCATTGTAAGGACCATATTCAAGATTCGTGTTCTTTCCTTTTTTGGTTTACATATTATTTGTAAAATATCATAAGTATATTTCTTGTAAAATACTCTGGAATCTGAATCTATGATTTTTCCCCAAAATAATTATGTTACAAAGTTTTCTTATTGGAAATTTTTAGCTTTTTTAATCATCTTTCTCGTTTATAATATTTTTATTCCAGTGAAAAATTCAGCAATCTATTGTCCAAGAGATTTTCTCTGAGATTCAAAATTTAGGATTTTTTATACTTTTTGTTTTGAATGCAAATTCGGAATATACTCTCTCTTCGATTTATTTAATCTGGATTTGTTTAATTGCAGCTGGCCAGAATTTCGCTCCGCTGGAGAATGGACTGCTGAAGTTTACTCCGTTGGCGTCGGGGCCAGTTGCTATGGCACCCGATGCGAAGTTCCCGCTGGTGTTGGCAGAGAAGAGGACGAGGAGGCCGGACATACTTGAAAAGTTCAAGCTTTATAATGGAGGCTGGGATATCACCAACAAGCACTATTGGGCAGTGAGTTTCTCAATGTTTCTTTTGGAATGTGTAACCTGTGCTTTGATTAGATTACGAACATAAAGGATTGTTTAGTGAGTTTCTTTCCTAAATTAATTGATTAGAGCACCAACAGTAATTTGATCTTCATTGTGGATAATTGAAATTCATGCAATCCTACTCTTCAATCTGTGTTATTTATTGTATCACATCAAGACCATACTTAGTAAAACTTGATATGATATTTAAAAACGGATCGGAAATAATTGCCGCCGTTAGTGAGGCTAACTTGAGCTTGAAACATGCATGTTAGAGCTCGATACTATTTTGTGATAGAAATTAATAAGGAAATAATATAATGTTTTAAAATCAGGATTCACTCTGTTTGTAAGTGCTCTTGCATGCACTGAATCCATACAAATCATTTGGTGAGAATCTATTATGGATGTGAAGATGTCTCTGTCACTTGCTATTGTCGCAGAGGAGAGAGCCCTTCATAGAGGCGAATAGAATAATAATAATTCATGTAATCCCCCAAATTTGGGATAAAGTTTTTGTATTTTTTGCTATTTAAGGTTACTAGATGGGCCCTTCATAGCGCCGGATAGAATAATAATTCATGTAATCCCCAAAATTTGGGATAAAGTTTTTGTATTTTTTGCTGTTTAAGGTTACTAGATGGTATACCATTTACATGAGATCCCCTTGATGTGCGCATGAAGAACTTCCACAATAAATATCAAGGGCTTCTGAAATTACTTGTTTCCTAAGTTTTCTACTTGAATCTTAATTGCACTTTCTTGTTACTTGACTTGTCTTGCAGTCTGTTGCATTCACTGGAGCTGCTGGATTTCTTCTTGCATTCTTGTGGTTTGTTTCCTTCGGATTAGCTTTAGGGGCACACCATTGTTGTAAATGGAAGATTGGAAGCAAAGACAAAGGCTCAAACCGTAAACATCGGATTTCTCTTATGTTGTTGCTGTTATTCACAACTGCTGCATTGTAATATTCTGAAATCTTGTGTCAGTTCAACTTTATTTTGAGGATTACATTTCTTCGATGCATGCTTGTTGTTCTCTTACACTGCATCATAAAATTCTTAGCCTTTGGTCAGTGCTACTTCATTCTGAAGGATACACGTGTACTTACATACCTTCACACCCGCCCACGGTTCAAGTTACTAATTTCTTCTTTATATGGTTCTCATTCTCCTCTCTTGTTTTTTCCCAGGACTGGATGCATTCTTCTATCTGTTGGGCAGGATGAGTTTCATGACGAGGTTTTGGATACCTTAAATTTTGTGGTCAATCAGTCAGATTTTACTGTTCAGATACTAAGGAATGTCACAGATTTTCTATCCTTTGCAAAGACGATAGAAGTGGAAGAGGTTTATCTTCCCTCAGATGTTCAGAATGAAATTGACAAGTTGAATGAAGACTTGAATACTGCAGCTAGTGTCCTATCACAGAAAACTGATGAAAATTCTAGAAAGACCCGAAGAGTCGTCAACAATGTGTATGATCTGATATCTTAATATCTCTTTAGAAAGGTCCTACTTCATTATTTCATTGGACTAATGCCTTTTCTCTTCATTTTTTTTTCTTCTGTTAGGCGGAGTGCATTGATCACGGTATCAGCAGTGATGCTCTTAATTGCTGTAATAGGTTTCTGTATGTATTCTATTCACCAAAATTTAATGCACTGCATTCTCTTCGTTTTTATCCCTTTGTGTTAAGTAAATATTTCCCTTGTGCAGTACTTTCAATTTTGGGGCACAAGCATGCGGTGCACATGTAAGCTAATTCTGTTCATCTTCTCAGTATATGTTGTTGTGTTTGTTACTTCAAAGTTCTTTTTGAAATAGCCTTATATAAGATATTGGTTATCTTCCAGATTTATTATCAGTGGTTGGCTACTCGTGGCAGTTACATTCATTCTCTGTGGCGTTTTTGTTATCATCAACAAGTAAGCAGTTGTCTCTGGTGACTTGCATGATAATGGCATACAAACGTACTTTGGAGGAAGCTATAAAAGAAAATGCTTATGTTGTGGATTATGAAGTCCTATTTGATCTTATAACTGTTGGCATGGATTTTCATGTATACTAAAAATCATCTATCTCTGTGCTTAAAATGAATTTCTTTATGCTCTACACTGTTTGAGCAAACCATATCCTTTTCCACAGCTTAGCAGACACATCTTATCCACGCCTTGATTTGAGTAAGATATATTATAAGACGCATGTTGAGACCTAATGCATAAACTGGCCACCCCAAGCAGACAGGTGATAGTAGATTGATTCATGACAAGGTTTCTCAGTTGTAGGGAAAGATGTGGTCTTTGTTAATAGAAGAAATTGGGAAATAGGTAACTTTGTAATTTTTTGCTAAATTTGGGGACTCATTCTTCATTGTCATCTTTCAGTGCTGTAGGTGACACATGTACTTCCATGGATGAATGGGTGCGATATCCCCTGGCAGAGACTGCTCTCAGTAACATTCTCCCATGTGTCAATGAAATGACGACTAATCAGACACTGTACCAGAGTAAAGATGTGATTCGACAGCTTGTGAACATTGTCAACATAGCAATATTTTCAGTTGCTAACTCAAACAGCCCACCTCAAAATAGCAATTCCTTCTTTTACAATCAGTCTGGTCCCCTGATGCCTTCTCTTTGTTCTCCGTATGACTCTCATCTGCAGATTCAGCAATGTCAACCTCAAGAAGTGTCCTTTGACAATGCATCAATGGTACGTATGAAATTTCTCTCAGAATTTTAATTTGTATGTCACTGTTTATTATGTCTTTGACTGTAAATGGAACATGGACTTTATAGTATCTATGTATGTTTTATTGTATCTATGTATGTTTTAGAAATTATAAGCTACTTTAGCTAGTCAATGTGGATCAGTTTGCTGTACGACTCGGTGTTCCATTGGACATGTTTGACGCTGCTTTGATATGTTATTTTACTTATTTGATCCATTATACTACCACAACCTTCCTTTTCTGCCCTTGAGATGCATCTTCAGTCTAGGTGACGAGGTCCTTCTTGGTACTTGCATGGAAACTGGTTCCTGTCAAACTAAAATGCAACTTAGAAAATTAGTTATGACCTATTTAGCTTATTTTTTATAATTTGATTTCTCTTTTTGTTATTGGGTTCAACTGTTTGAAGTGATTATATTAACCCTAGTCACATGATTCTGTATTCCTGACATAATTTTTGAGTCTTCAGATCTGGCTTAACCGACTTGTAGTGGAATACGTGAAATCATCTTCAGATGGACTGATGTTAGGGTCCTTAGGGCTAGCCTCATGCTGTTAGAAGACCTTTGTAGGATTCATTTGGAGAGTTGGAGTTTGCATTAAGACTTGATTTGTACTTTTCTCCTACATTTGAATATTATTTTGCTTAGTTTGGAAGATCCAGACCAATTATAGGCTTCTTTAACGTAGCTGAATCATTATATAGACATTCAGTTGTATGCTTATAAATATTCTGTTGGAGATTGGATGGATGTTTAAGGCCTTTTGAAGAATGCTGTTATTAGTCCCAGAGCTGCTACTGGGAGATTAATGTTCAGATGTTCTGAGACCCTCTAGACCTATGCTGACGTATTCTTGGAGAGAATCAGTTATTAGTCACCATTCTCCCTCCTACTCAGCCTTGAACCCTCTTTCCCCTGCTTTATATCAGTCATTCCTTGGCTATTGTTGGTGGTTGCACTTGATAACAAAATGTCTTCTTCAAGGAGTAATCAGAGTCATCAGACTTCATTTTAAGCTAGCTTTGACTCGAGTATCTCTTAAAATTCCATCTAACAATTTTTTTGGATACAATTCTTCCAACAATATTTCATAAGGCACAAGTTCTTTTCATCGCATTGTAGTTTATAGTAATAACCTTTCTCTCCATCTTTGGCGGTCTCTAGTTGTCTGATTTGTGAACATAAAAGATTTTCTGAGTTTGAAAACAATGATATGCAATGAAGTGTTTTCTTGCTTGATTCCACTTGAAGTTTCTTAAACTGATAGGGATTTTCTGCTATAATTATATTCTCAATCGTGATTTTTGCCTTTAATTTCCCATAACTTAATTTATATAGACATATGGCAAATAGTATCATCTTAGCTCTTCGTCTAGACTAGTCTACTCGAGGGTGCTCCTTGGTTGCATGAGCTTAAATTCAAACCAAAATGTAGGTCAACCTACCTGTCAACTTGGCATGACCCTTTCATGCTCGTAGCTACCTTGACTGGGAATTTGACACCAACGTAGAGAGTGACGTTAGGTTGACAACCGGTCATAAAACTTGCACAAATCTTGTATGTCGCTTTCTTATGTTCCTTAACCAACCCCATTCTCATTAGAGAAGGCTTGAATGATGATGAGAATAGACCTAGAATCGAGCACTCAAATGTTAGTCGATCACCCAATCCATGATTATAGGTTAACATTCGTGCAACTTTTCTTGAGAACAAACTTCCTTGGAACCAGGAAGCTCATTTTTGTAGAAACAATTATGTATGTAGTTTGGTACGCTGCAGGTTTTCTTCTCCTTGATAGTTTTTTTTCCTTATTATTGAGCATGCAGAGCATTATTTTGTGTGTCATTCATCCAAACACTTTTCTGTTAACCATGGTTCAAAATTTCAGGTCTGGCAGCAGTATACATGTGAAGTTTCAGAAACAGGTTTCTGTACAAGTGCAGGAAGAATCACACCAGATATATACAGTCAGCTTGTGACTGCCGTGAACGTAAGCTTTGCTCTTGATCACTACACACCCCTGCTACTCAGCCTTAGAGATTGCCATTTCGTTCGTGATACTTTCCGCTCAATCACCACAATGTACTGCCCAAGTTTGGAGCATGCCCTGCGGATTGTGAATGCTGGGCTGGCTCTCATCTCCACTGGGGTCATGCTCTGCCTCGTCTTGTGGATCCTCTATGCAAACCGCCCCCAAAGGGAGGAGGTGTTTGTAACCACACAGTCCGAAGTGAAGGTTTCCGGCAGAAAGAGTTAAAACATCATATCTTAGTGTATATATATAGTAAAAATAGTCGAATATGTGTGGTACTTGAGCTCGCCTTTTTAATTTATCATATAACCAAATGGGGCGAAGCACCATTTGAGGGAAAATGAGTTGTAATCTAGTAAATATGTAGTGCTGCCTTGCACATTAGGGTTTAAAGAAGATTTTGGTCTTCGTCTATTACAGTTTGGAGCAAGCAATCCTCTCCACTTTTATCTCTGCAGTGTGGTTGTATGTTTCCCTATGCTTCATATTCATATATAAGAATGCTCAATGCTAAAAGCAATCCTCCTAATTAGTCTTCCTTAGTAATGAGTTTATTCTCTCATATTGTATGTTTTCTTATATTTATATACAATTAATGGGTGTATACATTCTTAATGGTAGGTACATTGAAGAGGGTTCACACTTTTTTTTTTTTTTTTTTTTTGCGATGTCTGGTGCTACGCAAGGGACTTTGTGCACAGTGTGTTGCATGCCATTTGGGTCCACTGCTTTACACATATATCCGTCTTCTCCGTGGTTCGATTCCGAGACAGTCTGTCTAGCCAAGGAGGATCTCTCTTTCCTCACTGACAATCAGAGCCAATTGAGTTAATGTTGATTAACATTTTATTTAACATTTTATGTGTTTTGTTTGGGTTAAAACCTTCCGCGTGCAGGATAGAAGGGTAAAGTGCATTTAAACCCTCCTTAGATGTGACGAAAACGCAATTAAAGACTCCCTGATCTGAAAAACTCAAAAGGTTACGAAAATGCTCAAATTACCTCCTAAGCTAACTTTTCTGTTAACGGGGAGTTAAAATTGGGTTGTGTTGACCATTTTACCCCTGGACTATCTAATATTATCTTGTTAAAAACGGTTAGTTCTAAAATTATTTTGTTAAAAACGGTTAAGCAAAAATACTTGTTAAAAAGTGGATAAATATTAACAAAGGAAAAATGGTCTTTGCTAGTAAAATTATTTTTTAAAATTATTTTAATTAATATTAACTTGTTAAAAACGGTTAGTTCCGTCAAAAAAGTGGATAAATATTATTTAAAATTATTTTGTCATAAATTATTTTTTATTTAACAAATATATAAATATTTTTGGGAAAAACAAAACTGATAAATACAAAAAAAATCAATTCTTAAAAAATAGAAATGATGAAAAACTGGAAAAAAAATACCAAATAAAAAACAAAAAAAGTACTATTAAAATATGGAAAAAAATAAAAAATAGAAAAAATATTCCAAAAAACCAAAAAATGAGGATAAATCTTAAACAATGAAAAAAAGACAAAAACAAAAACTATACAAATTTGAAAATAAAAGTCACTCTTAAAAAACTAGAAAAGATTATTAAAAAGATGAAAAAAAAATGAAATAAGAACTAAAAAAATGGAAACAAAAAACAAAATATTAAAAAGATTATTAAAATAACCTCCCGTTCCTAAAAAGATAGAATTCTCATGCTTGACGTCATTTTCGAAAATAAATGTTTATAATCTAAATAGTAGGTTTTCTTCTTAAATTTTTTCTGGAAAAAAAATCTTTTAACAAATGTCTGGTTAGTCCTGAACTATCCAGCCATTTAACTTAGGGCATGTTTTGTAAACCGTATTTGGAGCTAGATAACTGTAACTAATATTATATTATTTAATATTTAATAATAATTATAATCTTAATTAATAATTATAATCGTAGTTAATAATTTATTAATTACAATTTTATTATAATATTAATTATAATAATTTAATCATAATTATAATTATAGTTAATAATTTATATATTATAATAATTTTAATTAATAATTTAGTAATCATCATTATAATAATCATCATTATAGTCTTACTTAATAATTTATTAGTCATGACTATTATCGTAATTATTTATTTATTAATTCTAACTGAAATTGCAAATCTTGGTACAAATTTATTTTCATCACATGTATTACTTAAACAAATAACTTAAATATTACTAAACGTGTCAAAAATCCAAAAATAAATTGTTCTTCATAATTTCTATTTGGACGTAATATTACTGTAACTAATATTAAATTTATTTTCAATGGGCTAATTAATCCACAATAGCAATAAATTGTTCTTCCATAATTTCTATTTGGACATCTTGAGAAAAAAAAGGAATAAGTAAAAAAGGCTTCAAACATTAAATGAGAGCAAATAAGTAAAAAAAAAAGGGAATATAAAAAAAATTTGCAGTTGGATTTGAGATCTGTAGGTAAGAAAAAGCTTCAATACATTAAATGAGAGCAAATAAGTAAAAAAAAAAAAAGGAATATAAAAAAAAATTAAATATTTTTTTTTTCCAACCAACCGGTCAAAAAATAGAAAATATAAAGCTTAGGTTTTATGTTTCAAACAAACATTCTTATAGAGAGAATGAAAGAGAGCAGCAGCCACAATGTAGCCATTAGCATTAGGGGTATTTTGGGAAGTGCACTTTTTTTTTTAAATCCAAAATATGGGCTCTAACGGCTGTTCTAACATAATTTTGACGGAAAGGGGTATTCCGAGAAAAAACGGTTTTACGGGAGGTGCAAACTGCTTAAGTTTTCTAAAAAGTCTTATTTTGCGAACGAGGCAACTCTAATGAGGGTTTAAATACACTTTACCCAGGATAGAATGGAGGGTCTTGGTGAATGATGAAATGTATGTTTTGACTGCTTTTCCTCTCTGACATTTATCTTGGCACCTTGATTTCTTCTGTGTCAAAATCAAATTTCTGTCACAAGTCGTGGTAGTACTTGAGCTTTTCTGTACTACTGCGAGCCTGCCCTAGGATTAAGGTTAAGTCATGGAATATTTTAGGAATTTGGTACTCAGTCACATATTAGGAACTCTTGGTAGATTCCAGGGATGACCCCTGGGAATCTTATTTCGAACTTTTCGAAACTTTTCCATTTGTTCTGTCCGTCCTGATTTCTGAAACATCTGTCCGTTATCAACTTTATTCTTTCTTGGAATGAGTTTGTGGACCCCAGAGGGAAGGTATAAGTTGAACTTATATATCTCCTAGGTCGAGACGAGAATATGATTCGCTAGTCTCATATCAGGTTGAGATTGTTTTAGATTATATTCCAATGATTTCCTTTATCTTGACCTAGATAGTACCTTTGGACAACTCCTGAAAATTTTCTTCTAAACTCTACCTCGGAATCTGTTTTAGCTAGTTTTCATTTAATTATCCTTGATTCGTTGTTGAATTTTGAATCTTGATGTTCGTTGTTGACTTCGATTTTGATTTTGTTGAAGATAAGTTTCTCTGGATTGAGTTAAGATATCCTGATAAACATAATTGATGGAGACGATGGGAACGATAAATGTCTACTTTACTTATGGAGTTGGAATTTATCGCAGTCATATTAGCTAGCCTGACAGGGACATGGAGCCTGATTTTGGATATACTATCCTAGTTATGGAATTTAGATTCTCTTGCAGCCATACCGGTTGGCGTGGTAAGGAATCTAGATGACATGATTATAGGGTGTATACCTTAGTTATGGACTCTATCGTTTATTACAGCTATGTTTACTGACGTGGCGTAAATTCTGGCAACATGGTTTTGGATAGACGTGTATGGTTATCAGGTCATATCTTAAGTTGATTCACTTCTTTTACCAATTGAGCAAGATAATTCCTACCATTATTTCTTGTTTATCATTATTTTCTCTCTCATCGCATGATGATTTCCTCATCTTGCCATCATTTCCTTTGACTTGTTTAGCTGTGTCTTGATTACACTAATCACCTATCTCATATCTATATCTGTCATCTATACTTGAAAACTCTGAAAATTTTGAAATTTTCATATCTAAATTGTTTCTTAAATTTCGATACTGTTAAGATTTTGATTCCCTTCTGTCCGTGACCAATCAATTTTGGTCGTCTTGATAATCGTGCCAAAGAGTGTCCTGGTTGCTGACTAGACTCTAGATGACTTCAATTCCTTTGTGACTTGGATTTTCATCCCTGGATGTTCGTGCCCAACCTTCGTTGAACTTATTCTCCATCTTGCCCAAATTCTGAATTACTCGGAAGTTGATCAACTTAGATCGTGTTGAGACAAATTTCTTTATCGTGGTTGAATTTCAATGCTATTAACCCTTGTGCATTGCCTTCTGATTTTGATCATGTTTGGATTTTGGACACTCGTGTCTATACTCTTTTCGACCTTGATTTGATTTTCTGATTGTATCTGAAATTTCCTTGTGCTTAATCATGCCTACCTCAAATCCTAAATCAAATTTCAGTAAGCTGAAATCCTATTATCAATATTTTGTTGATTGTAACCGGATGAAGCTCAAGTTTTGATTTTGTTGTCATACCTCTATCGTGCCAAGTGATCTTTTAGACTATTTCCAATTTTTTTTCACGCTCGAACTTGGAGCGTATTCCATGATTTTATTAATCATACTCTTCAATCTTGATCAGGTCTATAAGACCTTGACTTCGATTTTGTTGTGTCTGAAACTCCAGCTCAATCATGCCAAGCCTTGTTTTGGTCATGATTATCTCTCATCTTGATCAAGCCTGTGTGACTTTCAGGCTGATTATCCGTTAACCCGAGTGCTACACGTCACCTCGTACGTGGACTTCATCTATAACCTTCGTTCTCCTAAGTCATTTCTGAATCGTGTCCCAATGACTTAACTTATCTATAATCGTGCCTATATGATTCTGTTCATATTTTGATTCTATCGTGCGGAAATTTTTCATCGTGCCTGAATAATTGTGAATTGATTATCTAAATCGTTCAAACTTGTCATTCTATGATCGTGCCTAAGTTTTTGCCTAAAAACTTTCTATCTTGTTTTACCCCTACTATAACCTTAATTTCGAGGACGAAATTTCTATAAGGTGGGTAGGATGTAAGCCCCCTGAATTTTCCGAATTATTTTTCGAATTTTCTAATGAATTATTTTCAATAATTCATTTCTATATAATTAATTTTTGATTATTAAATGCTCTTTACCGTGACTTAGAATTCTAGAGCATCAGGGATGCCGGTCTCTGGAAACTTCCTTCTTGGAGTTTGTAGTAGACGAGATTATCTTCATTTTGATATATCTTGTCCCACTCGAACTTGTTCCCTTGTGCTCCATTCGCTTCGCGCAACTTTCGGGTCAATTAGACCAAATTATCGTCTGCCGTAATTCGTGATTTAATTTCCAACTTAATTTTCGGGCCCGACATCGGTCCAATCCAGTCGACCCAATATATGGTCCTGGCCTGTTTTGAGTCTACTATGCACGTGCCACTTGCGTGCCACCGCTTGATCTCCCTTGTGCTCCTATTCCACCCATGATTTAATTGATTTAAATTTATTATTTTAATTAAATCTTGTCTTCGACTTTGTCCAAACTTGGCCTAACGTCCGACCCAGTTTGGCATGGACCCTACCATGACTGTCCATACGTCCCACTGATGTGTCTGCATTTTTCCCTATTTGAAAATATGTTTATTTTATATAAAATATCTATTCCTCTCTCTTTATTATATATTATATATATATATACATATATATATATATATGTATATGTATAATGTAACACTCTCTCTCCCAACTCCCCTCACAGCCAATCACCCCTCCCCCATTGTGGCCGACCTACACCACACCCTCTCTCATCCTCTCTCTAAATATCTCTCTTCCACTCACTCTCTTTATTCTCACCCTTCTCTATTTATATATATATGTTATATATATACACACACACACATATCTCTCTTACTCTCACCCCCTCCTTACACTCACCACCCCCATCACTCTTTCTCTCTCCCACGTCCAGGCCGACAGCCCCCCCCTACTTCTCTCCTTCCTCTCCACTTCTTCTTCCTTAACTTATTCTTCTTCTTCTCTTCTTCCTCTTCATTGTGAAGAGCAACACCACCACCACCCCATGGCCATCCGAGCCCAGCCCTGGCCGACGGCCAAGCACCACCACCACCCTAGGCCGAGACTCCCCACACTCCTCCTCCTATTCCTCATCATCATCATCATCTACACACACCATTACCACCACCAAAAACCATCATCCCACTCCACCTCCTCCACCCTTGCCGACCGGCCACGGCTACCACCGCCGCGTCGTCGCCGCCCCGCCGATGCGCTGCCGTGCCAGGCCAACGCCGCGCGCCACCGCGGGTGGCCAGCAGCAGCCGCGAGGCAGCAACTGCAGCAGCCAGAACGGCGGCAGCAGCCCACCGCAGCCGCACGACGGCGCCGCCGCCGTCGCGCACGGCCGCCGGCGAGCCCCATGGCCGCGCGCGCGACCTCGGCGACCTCCCCGGGGCCAGCGCCTCCTTCTCCGACGCGACGCATGGGCTATTCGTGCGTTTTGAACGGAATCCCGTCGACGCGCGCGCGGGAGAAGTTTCAGAAATTGTGTTTCGGGACAGCGACTTCGTGCACGTTTCCCGAGAGATCCGACCGTTGGATCGGCGATTTCTTTACTCCGTTACAATCTCGGTATATCCCTCTTCACCTCTGTCAAATTTCATCCGTTAATTTCGTCGTTTGATACATCAAAACCGGCCACCAAGTTGACGTTTTAATTTGTACTGTTTTTGGACAGTTTTGCGACGCCAACTTCGCGGGTTCGTATCTTCGTCGTCGCAGCTCCGTTTTGCGCGCCACCAGTTCCGGTGCACAGCTGGTATAACCCTCTTCCTGCCCCCTTTAGATTTCATTTCAGTTTGAGCTCGTTAGGTCGGTCGAATTCGACGCCAAAGTTGGCCGTTCGAATTCTTAGTGTTGCACTTGTAGAATTCCATTTTTGAACCCGGGACTCCGGATTCAATTTCTGACACCACCAGTAGACTCGTGGCGTCGTTCTGGCATGTTTTCATATAAAGTTTGCTTGATTTGGAGAACGTGGGCCCTGGCACGCATTTCGGTGCAAAGCGGGTCCCACTTTCTGAGTCAACGGGACTTTTTGACGCCGGCTCATCGGAATCCAATTCCGGATATACCGTTGAGTTCGTATCGTCATTCTGGACTCGTTGACATATAATTTGCTGAGTTTTGAAGACATTTGCTCCGGCACGCATTTTCGTACAAATCGGATTCCAAATGTCCGCGTCAACGGACCAATTTGAGATCGGGTCAACGGAATCCAATTCTGGATATACCGTTGGGTTCGTATCGTCATTCTGATTTCGTGGACATATAATTTGTTAGGTTTTGTGCACTTTTATTTCGACACGTTTTTCGGTGCAAAGTGTGTCCAACGGCGGACATCATTTTGGCCCGAAATTACCGTTTTGCCCCTATGTCCAAATTGGACTTTTGGACAGGCTATCCTAGCTGATTTGACCATTCTGGACACGTTGGTGATGTTAGTTTCATCATCCGACAACATCTGTAGATTTCTTCCCTTTTTGTGTCATCCTATTATTATAATATTTCTCCTTTTGGTTGTTTTAGAGACCCGTCGATTTCAGTGATTTCTAAATCACTGAAATTTATAAGTTGACCTTGTAGATGTTTATAGAGACTACCTTGACCATGGTTGACTACTTTGACTAGACGTCGAAGTAGAGTCAACATTTGACCTAGGTTAGACTAGTATTGACCATAGTTGACCATAGTTGACCAGTTGACCAAAAGTCAACTGTAAGTCAACCATTGACCCAGTTTGACCTAGTTTGACTTGGGTGACTTTCTGTGACCTAGTTTGACCTAGTGTGACTCAGTGTGACCTAGTTTGACTTCGTTGACTGAGTCTGACCTAGATTGCGTAGCTTATACTATAGAATCAAGTCTAACACAGTTGAACCCTAATTAGCTTATATATATCTTATCTTTAGGTCTGTGGCATCACTCTGAGCATCGACCCCATTTGACAGCTCAGGACCGCAGGCGAGTACATTAACTGATAGTTTTCATTGTCTTGATATCTACTATATCCGATTCAGTTGTAGTGTCTTACTTGATTCTCGACACGATAGTTCACGGACTAGTATACGTCGGATCCTGTCATGAGATGTCATTCTTGGATTTTCTTGGGATACTGGTACTTGCTCGATCTTGTTCTTGTACTTGTATTGACACCGATTCCTGAGAAGGAGTAGCTACCTTCTTAGGGAATCCCGTGCCATGACGTGTTATGTCCGGATCCATGTTACTATTCGGGGATGGGGGAATTATTAGGGGTTATGTGATCAAAGCCTCCCTGTCACTATTTTGCTAGCGCCACCCTCACCTCACGTAGGGTGTAGCAGATTCCTCCGTGCGCTTGTTATCCAGGTTGGCCGGCATGTCTCTCCGTTGAGGTTACCGCGGATTGCCGGGCCAAGTGGATAACCTGTCCTGTCACTTACCCAAAGCCGATCACATAACGCTCTAATAATTCAAGGCACATTTTATATTTACTTATCTTATCATATATCATGTTCTGTTCTACATTCAGTACTTTCTCACCATGCTATGATATTCAGTCACTCACATGTTCTACATGCCTTTATATTGTACCTTGATTGGAGACTAAGTTCTGCTCGGGAGAAGGGTTACAACTCCGGTCCTTGTTTGGTTTAAGGGTTGTAACTCGGCTTTCGAATGGTTCCCAAGTCGCCTATATCTTTGTCTTGTATTTCATTATACTGTCTCTTATAGTATTTGTCAATTCACATGGAACTGCTGTTGGTGTTTGTACTTGCTCATTTTCCTGACAGGATACCGTTGATAATATTTTAGGAGTAGTGGTGCCATTAGTGGACATCATGATGTTGCTAGCAGAGGTGGATCTTACTATTATTCTATGTGAGTTGCCGGTAGTTATCCTTAGTTAGTCTTGTTGTTCCTTCTTTATTTTCCTGTCTTATGATTCATTCTAGTAGTTTCTAGTTGTTCTTGTGCTTTAGTTATCTTTCTTGTCTTATCATCCCTAGCTGTTGTGATGTGACTAGAGTATAATTGTAGTTATAGGCCTTCTAAACGTAGTGTATATTTATTGGGTACTAGACAGCGTTCTACCGCCGATACTGCGGCGTAGGCTGGGCGTCGTCTACGTATTCGTACCCGTATATCCGGGTGCGGGTCGTGACAGGGAGATAATTGTTTCCTTCTCTCCAGAAGTGCACATCCAAGGAGATAATTGTTATAATGACCATTTGGTGACAATTGCACACTTGTGGCCCTTGTTAGCAATTCGGCAAACAGAAAATGACGACAAAAGTACTAGTATAAATTGTCACAAAATTCGGATAAATATTCGTTAAATGGAAATATTGATGTTAGAAACTTCACATCAAATTTGGTTAATTAACATGATCTTACCACGTTTCTTGTGCCAATTTTTTCAACAATTCATACGGAACACGTTTAAAATTTCACATGCTTAAAATTTGTATACTAATTCTAATCTTTCAAAAGTACACAAGTATTATACGTTTCTGAAAGATACGGAAAAGTTCACGTATAATATGAATTTTATTCGGGTGATTGCTAACAAGGCTTGTGGCATAATATGCCTACCATTATATATACTAGTAACAAACAAGTAGAAAAGATTTGTTGAAAAATAATTTAAATTAGAATTTGTTGTAGATAATGATGTCATGTTGGGTCGAATCCATCCAGTTAGCAAGAATGTTTTTCATCTTAACCACATGAGTTAGAAATATTTAACTATAGTTAGATAATAAAATAATTAGTAAAAATTTGTTTATTTATTTATTTTCAATTATGTGAGGATATAATTATGGCTTAAACGGTTCATTTTGAGCCGTTTTCAAGTCCCTGTATATGTGTGCAATTTATATGTAACGAATTTGCCACTTGTTTCACATGTGCATCAAATGGAGATTTCTATATTGCGTTGGCTGAATGACTAACGAAGAGTTGCCGACATAGCCATCATTATCCCTCGGAACGGCTGGATCCGTCATCTTGGCAGGAATTCCTTTAAAATTGGAAACCTACGGATTTTTAAGATTTTCAATACCCATGTTTTCCGAAGCGATACTTCGTTCCACTCCTTTCATTTATACTCCAAGCGTGATTGCTATAATATATACTCCCTCGACCACTTCAAGACAGATCGATCTTAAGAAGATCATTGCCTACTCCCCAGTAGCCCATATGAATATGGTGACTATTGGTATGTCTAGTCGGGCGGCGGCCGTTAGGTCACCTATTTTGAGTTATGAACACACAAGCAAGGCCAAACATGTGTGTCGGACGTGCGACCCATCAACCTACTAGCAATGGAGGAGAAAACATAGCATGTCGCAACAAAAGCGTCGATTCGAGGCGTCAGCAAAACACTGCCGTCTGTTCCAAAAACGAAACCCCTTAGCGCCTCAGGACGGAAATGGGGGACGGCCCTACGCGCAGACAGCAGCAGCACCGGCTCTACGAAGTTGGTATCAAATCAAAAGTGCAGAAGTGTGGTGGTCGAGCTAAGAGACACCGCTTATACGGAATAGACGCCATGATGCTTTGTTGTGGCAAATGGGATGCCGAATCGAATCTTTCTGTTGGCTTTTCCGTGAATCAGAATTGTTGGACGCGGCGAAGCGAGCGCTTCTAGCTGTTTCGCTTGCTTCTTTCTTATTGTGGCGACTATTATGGCCTGGCGGAAATGAACGAGAGCGAGATGCACTTTTTCAAATCGATTGATAGATGGCCTGATCTCTTTTGATCGAAAGAGTAGGAATGGATAGAGAAGAGGGAGTCTATCAATAATAAAGGCACTGTATTGCCCTATTTCTATCTATTGATGAGACAAGATATCTATCTATTCTGGATCCATCATAAAGAAATCGATATGTATCTGATAGAGTCGGAATCGTATGTAGAGCGCCCAACCGTTTTTTCGGATCCCATCTTCCGTTAAGATTCAAGAAGGCCTAAAAAAAAGAAGAAGGAAAAGAAAAGAAAAGAAAAGAAAAAAGAAGAAGAAGGAGGCCTAATCGAGCACGTAAGTGTGTTGGTGTGGAAGTGACTTGCGAGGAGGGAGGTGGTAGGTTGATCTGAATTCCCTAATCAATCTGGAATTCTGAGGTCCCAGACATATCATTGTGAGTGTATGTGGCTTAGGCTTGCTTGCTGTCTTACTTTTTTGAAATCTTGATAAGGAATACGAGGATCTGTTGGAGTAGGGATTAAATGATCAAAGTCTCTAGTAACAAAACCATGTTTTGTGATCTTGACACTATTAATTGTTGGGAACAGAGACGTCTCACAAATGCTTCCATACCGTGGCTGAAACGTGATCGCAGCTATAGACCAACCCACCTGAGATCAGTGGCGGATCCACATGGCGGACACTGGGAGGGCAGTGATTGTGCCTCCAGTGAATTGTAATCATGGATCCGCTAATTCTGAGATAACCGACCACCGTCTAACAAATGCCAATGCCAAGCACAGAAAAGACAACGTATATGGTGACTACATTACCGACAAATTTTAATCTATATAACTCAGGTAAAATTACAATATTGCCAAAAACTAATGTTGAATTCTTTGTCCTGATAGGTTCAATTCCTCATCTCTTTTTAGAAAAAAAACATAGATTACAATTTGAAATCACTCATCCTACTCCTAGCAATCTTCCTGAACAAAGAAGACGACTTCTGATCTCTTGTGGAGAAGCACCTTGAATATCCACTTTGTGCCCTTCTTTGTGCCTTCACCCCCAATAATAGGATTTCATAAATAGAAAACCCTAAAAATAAGAATCATATCACACCTAAAATAGTCCACAACCTATATTAGGATTTCCTACATTAGAAATTTAGAATAAGAATATTATCACACCTAAAATAGTCCAACACAAATTATTGACGTTCAAATCTAATCAAATCAAATACTTGATCAAATTTGGATTGTACAAATATGTTGTTGTTACCAAATTCAGACTGGACCCAACAGTTATTGTACTACTATGTGCTTAACAAACAATGGTAACATCAAATTCAGCTTTGGTACCAAACTGGAAATTGTGCGAAATAATGAGTTTTAGTATATTAAAAGAGAAAAGAAAAGGTTTGATAAAAGAAGGCTTTTTTTATAGGCACTTCACATGTTATTCCAAGATAGCTCATTACTTCAGGACAGTCCAGCTTGGTGCAATTTTTACTCAGGACAGCCCTAACTTTTCTTTGAGGCCATCCAACCCCCAGTATACTTTAGGATTGTCAGCAAAAGACAGTCCTAACCTCTTATACGACTGCCACTCTTTTGACAATCCTACCACCGCTCTTCCCCGCGCTCCCCCGCTCGTCGCTCTCTGCTGCACGCCCCCGTGTGCGATCTGGAGTGGCGCGCGGCCGACTCGGTCGACCACCTCGGCCAGAGCATGCTCCATCTTGTCGTCTCGCAATGTCGTGCTGACTTGGTTCAGCTGTTCCTCGAGTTCGACCCTAACGTCGAGGCCACCGGCCGGACGAGATGGACACCGCTTAAGGCCGCGGCGGCCGCCGAGGAGGCGCTGGCTGTGGAGCTGCTACTGGCCCGAGGGGCGTCGACGGAGAGGTCCGGGACATCTTTGTGGGGGCCGCTCCACTTCGCGGTGGCGGACGGCCACGCGGAGCCGACCTCGGACGGGCGCATCGTGATGCACCTGGTCGCGGCGTGACTGCCTTCGCATGCTGCTCTGCAGCGGCGGGCGCGCGGACGTCCGCGGGGGCACGGACAGGGACACCTCCCGGACGCCCGTGGGGGCACGGACAGGGACACCTCGCTCCACGTCGCGGCGGCCACGGGCGACGAGCAGCTGGTGAAGCTCTTGATAGGACTGACAACTTTGTTGACAGTCCAAATCCAAACTCTTTGTTTAGAAATAGCACTATCAACAAAGTTGACAATCCTAACATAAAGTAGGACTGCCAACGTTGTTGCCGTCCTGCTTTATGTAAGGACAATCCAAATCCAAATATGTGGACTGTCCTCAAGTAAAAAATTTGAAATGATAAACTTGTAAATAAAAGAAAAAAAAATGGGCTGCCCTCGAGTAAAATTTGAAGTGTCTTTAGAAATTGCCTAAAAGAATAATATGAGAATCTTCACTATGAGGCTATATGAATTATAATTGTAATGAGAAGTGAAGAAGAGGAGAGTATTGACTGTCTACGAGTGTATGAATGTTAATTTTTGAAGGAGACAGAAACCTATATTTCAAATTTCGGACAACATCAACTACACTCCATCTCTTGCTTCCTTCTCAAACCCCTCCCCCCCTTCCTTCCTTCACTTCAACACTCATCAAAATCCCACCTCTCAAGTAAAATGGAAAGAGAAGTGCTTTCATAGCACATAAGAAAGCTGCTGTTCTAGTCATCTGACTCATCTCCTCCTCTCTTTTTAAAGGAGGTATTCAAAAGTTTTGATTTAGTTATTGAACGTTCTCATGATATGCAAATAACTTTCTCGTTTGCAATAAGGTAGGTATTGCCTTCATTTTCTTCTTCGGTTATTTCTTTTTTTCGCTTCAAAAGCATCCATGCTTTGTTAGAACAATTACATGGAACTATTTACATGTTTTTTTTTACTTAACTTCTCTGAATTTGTATGTATACTCATAGTTTGGAGTATCGGCCGATAACGATACGGTTTTACATGTACCGATTCAATAATGATACGGACCGATACTGACATTGAGATTTTTTTTTAGTCAATTTAGCAAAGAAAATTGAACGAAAAAACCAATCAACAATGGTGTAAAAGTAAACTAAGGTTGTAAAAGTTAGCAGGTAAAGCAATCGAAAATGATGACCACTATTTCATTCAATTTTAAAACTGCTAAAAAAATAACATAGAAAATAGTTAAAATTATGTCTAAATGAATAGGATATATTTTTGTAAAATTTTAGTAATTTATTAATAATTATTTGCTTTCTGATATAAAATAAATTTAATACTTCGATCCGAAATCATCGATCCTGATATTCATAGTAAGAAGTCCGATACCAACGATGGCGGAGCATAAGCTGGATGGTCCGGGCTGTAGTCCGGGCTAAAAAAAGTTTTACTAGAAAAAAAAATTATTCATCTTCCTGGCATGCTCCTGTTCGCAGTCCTCGCTAAGATTTTTTTTTTTTCATGACATGTTCCTGCTCGCAGCCCCCGCTAAAAAAAAAAAAAAAATCCTATATCAGCCCTTGGACACCAATACCGACTCTAATACTGCTTGGTTAATTTTTCATTCTACACATAGTGATCTATTTAGAAGTGTCTTTGTAGTCTTGGTGGAGATTGAACTATTTATTTTCTCCTCGATTATGTTATTGGATTAATTGCTCTCATTTTGTTACCTGGACATATCATCATATTATCTCAGTAACCTCATTGTCGAACACGAATGTCCCTGGTGGTTAGCGGGAAAAGGCATAAGATGCTGACTAGGTAGCGAAAAATTAGTGGATCGAGCCATAATGATGTATTATTTCTTTCATTCATAAAAATAACGGCAGTTGGGGATAGTAGGTCCAAAAGACATGCAATGCAGCATGCACAAAGTCCGTCGGACATCTAAAGAAAACGTTCCCTGCGTAACGCATCTAAAAGAAATTTCGTGCGTAATGCATAAAACATCCTTCCTCTTTTTTTCTTCCGATACCCAGCGTAAAGCATGAGAATTTGTGCACACTGCATCGCATGCCTGTAATTTTATACATGGTTTGCTCTATCATTATTTTTCTTATTGATCAACTTTCTAAGTGGTAGTGGCACCTATTTAATTTCTCAGTGCAGTGTAATACCTGTTCTTCTTGGCGAGAGGTAAAGGTAACCAATACCTTTCTCTACTTTTGATCCTTCTTCCATTCTTCCTACATATAACAGTGCAAAAGAAAGAGTCACTTATACATATATAACATATATGCTTCTTATTTTTATAGGGTCTCCCCTCTCTGATTGTCTTCTTCCTCATTTCGTGACCAAACCGATGGGGGACCATCTCACGCTATCAGTGGACCGCTTGATCACCGAGTCGACGCCGGAGGGCACCACCGAAAGACGGAAGCTGGCACGGAAGGTGCAGCATTCGGCATCGTCTCTGTCGGTCCTCGTAGTAGGCTTCGGCGAGGAGGCGGCGGAGTGCAGAATCTGCCAAGAGGAGGATGAGGATTCCAACATGGAGATACCATGTTCATGTAACGGCAGCCTGAAGGTATAACTCTGAAGATTAGTAGAGCTCTTGGCTTCCTGCTATTTACTTTGTCACAAAGGACCTTTTTTTTGAATTCTACTTGTACATTATATTGTGTGTTTAACCTTTTCCAAAGAGACTACACTATTTAAGCCATGTGGTACAAGGTTCTTATTTGTTAGGTAAGGTTTAACACCTATGTTGCACGGACACGACACTGGATACTTTTATGGCTAAATTATAACTTGATACCTTCAACTATTCAAGTTTTTTAACTTGATACCTTGAACTTTGATATCCATCAACTTAATACCCTACAAATTTAAAAGGACGAAATCACCCCCGCCCCTCCCCTCTCCCGCTGCACCACCCTGCCCCTCTCCTCTCTCTCTGCCGTACGCGAACTGCTGCCGCCGCCACGAGCGGAGAGAGAGGGGGGAGGTTTTGGGTGCGACACAGGGAGGGGGGATGGATGGGTGCAGCCGTGGGAAGGGGGGTGCAGACGCGGGAGGGGGTTGGGTTGGGGCGGAGTCAAGGTCGGGGGGTGGTCTAGCCGGTAGGGGAGTGAGGGGAGAGAGGGACAAGGGTAATTTAGTCCATTTTAAATTTAAGGGCATCAAGTTGATACCTATAAAAGTTCAGGATATTAAGTTGAAAAACTTGAATAGTTGATGATATCAAGTTGTAATTTAGCCTACTATTATATATGACTAGAGTTCAACTATGGAGTGCTTATGGGCACCGATCGTTGGGAGGAGTCAAAGTTTGCGTATCACGGTCTCAAAAGAGCCAAGAGTACCGACGGCATACTATCAGTATACTAGAAAGTGCATTTTTATATCAACAAGCTTGGGCACAAAATTTTTACTCATTAAGCACACCGACGACATGTCGGCGGCATATCGTAGGTATGACATTGGCTCGGGTTCATGCTAAAATGAAGAACGATCCAAATTCAAGACGCTATATACGGTCCAGATTGCTCCCATCATTGGGTGTTGGGGAGATCCTTTATAAGGCTCTCCTCATGCCCTAATTTAGTTGGCTTGAAGTTTAAAGGAGGCTCACAAGATAAAGTTCTTGAGTGGCCATTTAAGAAAATCTAGAGAGAGGTTGAAGGGGAGCTTGATGAGGATCTCGTAAGAAGAGGGTTTTCACATTACGATTTGTGTTTGTAATCCTTGTAAGGTTTTCACTCTTGTTGATTCAATAAAATTATTTCTTCCATTGTCTCGGAGAGTAGATATCGAGCTTAACCAAACCACGTTATAAGGTTCTCTTCATGCCCAAATTCAGTTGGCTTCAAGTTTTAAGGAGACTCACAAGAGAAAAATTTTGAGTGGCCATTGAGGGAAAAAAGAGAGAGAGAGAGAGAGAGAGAGAGAGAGAGAGGTGAGGGATAGGTCGTTGGAGATCTCCTAAGAAGAGAGTTTTCTGTTGGGAACATGGTGTGACCCGAACCGGAGTTGGCCCATGAGGTACGATGTTGGACTGGGCCATATGCTTTAAAAAGGAATTCACATGTAAAGTCCGAACCAATCTCAATTATCTATACCTCATGATCCCACCTCCTACCCGATATGTGACTAAATTACCAACTCCATTGTAACCCCCCTTTGAGCGCTCAATCGAAAACGAGATAAAATCCAACAATCTCCATCTTGGCTTGTTTTTGCTAGCCGAACAGTCTTAGCACCCCTGCTACCTTTGCTCGTTCCCGCTAGCCGAACAACCTTTTAGTAGCCATGCTACCTTTGTTCGTTCCTGCCAGCCGAGCACCCAGGAGATCCAACATATTGTCATCAGGTTCAACCCCCTCTCCACACTCAAGAGCACAATGTGGAGATTCAGGGTGCTTGTCCACATGAGATCTCAGTGGAAGTCCGTATTTTGCTCTTATGGATCGTTTTGCAAGACAGAAGAAAGAGGAGATTCGATCGAGGAGTCGTCGCCTTAGTTCAAGGAGATTGTTACGAATAGGGTGAGTAATTTCAAGTTTAATCTCTGTCTTTTATTTTTAAGTATGGTGAAGGGGTTGAACCTATTAGGACAAATGATTCAACATTAGTTTTTGTTAATCTTGTAATTTTACCTGAGTTATATAGATTAGATTTGTCCAGGTGACATAGTCACCGACCATATACGTTGTATTTATCTGTGCTTGACGTTCGTCGTTAGACGGGAGTTGGTTATCTCAAGTGGGTTGGCCTAAGTTTTCGATGTGGTCAGTTTCATACACGGTATCAGGGCGCTTGTAGGACGTGTCCAATCCCAACATCTTCACATTACGATTTGTGTGTGTAATCATTGTAAGATTTTGTCTTTGTTGATTTAATAAAGTTATTTCTCCCATCGTTCCATAGAGTACTAGGTCGAGCTTGACCGAATGCCGTTAAATATTATGTGTTTGCTTGTTGTGTTATTGGTTGTTATTGTTCGGTCATTTGTGTCAGTTATTCTCGTCATCGTAAGGTTGTTGTTTGTTTGCTTCTGTCGCGTTTGGAAATACAATAGATACGGCATGACATGGTACGGACTTGGCAGCATGGACACGACACTATTTTGATGTGTCCTACAATATTTTGGAGTGTTCGAGATGTATTCGATAGGCGTCCTAGTATGGCCAAATTTTTGGAGTGTCTTTGTGTTGGTGTTTTATTCTGTGTTGTGTGTGTTCACAACATTCTATTGTTAAAAGATAGTCCCACATCGGAAAATCATACCAATATGTATCTCTATATATTACTTATGAAGGAATAGAGAGATGCACATGGGTTGAGGCCCAATGGAGGGTGCCATGTGGGGGGATTTTACATAGAGGTGAGAATAAGAAACCAACTTTTGGCCAAATGAAAATAGATTTAAATCTATTGGAGCTAAGCCCCGAAGGGGCTTAGCGACTCGGACTCGGACTCGGACTCGGACTCGGGCTCGAGCTTGGGCTTGGGCTTGGGCTAATGGGCTTTTGAGGCTTAATGTGGCTTTTTGATGGCACTTTGCACTTAGCACGACAGCTCGCGAGCGTACGGAGCGTACGGGACGTATGGGTCGTTCGGGTCGAGCGGGTCGAGCGGGTCGAGTGGGCCGTTCAAATTATGTAACGTCCGCGGGTCTTGTGGGCTCAGATCCGGAAATGGCTCAGATCCAGAAAATCCGGATCTGGCATTAAACCAGGGCGTGCGTTCAGAATTTGAAAAGCCCACCTCGTGCCTATAATATCAGCAGCATCTCCTCTCTCCAGGGTTACAGAAAATACTCAGAAAATTTCCAGAGAGAGAAGTGCTGCTGCTATTCCGAGGAGTCGTCGACATTTTTGGCCAGCGTTCTAAAGTTCTCTTCGAACTTGCTGGTTCCTGGAGGCTTATCCGTAAGGCGGATATAGCTTTGAGCGTCGGTGATCTTTCACCCCAGCAGGCTTTCTTCTTCCTCTGTTGCCTTCGAGAATACTGTGGCTTCTCTTTAGAAGTTATACGGTTTTGTTGCCTTCGAGAATACTGTGGCTTCTCTTTAGAAGTTATACGGTTCAGTTGCCTTCGAGAAATATTACGAAATCTTTTTAGATTCCCGTAATACAACATCACCTTCTTTAGGGTGTTGTTGCTGGAAATATTGTCTTTACAATAGTTTCTGAAATCGTGTTTTTCCATCGATTGTTCGCCAAGGGACTAACAATCTCAAAGCTATATCGAAAAGATGGATAACTCACGTGCATCGCTCGTCAATACCGACTTTAACAAGTAGGAGAAATTCGACGGCAAACATTTCCAAATTTGGAAACGAAAAGTAACCTTAAACATTCAACTCGTGGAAGTTGACCACGTGCTGAATGAGGAAGAACCGGTCGTTCCAACAACCGGAACCGCAGAAGTTATTGCCGCTGCTAAGTACAAGCAGGCAAAATGGATTAGAGAAAACAGTATCTATAAACTGTTGATTCTCAATAGCATGGAAGACTCTCTGGCAGAGTCCTATTCTAAGAAGAATTCTGCCAAAGAGATTTGGGACTCCTTGGGGAAATTGTACGAAGATGACGAGAATCGGTCCAAGATCTTCTTGGTTGAAAGATACCACAAATGGACCTTCGAAGATGAGAAGGCTATGCTGCCCCAAGTAAAGGAGTTTCTGAAGCTGCGCCAAAAGTTGGATGACGAGAAGATGCCTCTTGTCGACAAGTTTGTCGTTGGAGGAATCGTCTCTAAACTTCCTGCAGGTTGGAGCAACTTCTATGCAAGGATGCACCGCAAGAAGCTGGACATATGTATGGAAGATCTCCTGCAAGAGATCCATGTTGAGGACGAGATGCGCTCTCAACAGAAGATGGATTCTCTGTCCAAACAACTGGCGAAAGCAAATCTGGTCCAAACCAGAGAGTACAAGGGGAAGCAGGCGGCTTCTCCTCATAAGAAGAAGAAGGACTTCACTAATCTGAAAGTGAAGAGTCCTTCATTCAAGAATCAGAAGTCCAAGTCCCATGTGACTTGTTACAAATGTGGCAAGAAGGGCCACTACAAAAGTGACTGCAAGGAACCAGAAAAAGGTGAGCCTAGTAAGGTTTCTTTGGTTACTAATCTGGTTGCAATGATAGCACAGGTTGTAAATGTGGGGGTTGACTCGGACTGGTGGATAGACACTGGTGCTACATGTCATGTCTGCTCAGACAAGAAATGGTTCGACTCATATGAGCCAACTTCCGAGAAAGTCATAATGGCAAACCAGGCACAAGCTGAAGTACTGGAGATCGGGACGGTGGAGCTGAAACTCACATCGGGGAACACTCTGACGCTTCAAGGAGTGAAGCATGTTCCTGCAATTGCTAAGAACCTGATCTCTGGGAGCCTGCTTTGCAACGCAGGCTTGAGGATGGACATCAATGCTGGCCAGATGGTGATGTCCAAGAAGGGTACATTCTTCGAAAAAGCTTTCCAGACTGAAGGAATGTACAAAATTCAGCTTGTTGTAACCCAGCAAAATGATATTAATGCTATTTCTACTTTGAACTATTCTTTTGAGTTGTGGCATAATAGGCTAGGACATGTTCATTGTAAAAGAATTAACAAAATGTCTAGCCTAGGACTTATCTCCAAGTGTGCGGGTAAGGTAGAGAAATGTGAAGTGTGTGCTCAGACGAAGATCACAAGGAAACCCTTTCACAGGGTCCATCGAAGCACAGATCTTCTGGAGTTGGTTCACTCAGATATCTGTGATTTCAAGCAATTCTCTACAAAAGCCGGGATGAAGTATTTTATTACTTTCATCGACGACTTCTCAAAGTATGCTTTTGTCTACTTGCTCAAGTCTAAAGACGAAGCATTCGAGAAGTTCAAGGAGTTCAGGACCGAGACTGAACGGCAAACTGGACAACAACTCAAAAGGCTAAGGAGTGATCGAGGCGGAGAGTATCGGTCTCATGATTTTTCATCATTCTGTAAAGAACATGGAATCATAAATGAGACGACGGCTCAGTACTCTCCTCAATCCAACGGAGTAGCAGAAAGGAAGAACAGAACGTTGACAGAGATGATGAACTCTATGCTGTTGACTGCGGGTCTTCCAAAGAGCTTCTGGGGAGAAGCTGCATTAACGGCTACTTTCATTCTAAATAGAGTACCGTATGCAACTTCAGACATAACCCCTCATGAACTCTGGTTCAAAGTCAGACCTAACTTGAATGTCATTCAAGTGTGGGGGTGTCTGGCCTATGTGAAGCTCCCAGATCTGAAGATTCAGAAGCTGGGGACTAGGACTACTAAGGCTATTTTCTTGGGATATGCCGAGAAGAGTGATGCTCGGAGATTCCTTGATATAGAATCAAATCATATCATTGAATCTCGCGATGCTGAATATTTTGAAGACAAGTTTGCAAGGCACAAAAATATTGTTCTCGCGGATCTTCCGGAGAATGAGGAGAGTGCAAAGCAGACAGAAGTCCTTATCGAACCAGTAGTCCAAGAAGAAGCTATTGTCGAAGAGACACAAGTTGAACCAGAACTCGCTGAGCCGTCAACTAAGCGAGTAAGGAGGCCGAAAGACTTCGGAGATGACTTCGTCACCTATCATGTGGAAGCAGATCCGCTTACCTATGATGAGGCGATGAAGACCAGAGATGCTGTATTCTGGAAGGAGGCGATAGACAACGAGATTGACTCAATCACCTCCAATAATACATGGGTGTTAGTTGACCTGCCAGAAGGAGCAAGACCCATCGGATGCAAATGGATCTTCAAGAAGAAGATGAAAGCAGATGGAACCATTGACAAGTTCAAAGCCAGGCTAGTGGCCAAGGGGTTTGCTCAGAAGCAGGGGATCGACTACTTTGACACTTATGCTCCAGTAGCTCGGATGACAACCATCAGATTGTTAATTGCTCTAGCAGCAATACACAAGCTGGTGATACATCAGATGGATGTAAAAATGGCATTCCTTAATGGCGAGCTGACCGAAGAGATCTACATGCAACAACCAGAAGGTTTTGTCGTCAGAGGTCTGGAAGACAAAGTCTGCAAGTTGATAAAGTCTCTGTATGGTTTGAAACAAGCTCCCAAAATGTGGCATGAGAAGTTTGACAAAGTGATAAGGTCAAATGGCTACAAGGTCAGTGAAACAGACAAGTGTGTCTATACTAAGTTTGCTGACGGAAGAGGAGTTATCGTTTGTCTATACGTTGACGACATGCTAATCCTAGGTACGGATTTAAGCTGTGTCACAGAGACAAAGAAATTTCTCTCGACCAAGTTCAGTATGAAGGACTTGGGGGATGCCGACGTAATCTTGGGGCTCAAGATCATCCGGACAGGTACTGGAATAGCGCTGTCACAATCTCATTATATTGAGAAGATGCTCACTCGCTACGGGTATCAAGATCCTCCTATAATTGATACACCGTACCGGAGTGATCAGAAGCTGGAGCCAAATTCGAGGGAAAGCGTCAGGCAGTTGGAGTACGCTAGCGTCATCGGAAGCTTGATGTACGCTACTACTGCCACAAGGCCTGACATAGCTTTTGCGGTAGGAATGCTGAGTCGGTTCACTAGCAACCCAGGCGTTGAACACTGGAACGCTGTGAAGCGTGTTATGAGATATCTTAAAAAGACTCAGACATTTGCACTATACTACAGCGGAGATCCGTCAGTAGTGGAAGGCTTCAGTGATGCTAGCTGGTGTTCAGAGGTGGAGAGCGAGTATTCTACAGGTGGATTCATATTCGTTTTGGGCGGAGCTGCTATATCGTGGAAATCGAAGAAGCAGACAATGTTATCTCGCTCCTCCATGGAATCTGAATTCGTTGCATTGGATGCTGCTGCAGATGAAGCAGATTGGCTTCGGGAGCTCATGTATGATCTTCCAGTGGTTGGAGCTCAGATACCGGCAATCCCGATATACTGTGACAACCAGGCGGCAGCAGCAGTAGCATCAAATGAACTCTTTAACGGGAAGAAGAGGACTGTGCGGTTAAAGCACAGAGCAGTGAACGATCTCATCAAACAAGGCGTTATTGCAGTGATCGATGTTCGGAGTCAGGAGAACCTGGCGGATCCGTTCACGAAAGGCCTCAAACGACAGCTGGTCGAGGATACAGCAAGGAAGATGGGTTTGAAGGCATTCTAATATTGTGTCATTATAATCCTATCAATAAATTTTATGTTATTGGTTCAAAGAGAAATCTACCAGATATCTAATTTTTTGATTCAAGGGAGAACTATTGACTGGAAAAATATTAGTTAACAGTGGGTACTTGTTCTGCGGAACATGGAAGGGTTTCGAACCCAGAACCACTGTTGTCTACTATGAATTTTCTACGAAAAATTAATCCTGTGGAAAGGATGGCATAATGCCTTAATGAGTTCTCAGACTGAGTGAAGGTCTGTTATGCTTTACAGGAAGCATGGTAGCACAGCACTACAAGGAGTGTGACTCCATGCTATGTGTGGCGGTGACTCCACCATGAGGTTCTCGAAGGAGGTAAATCCTCGGCTATGTTAGCCAAGTCACAGCGGCGTAGCACCGCAAATAGGCAGTTGGCCTAATGCTGTATATTGAATTAAAGAGGGATGTAGTCAGCACTACAAAGAGGAGGTGTTCCTCATGTTACGGGTGGCACGACACCACAATGAGGTAAACCCGGCTAGGAATAAAGCCTCGGCCTTGCAAGCCATGTCGTAGCGGCATAACACCGCACAGAAGCGTAAGGCTTCATGCTGGGTAGTTTGGCACTACAAAGGGGCTAGACCTCATGCTACGGGTAGTATGACACTACGATGAGGTTCCCGGTGATTCGGGGTAAGGTCCTCGGCTTAAGGCCATGTCATAGCGACGTAGCACCGCAAAGGAAGCGTTGGACGCTTCATGCCATGTCTCTTTAATAAAGAACTCACCTATAGTGTATGGACAAAGAGATATCAGGCCGTCTCTTGAGGGTAAATGTGTAGACGCCCAAAATACATACATTGAAATCCAGGCTGGCACAAGGCCTTTAATGTGCAGCCAGAAGCACAGATAACTACGTTATGTGAGTGGAAAAAATTACAGCTGTGGTACAGAATTCAAGGCATAGTCCATTCTTGTATCATACTGTTGTTCAACCCATGCGGGAAGATTCAAGTCGTCAGCGACATCTATCCTAATGCATAATGGACAGTTATTATGTGGAACGCTTAACTCATATATATAGAGATATGTGGGAGATTGTTGGTGTTTTATTCTTTGTGTTGTGTGTGTTCACAACATTCTATTGTTAAAAGATAGTCCCACATCGGAAAATCACACCAATATGTATCTCTATATATTACTTATGAAGGAATAGAGAGATGCACATGGGTTGAGGCCCAATGGAGGGTGCCATGTGGGGGGATTTTACATAGAGGTGAGAATAAGAAACCAACTTTTGGCCAAATGAAAATAGATTTAAATCTATTGGAGCTAAGCCCCGAAGGGGCTTAGCGACTCGGACTCGGACTCGGACTCGGACTTGAGCTTGAGCTTGGGCTTGGGCTAATGGGCTTTTGAGGCTTAATGTGGCTTTTTGATGGCACTTTGCACTTAGCACGACAGCTCGTCGCAAGGCGCATTGTGCGCTTTAGTTGCGCTCGTGCGCGAGCCTCTGCGCGGCCCTGCGTGGCGTGCGTGGCGTGCGAGGCGTACGGAGCGTACGGGACGTACGGGTCGAACGGGTCGAGTGGGCCGTTCAAATTATGTAACGTCCGCGGGTCTTGTGGGCTCAGATCCGGAAATGGCTCAGATCCAGAAAATCCGGATCTGGCATTAAACCAGGGCGTGCGTTCAGAATTTGAAAAGCCCACCTCGTGCCTATAATATCAGCAGCATCTCCTCTCTCCAGGGTTACAGAAAATACTCAGAAAATTTTCAGAGAGAGAGAGAAGTGCTGCTGCTATTCCGAGGAGTCGTCGACATTTTTGGCCAGCGTTCTAAAGTTCTCTTCGAACTTGCTGGTTCCTGGAGGCTTATCCGTAAGGCGGATATAACTTTGAGCGCCGGTGATCTTTCACCCCAGCAGGCTTTCTTCTTCCTCTGTTGCCTTCGAGAATACTGTGGCTTCTCTTTAGAAGTTATACGGTTCTGTTGCCTTCGAGAATACTGTGGCTTCTCTTTAGAAGTTATACGGTTCAGTTGCCTTCGAGAAATATTACGAAATCTTTTTAGATTCCCGTAATACAACATCACCTTCTTTAGGGTGTTGTTGCTGGAAACATTGTCTTTACAATAGTTTCTGAAATCGTGTTTTTCCATCGATTGTTCGCCAAGGGACTAACACTTTGCATCCTAGGTTAGCACGTTCATCTTGATGGATAGAGGTTCAATTATAGAAATTAGTACCTTGTCAACAAGGGTAAGACTACGTACATCTTGACACTCCCCAAACACAACATTAGTGGGACTTTGTCAGTTTTAGTGTAGTAAGTGATAAATCTAGACTAGATGCAATTAGGTTATGCAATAACTTGTAGATGAATGTCACTTGCTACTCTTTTAGACTATTGCAGTATGTAGGAGAAAATGAAAAAAATGACACATTATAGGATATATGATCACATACTGATTATAGGGTAACAATATATCATAGTGATATAGTCAGATAACCAAATATTATGAGTAGTGTAGAACTCAAAGCAGATTTACTGCAAGGTGGTTCTAATTTCTATGGAATATTTATGTGAATCCTCGAAATATAAGGAAAGAACAAAGGTATTAACACAGTACCGCCATGAAACATACATTCAACTAATACAAATTTACAATTAGAGTTTATAAGAGATTTAACTAGTGACCAAGTTCTTGATATTAATTAAACATAAAATAGTGGAAGGAGATTATTGTTATTTTCTTTGAAATTAAGTTGCATGACTTATCCAGAAGAGCATGATTCGGCTGCAAACCTTTGAGAAAGACGCAAACTTCGACTATGAGGAAGAGACATGCGTTTGGACTCCTCTGGTTATGGTGCAGAACTCGTTGTCAAAGAAATAGATCGCACACGTGCATATGAGAACGACATACTCGATCCAGATTTGACTTTTGATTTTTGAAGGTGTTCGACATCGGTTCGGCCGCTTCGGCGTCTTCGTTGATTACTTTGGCTCCGAGACGTCGTCAATTGAAGGAGATTACTCGAACGGTCCTCCAAGCAAGGCAGCGGCTCCGTCGACGAAGACGTTGAAGAAAACTCATTCTACTCATTGGTTTCACATTTGGGTTTAAAAGTGGATTTTATTTTCATTCATTATGTGTCTCTTCTACAATTCTTTCTCATTTTATAGCCATAGAACTTAGCCATAAGATAACACAAAATAATTCAAAGGTTAAACAAATAATTCTAAAGATGGTAAGCTTCCCATCTAAACTGACTTCAAGATAAACAAATATAAACACTTACACCTAATCCAATGGGAGAATCCCTATCTAAAGCTAGTAAAGGAGTTAGAAGAAGATTTCTTCGAAACGAATATATCTCTAACTCCTCAATTAAAATATCTTTTGTAGATTTTGCAAGCTGACTAGCCTAAAACTCGACTTCTTATTTGTCTCATTCGCGTCTTGGTCGAGTCTGATCCCCATCACAGAGTCAATACCTTCCGCTAACTAGTTGTGTGCAACTTGGATAGAGACCCCTAGTAACTTTTGAACCAAAAAAAAGGTTATTCAGACTGAAATATTTTAGCTATGTCATCTAGATTAATTTGCCAATCTAGCTAAAGTAAATATGATGTAGTGTCAAACATTGCAAGTATGGAATCCATAAACTGATTGCTTAATCTTGCTTCAGTTAGATTATTTTCTCATTTGGTGACTTGAGGATGTACTGACTTAGATATTCCTCGTATAATTTTTCTCTCTTTGCAGTATGTTCATCGAAAATGTGTCCAGAGATGGTGCAATGAGAAGGGTGACACCACATGTGAGATATGTCTTCAGGTGAGTTTCTTTTTCTTTTCTTTTTCTTGGACTCATTGGTTTCTAGCGTAGGTATGTAATGCACATTTACTGATTCCAGCCTTCATTTTCCTTGTATTGGTATTTCCAGCCATTTGAGCCTGGTTATACTGCTCCTCCTCCCCTGTTATTTCGTCATGGGAGTATCCCCGTGAACTACAGGTACCTGTTCCTATGTACAATGTGTATAAGTATCTATTTATGTAAGCAGTGTGTGCGTTCACGTACGTGCAGACAATCTATACTTGTACGTGTATACGTAACTGATTTTATGGATTGTACTTAAGTATGGGATTACATGTCCGTGTCCAGAGAGACTTCACTTTGATACTAAGGTATGCCCTGCATTCATATGTAGGTACTGGTGGTAATATCTGGCCATCCAAGGTTCTCCATCTGAATCTCTGACAATCTAGGAATTATGTAGGCCATGTCGAGTCGGACACATATTTGAGACAACCTAGACACACCAAAATGGGTATCGTGTGCGTGTGGCCGTGTCCTTACTGTTTCCTTCGTATGCGTGTCCGTGCAACACAGCTAACACTTGACAACACTACTGTAGAAAATAATGGTGGGATAAATTTTATTGATGGACTACTACACTACTTATAGGGAGTCTAGCTCCTCTACATACTACATATTCCGATGTGGGACTAAAAGTCCCTTATTGACTCTCAACACTCCCCCTCAAGATGGGCGATAGATATTGATCATCCCCATCTTGTTACATAGCTTCGACAGACTTAATGAACTAAGACCCTTAGTCAGACAGTCTGCAACTTGTTCTTCTGAGCGGACATGGTCAATCTTCAGTATCCCTTGTTCCAGCTTCTCCTTGATGAAGAATCGATCAATCTCGATGTGCTTCGTTCTGTCGTGCTGGACTGGATTGTTAGCTATACTTATTGCAGCTTGACTATCGCTCAGAAGACGCAATGGTGCTCCCTTATCCAGCTTCAACTCTGTCAGCAATGCTTTCACCCATAGCAACTCTGACACTCCCAGCGCCATTGCTCTGTATTCTGCTTCAGCTGTCGACCGTGCTACCACAGACTGTTTCTTGCTTCTCCATGAGACCAGATTTTCTCCTACAAAAACACAGTATCCTGTGGTAGACCTTCTGTCGTCTATGCAGCTCGCCCAGTCTGCATCACAGTATCCCTCAACTTCTATGCGTCCATTCTTCTTGAACCATAGCCCCTTTCCCGGCGTTCCTTTCAGATATCTCAAGATCTGAAATATTGCGTCCATATGACCCGTTCTTGGATCATGCATGTAGCGACTCACTACACTCACCGCAAATGAAATATCAGGGCGAGTGTGTCCCAGATAAATCAACCTTCCTACAAGCCTTTGATACCTTTCACGATCAACAGACTCTCCTGCTTCTGCTCCCAATTTGCACTTCTGGTCAATGGGAGTGACGGCTGCTCTGCATCCCAGCATCCCTGTCTCCTTCAGCAGATCTAGTACGTACTTTCTTTGTGAGAGAATAATTCCCTGTTCTCCCTCACACACTTCGATACCTAGAAAGTACCTCATCGCTCCTAAGTCCTTCACCTCAAACTCCTTCGCGAGTTTTGACTTCAGCTTAGCGATCTCGACTTCATCATCACCTGTGATCACTATATCATCCACATATACAGCAAGTATAGTGATGTGGCCTCTTACATGCTGGAGGAAGACCGTATGGTCTGCATTTGTTTGACGGTATCCCATGCCCGTAACAGCCTTTCTGAATCTGTCAAACCAGGCTTGAGGAGACTGCTTGAGCCCGTATAACGACTTCTTCAGTTTACACACCTTTCCATGCGACGTCCCTCCTTCTGATTCCGTCGCATAGCATCCTGGCGGGAGTTCCATGTATACCTCCTCTTGCAGGTCCCCATGAAGAAAGGCATTCTTCACATCCAGCTGGTATAGCTTCCACCCATAGTTGGCTGCAATGGAGACCAGAGTTCTTACGGTGCTCATTTTTGCTACTGGGGCAAACGTCTCATCATAGTCTATGCCATATGACTGTGTGAATCCTTTTGCAACCAACCTCGCCTTGTACCGCTCTACTTTTCCTTCTGGCGTCTCCTTTACTGTGTACACCCATTTGCACCCCACGGCTTTCTTCCCTTTGGGTAATGGAACCAGCTCCCATGTCTTATGTTTCTCCAGTGCCCCAAGTTCTTCCATCATTGCAGCTTTCCACCTTGGATCTTTCTTTGCTTCCTGCCAACACTTGGGCAACGAAGTAGAGTCTAATGATGCAATAAAGGCTCGATAATTCGAAGAAATGTTAGAATAAGACAAGTAGTTGGCAATGTCATGTTCATAATCATCAAAACGACTAGGAGGTTTACCCGCATTGCTGCGAGAAGATCTCCTTACGGGAGCAATAGGTGGTGAAGGGATCGTACCATCCGAGTCAGAGAGGTCCGCATCGGAATCAGAGTGATTCAGGGCGGGGGCAACATCTTTAAGAGTTGGGGCAGGAGTAGACGAGGGACTTGGTACGGTAGGCACAGGGCACGGCACAGGCACAGTACTGGACTTCTGCTGTCTCCTTCTGTAGACTTGGAGTTCCTTTTCCCTTGTCTGCTGGAGCTCCTTTTCCTTTGTCTGCTGCTCCCCCTGCGTAATATATGTATCTTCTTCATTCTCTGTATCGGAGTCACTGCTTTCTCCTCCCCCTTTCGTCCAGTTTTCTATGACCGGACACGGGACTGATCCGACTACCACATTTGGGCTTATTATCTCCCCCTCACATCTAACACCCTCTGTGTTAGGTGTGTCACCAAATGCTGAACCTTCATCCGAACCATAGTATGGTTCCAGCTCTCTGAATGTAACGTCCATGCTTACGAACATCTTCCGCTCAACTGGGCTCCAACAGGCATATCCCTTCTGAGTTGCCGTGTAACCAACAAATACACATTTAACTGCTCGAGGATCCAGTTTGCCAACTCCTGGCCTATTATCTTGGACAAAACACACACACCCAAATACTTTCGGAGGAACAGTGTATGTGGTTGCCCCAGTAAGCATCTCCAACGGTGTCTTCCAGTCTAAGACTTGAGATGGCATTCTGTTGATGAGATAGGAGGCCGTCAATACAGCCTGCCCCCATAAGTGTTTCGGGACATTCATAGCTAGCATCATCGTCCGTGCAACCTCCAGCAGATGTCTGTTCTTCCGTTCGGCTACACCATTTTGTGCCGGCGTATAAGCACACGAAGTTTGATGTAGTATTCCATGAGTGGAAAAATACTCAGCAACCCTCTTGTTCGTATACTCCGTTCCATTGTCAGACCGGAAACACTTAATTTTAGCGCCATATTGTGTTTCCACTCGGCGATGAAAATCCCGAAAAGCTTCAAGGACATCACTTTTATTCTTCATAAGGTAAACCCATGTTACCCGGGTATAACAGTCAATAAAAGTGACGAACCATCGAAAACCGTTAATACCGGTTGTAGGACAAAGGCCCCATACGTCCGAATGTATCATGTCAAAGGCAGCTGAACTCTTATTGCCCGAGCTCACATACGAGCTTCTGGTATGCTTCCCCAACTCACAAGCATTACAAAATAACTTCTCCTTATTCGCCCTTTGATATAAGGACGGATACATTCGACTAATAACTTGAAAAGAAGAATGGCCGACACGCTGGTGGTGGAGTAGCAGTTCGTCTTCTACACTACGTCGTGAAACTTCCGGTTGTGTGCCCGCTACAAGAGATGCCAATGCTTTGTCCAGTCCAGTCCTGTCCAAGTACCACAACCCTTTATGCCATGTGCCAGTCCCAAGTCGTCGTCCTGTCCCCTTCTCCTGAAAAGTCACCGTGGGAATGTCAAAGAAAACAGTGCAGTTAAGATCATGGATAATGGCACTAATAGAGAGAAGATTGACAGGAAAAGACGGAGCATGTAAGACATCAGTGAGAGTGATGGAAGGGGTGCATGCGACAGTGCCTTTACCCAGTACTGGTCTGGAGGTACCATCAGCAGTCTGAATACTCTCCGGCAACGGTAGGTGAGTATAGTCCTGAAACTCACCACGGGACCCCGTGACATGGCGGGATGCCCCAGAGTCCATAATCCAGCCTGGCTGATGGACAGACGCAAGAGCACGTGCAGGTATACCTGTGCTGGTTTGGGCAAAGCAAGTGATATGGTCCCCCGAGGTAGAGGACGCCCCAGGACTGTCGGGCGAACCCATCTTAGTGCCTCGCAACTTCTCAAGGAATTCCCGCTCAAGCGGGGTTATTTCGGCCAGTTGACTTTCTCCTCCTTCCTCCACCAGATTTGCTTTGTGTCCTCCCCTTCTACCAGCATATCCCCCTCTACCACCACGTCGTCCTCCACGACCCCGTCCGCGATCACCAGACTGAGTCCGCAAGGGTTTCGGACAAAATCTGATGTAATGGCCGGAGTCACCACAATTGTGGCAAACACCACCTACAGATGGAGGCTGATTGAATGCAGCAAGGGCAGACTTTTCAACCACAGCTTGCTCCCCCTGAGAGGAGCCTTTGTTGGGCATCAACTTCAAGCGAGCTTCTTCCTGTGTCATGACAGCGATAGCTTCTTCCAAGGTCGGAAGTGTTGATTGGGATAGGAGAATATTCCTTCTCTGCTCAAACACAGGGTTTAGCCCCTTCAGAAATTTCATCATACGCTGCCGCGAAATATAAGCCAGGAACGTCTGAAAGTACTTCGCAAATGCTGGTTCGACCTGTGCATCTTCCATCCTAAGAGGATCATAGTGATCCAGATCCGACCAGTACTTCTTCAACAGTGCTGCGTACTCAGAGATGGTTCGTTCGTCCTGGGCCACCCTATCGAGTTCGTCCTGCAGTTGGAAGACCCGCATAGGGTTGCCCGAGCCTGAGTACATATCCTTTAAAGTCTGCCATATATCAGCAGCAGCCTCCATCGCCTCTACATTGCCCGACACTTGGTCGGTTAATGAGGCTGTCAACCACCCAGCTACTACGTTGTTGACAATCTCCCAAACAGCAAACTCCTTCGAGGAGTGATCGGCTGGCGCCTTGGTTTGGCCATTGACATAGCCAACCAATCCACGTCCCTTCAGCGTCCGCATCGCCTGCCGCGACCACTTCAAGTAGTTAGACGTGCCGTCCAACTTCGTCTCCAGCTTCTCCAGCTTCCCCATTTTGTAGGGTGACGGATCCACATCAGTATGGACCACACGCGGGGTTCCCTCGGTTAATCTCTTTGATAAGATATCATCAACCAAGGCCTTCATCTCTTCGGCTGTCAGTTTGCCACTGATCTTTTCCATCGCTGCTTCAACTGTTGAACCCTGTTCGTCGTCTTCTTCGTCTTTTTCGGCGTCTTCTTCGTCGTCAGTTTTCCAACGTCGTCGGCGTCGTCTTCGGCTTCTTGGTCATCGTCGTCTTCGACGTCTTCCTCGACTTTACGAATGCGCTATCATCTGTACCAGCACCGGCGCGCGCATGTAAAGTGAACACGTCAGGATACCAGAGAAGACATGAACAGTCTCTGTATAGATCCTGATGTGAAGGAACAACAAATAAAGCATTTGTTTATTCCAAACAGCGCAATCTAAGAATCATAGAAGGTGCAAATAAATCATTTGACAGCCTTCTTATTTATGATTCGAATGACGCTCTTTTTTTTTTTCTTTTTTTTTTTTTTTGGAAAATAAAAGAGGTGGCTAGCTAGGGTTAGGGTTTGTAGACATGGCGGCTAGGGTTAGGGTTAGGGAAGGAGGGGGGGGCTGCTGGTGGAGGAGAGGGAGGGGGGGGGGGGTCGTCGGGTCAGGGGGGGCCGGCACGGTGGGATGAGGGGGGGGTCGTCGGCAGGGGAGGGGGGAGGGGGGCGTCTGGTGGGAGGGCAGGGTGGAGGTCGGCGGCAGGGGAGGGAGGGGGGGGTCTTCGGCAGGGGAGGGGGGGGGGCTTCGGCAGGGGAGGGGGGGGCTTCGGCAGGGGAGGGGGGGGGGGGGGGCTTCGGCAGGGGAGGGGAGGCTTCGGCAGGGAATTTTTTTTTTTTTTTTTTTTTTTTTTTTTTTTGTGTGTGTGTGGGAGGAGAGAGAGAGAGGTTATGGCTCTGATACCATGTAGAAAATAATGGTGGGATAAATTTTATTGATGTACTACTACACTACTTATAGGGAGTCTAGCTCCTCTACATACTACATATTCCGATGTGGGACTAAAAGTCCCTTATTGACTCTCAACAACTACAATGGTGCATCCATGTGCATGTATATGCTTGCCAACCTCCGTGTAGCCTTGTCTATGGGAGTACAGGAGTGGTGCATCACGCTTGCCCTGTTGCAGGAATACAAATATGGATACAGACACGATACACAGACAGGATTCAGATGTTTTCAGATATGTACCTTATATAGTAGTCACCTATGTTGCATTAATGAGGACACAGTACAGGTACACACACGATATGGATACGGATACCATTATCCTGTGTTTGTGCCATAGATCCTGCCTATTCAAATCTGTAATATGGTTGTTATTATTAATAGGAGAAGCTGGGAGGCATTCAGTAGGGACTTCCAGGAGTCTCGGTTCATAACCATGGTTCCTACTGACCGTGGCGTAGCGGGCCCCTCAGATGACGATTTCAGTTACTTTTCACTGAATCAAAGCACAGTACGTTCCCGAGCTGCGGCTATAATCGTAAGTCACTTCGTAGATGGATGTAAAATTTTCGTTCCCCTTCGATTGTTTTTGACAATCCGATCGAATGATAACTGCATCTCTTTTTCTGTTATGTTTCCGAAGTTCATTACACTCTTGATCCTTCGACATTCTCTCCCCTTCTTGCTCAGTGGAACAGAGGAGTACCCCCTTTCAATGTTCTCGGTAATATATTACATTTTTTTTCCTACAAGCAATTATGTTCTTTTTCTCAACATAGTCATAATATGCTATGAGAACCAATACATTACTCTTTAACTTTGTTTGAAATTCATGAATTATTTACAAACCTTATGTTGGAACTTCTCGTTCTCTACAAGATTTTCACAGCTTTCATATGCATTTAAATTGCGCAATCAAAGAACATCTTTAACTCATCTAAAATTGTCAATTCTAGACTTCCTGTAGTTGCATATCTCCTAACATTTGACATATTGTCTTAAATTTCTACCCCAATATATCTGCATTTGTTAAATATAAATATGAAAATTATGATTTACTTTCCTCTAATGGCAAATATGTTTGAAATCAGCTGTTGGTGTTGAGGATTGCTGGAATTCTCGTACCTGTGGCAATTATTGCAGGAGGTTTAGCCATATTCCACCGCAGGCGGTGGCAACAGGTATCTTTATCTTATCTTTGCCGTGCGATTCAGATGATCGGTTGATACTTTTATTATTTCTCGTTCTTTTTTTTCCGATTTTGCTCGAATCTTGTTATCAGTAACTTTTTCTTATATTTGGTTATCGGTTACAATTTCAGGTAGCACGCGGTATACCTGTTTCAGGACCTGATGGAGATAGTGCGAGGTATCGCTCTATCTATCAACCTCAACCTCTCATTCGTGACCACCAGTACATTCGGCGCTCCTGAAGCTGGGCAAGGAGGATGAGATGACTCTCAACCAGGATTTAGTGAAGTTGAAGGACGAAAAGTCGGAGGAAAAGAAAAGATATGGTACTTCAAAAGGGGGAAAAAAGAGAGCAAGGTGGTGTAGTGTATCAAGCTTTTAAGTCATATTTTGCGGTATCAGTCCATATCGACCCGATACGGTCGATACCGATACGATTTGGCATGTCCCAATCCGATATCGCCGCTACCGATTGGAGGTTTATTTTCCAGTCAATTCGGCAGAAAAAATTGAATGAAAACAACCAATCAACAAGGGTGTAAAAGCATAGTAAAATTGTAAAAACATGTCAAATAATTTTTTTTTTATCTCAGGTAAACCATTGTGGCTATTATTTCACTCGATTTCAAAACTATAAAGAAATAACACATAAAATACTTAAAATTATGCCTAAATGTATAACATATTTGTTATATTTTTAAGGCTTAATTGCTACTTGATACCCTCAACTATTACGCTTTTTCAAGTTGATACCCTAAACTTTTTTTTGTAACAACTTGATACCCAGATAATTTTTTGGACAATAATGTCCTTACCCAAATTTTAAAACTACCACTCACCCTCCCCCCCCCCCCCCCCCTCTACTCCAGGCCACCCCCCCCCCCCCTCTCCCCTCCGCACCCCCCCTCCCCCCCCCCCCCCCCCCCCCCCCGCCCCGCCTCGCCTGCACCATCCCCCTCCGCCGCCCTCGCCTGCACCCCCCCCCTCTGCTAGCTCCGGCGCGGCTCTGATGGCGCGAGCGGCGCTGGGCTCCCACGCCGCCGCCGCGTTCTCCCTCGCCGTCGTCCGCTTCAACGGCTCCGGCGGCCCCGCGGCCTACAGGAACCCCCGCGCCGGCTTCGTCCTCGCCGCCCTCCTCGGCCGGAGCTAGCAGGGGGGGGGTGGGGGGGGCCGGAGTGGGGGAGGGGATGGAGGGAGGGAAAGGATAAGGGCATTTTGGAATTTTTTTAAATGTTAGGTATTAAGTTGAAAAAAAAAAATAGTTGAGGTATCAATCTGTTACGGAAAAAAGTTTAGGGTATCAACTTGAAAAAGTGTGATAGTTGAGGGTAGCAATTAGCAATTAAGCCATATTTTTAATAATTATTTGTTTTATGATACCCAAAAAAATCGATACTTAGATCCGAAAGTGTTGATATTGTTGATCCCGATACTTATAGGAAGGATCCGATTCCGATAACAATACTACAAACCTTGCTTTAAGTATTGTATATATGCATGCCTACAAATATGCTATTTTCTTTAAATGGATTGAAGGGAGAAGTGGTTGTTTAGAGAGATGGCTATGTACAAAGTTTTACTTGGGGACAAAAGTAAATATACTGAGTAAGGTTAAAAGAGTTGAAATCAGTGATGAGGAGGAAAAAAAAAAAACGTTTCTTGTTTCCCTCTGTTTATGTTTTTGGTTGATTTTTTAGAGGAAAGATATGATTCTTCAAGTTCGAAAGGGCCAATATTGGCTAACCCAATGAGCCAAACATTAGTCTCAAGTAGTATTAATCTAGTGTCAATTGGACTATTTAATAGATTGGAAAGATGTAATAGCTTTGATTTCCTTTTTATGATGAATATTTTGGAACGTAATTGTGAGTAAATACTTTGTTGCTTATATGATTGAAAAGTGGTAGATTTTTATTACAATGTATTGATGATAGGAGGAAACCGATGATAATATGGTTCTGCATCTCTAAATTTTGGTTTTGGAACTGACATCTTGGTGATGGCGTGTACATCTTTTCTTTTCTTTTTTCTTTTCTTTCTTTTTTTATTGCGTTTCTGATTTTGGTTTTGGAAAGATTAAGCTAATGATTCACTAAGTACACTAGGTTGTAACACGTAGCGACTAACTCCTTTGAACACAGATGATTAATATGAATACACTTGCACTTGATGTTTGTACTTGATGTGACTCTTAGGAATTAATTCATTTGGGCATGTAATTAATCGGAACACATACTTGAGCATGTCACCTGTCAACCCATTTCCATACTAATATATCCTTAGGCCATTAGTTCACGGAATCAGAGTTTTGTTTAAAAAAAAAAAAAAAAAAGTCAATTCTTTTCTTGTGTTTGGATGCCAAAGAAAGTACCATGAAAAAAAAATAAGGAAGAAAATGCTTCCCCCATCTACACCCAATGACTTACGGGAAATGATATGCTTACAACCAGAATTGGTTGTAAGCTTTACAACCGCCTACGTAGCATCCATTGATTGGAGAAGAGGTGGGATCGAGTGGGACCGGGTGGGATCATGTTAGCGGGGAGATGGATGTGGGTTATAAGAAAGTTGTAAATATTTGGTAGTAAACTTAGCATTTTTCATAATTTACTTTCTCTCCCATTTTTTCCGAACTTTTCAAACGCAATTTTTTTTTTTTGATGAAAATTGTAATTTTAAAAGGAAAAGAAAGAACAAAAAATTGATTTCCTTTCCTTTCCTTCAACCAAACGTGGCCCAAAGGTGGCCTTGCTAGTACATAAAACATACTTCAGCACGTCAGGCGTTAACCAATCTTGTATACACTTTCCTATTGTCTAAGAATAGCTAGTCTGTCGTTGAAAGTCCAACATCCTTCTTCTAGCACTCGCTTGAGATCATCCTCCAAAAGTCGATTTTGAGCAGAAAAAAATCCATTCTCTCGAGAACAAAAAACACTACAATGTTGAGAATTGTTCTTCTAAACGCGACTACTACATTATGTTACTCATCTTCATAAACAATTGTACTACTAAGATGGATCAATCAGGAGGGTCAGTCCTGAGCTCATGGGAGCCCTGGACGAACATTCAAAATAAGATCCCCATACATAATGTAAAAAATATTAAAAAAAAATAGCTACAACCAAGAATTAATCTTAGGACCTTTAGTAAGGAGTCTAAAGTACTAACAACTACACCACAATAACTTTGTGTCTAAAAGGGCTCATGGTATTTATTAGTTCTATTTTGAGATACAAAATTATTAACATATTTATCTTTAAAAAAAAATTTTGGGCCCCTCATGATCCGGGAGCCCTGGACGGTCGTCCTGGCCACCCTGGGCCAGCCTTAACCTTAAAGGGGGTAGATATCCTATAAGATAGACGATGGAGGGTTAATTTCATCGGTTTCCCTTCATCTATACGTAAGATAGCTCGTGCATACACATTTTCAAGAATACTATAAAGGCAGACGAGAAATCAATTTGGTGATTGATACGTTTGACGAAATATAATACATGGGAGCAGAATGACCATATAGCAGAGGAAAGGAAAGTTGTGTTAGCAGAGTTGGTTACATACACATGTCGAAAAAACAGGACGATTGACAAATTGAATCACTTCCGTATAAAAGCAACAGTGGCAACGTGAGATCCTTCGACACCACCATATATCATGCTAGGGTACGACTGGATATGATCTAGGTACTGGAAGGTGGCAGGTTTGATACCTGGCTCTTCGGTTGTTTCATCAGACCTGAACTTCCTCAGGTTGAAAGCCTCCACCTCTTTCAACAAGTCATCTTTTGTGGTACCACACAATGTAATGACCTAGAACACAAATAGAAAAGAGGAATTAACAAGAAAGTTGTCTGAAGAAGAATAAGAATACATCTCAAACTTTGTATACGTATAATTAAACATGAAATATATTAAATAGATGGCTAAATTACAACTTGATACTCTCAACTATTCAAGTTTTTCAACTTGATACCCTCAACTTTGATATGTACTAACTTAATACCCTATCTCAACTAATATTTTTAAGTTGATACCCAAAAAAGAATTTATTCCTAAAATACCCCCACCCCTACCCCTTGGCTGCTACTCCTCAACCCCCTCCCCTCCCCCCCCCCCCCCCCCCCCCCCCCAACAACCCTCGGCGGCCATTACCAAACCCAACCCCCCCCCACCCCCCGCGGCCATCCCCCTCCCTCCCTTCAACCCGGCCCCGACACCCCCCCTCCCCCACGGCTGCTACTTGCCCCCCACCCCCACCCTCGGCGGCCATCCCCCCCATCCCCTCCCCTCGGCACCGACCACCCCCTACCCACCCCCGGCCCCGACGACCCCCTACTCGGCTCCGGCCCAGCTCCCGCTGCCCGATCGTGCGTGCTCGCCGTCCGCCGGCCACCCGCAACGGAGGGGGGGGGGGGGGGAGGGTGGGAGAAGAGAAGGGGCAATTTGGTCCCAAAAAAATTCAGGGTATCAAGTTGATACCTATAAAAGTTGAGGGTATTAAGTTGAAAAAGTGTGATAGTTGAGGGTATCAAGTTGCATTTTAGCCTAAATAGATCTCAGATTACTGGAAAGTACACGAGCACTGACCAGTATTCCACCCGGTGCAACCAAGTTAGATAGAGACTCCCAATACATCCTCCTGAAAATTCCACCAAATTGGACTAGGTCATTGATTTTTATACACTTCCATACAATAACATAGTATTGGTTTTGCTTGATAAACGCCAGATAAGTATTTCCTTTTTTATCAATACAAAAGTCCTCTGCCAAGATGATACTACAAAAGACTAGACAGCAAGAATTGGTAAACAACTTACTAGCACTGTCCAAATTCAAGTTGAACAAACATACTAATACAATGTGCATAAACAAACAAGCAAAAATTGAACAAGGCCCATATTTATACATTATGGGCAAGTACTTGCAGAAAATTGATATAAATGGTGCAAGATACTGTTTACCTTTTGGCAGGACCCTCCGGATGCATACCGACAGCGTCTAAGACACCTTTGTCCGTAACAAGTTGGTATTTTCTATCCAACTTAGTCTCTAGAACATCATCAATCTGCAACAAAACCTTTTACTTGAGTATAAAACCACAAAATTGATTAGTGATATAAAGGTAATGAAACTAATAGGTGATACACTAACATAAATTCCAATTTTGCAGTGTGAAAAAGATGGCAAGATTCCCAGTTCTCACACTGACGAATTTACTAATTATGAAGGGCAGTCAACGTTGCATACATATATATATAAGAGTAGAAACGGAACAAAAGTAACAAAGGGCACTCTAGGTCTAGCTGTTACGGCCTTGTGGCCATTGAATACAGCCGAAAGCTATGAAGCACGGGTATTCCATCTACGGAGGCGTACCTTGACCAGGTATAGGTACTACTTGGGTACTCGTGGGTACTTACCACAGGAGTATCCGGAACGACTATAATGGAGAAAGTTCCTCTTACCTTTTATTCTTATAAAGTGATGAATATATATATATATATATATATATATATATATATATTTTTTTTTTTTTTTTTTTTTTTTTTGAGGTGTCCTTTCTCTAAGCCGAGCAGCGGCCCAAAGCCACCCAGCCGCCCGGGGGAGGATTCGAACCCGAGACTTATGCTCAGGCGGCCTCCCGCACTACCACTAGGCTAGTGCCTTAGGGAGACACACACACACACACACACACACAATATATATATATATATATATATATATTGCAAATGACCTCTAGCATAGTGGTTAAGAGAGATGCATGCGGCCCGAGTGGTCAGGAGTTCGAATCCCAGTGGGAGCGATTCCAGAAATTATTTACCTAGTTCCAAATATATATATATATATATATATATATATATATATATATATATTGTTTGTTAGCAGGGAACCTATCGTTAGGCCACAGTAAATTTCTCCCACCTTTAGCTATGATTTTCCTCTATTTTCTCTAGGACTTTTCAGTGACAAGGTAGGCATAATTATAAAAGAAAGAATATATATATATATATGTGTGTGTGTGCGCGCGCGCTAAATTTCAACTTGATAATCTAAACTTTAAAACACAACAACATCTAAACTTTAAAACACAACAACTTAGTATCATCAACTATTGACTATTTTCAAGTTGATACCCTCCGTCAGTCAGCGATTAATTCTCCTGTTTAAATTTTTTTTGACCAAATTACCCCTTCCTTCCTTACTCTCCCCCCCCCCCCCCCCCGACCCCGCACCCCCTCCCCCTCTCTAAATGATTGATAATGTTATTCTTCATGGTCATCTTCCTTGTGGGCATTGAATGTTTACATCTAGGTTAAGAAAGCACGCAACAACTTCCTCCATTGTAGATGTCCATCGTAGGTCAAAAGGAAATGGTTTGGCCAAAAACTTTATGCCATCCAAACATACTAGTGGTGGCACGGCGACAAGTGGCTCATAAGCGACTCCCATGTAATATTTAGAGGTTGTCGCTACCAGAAGATACGAGTATACTAGCGACAGACATGTTAATAAGTGGCTCGTTGGTGACTCCATGTAATATCTAGAGGCCTCGCTGCCGGAAGATGCAAGTATACTAACGGTGTACACAACAACAAGCTGTTCGTCAAGGAATCCATGTAATATTTAGAAGTCATCAACCAGAAGATGCAAGTATACTAGCGACGAATATGGTGAGTGGCTCGCCAGAGATTCCATGTAATATTTAGATGTCATTAATACTGGAAGGATGCAAATATACTAGTGATGGAGTCGGCTATATGTGACTCGTCGGAGACTCCATGTTATATTTAGCATAGTTTGTAGTCTTGGCCGATACCGATATAGTTTGGCATGTCCCAACCCGATATCGACATTGGGAATCTATTTTTTAGTCAATTTGACAAAGTAAATTGAACGAAAAAGACCAATCAGCAAGGGTGTAAAAGCATAGTAAGGTTGTAAAAGCATGTAAAAAAAAGTATCGCAGGTAAACCAATTGGCAAAGGTAACTATTATTTCATTCAATTTCAATTTCAAAACTAGCAAGAAACAACACAGGACATACTTAAATTTGTGGCTAAATGTATAAAAAAAAAATTCTAAAATTTTAATAATTTATTATTAGTTATTTGTTTTCTGATATGAAAAAAATCCAATACTCCAATCCGATACTGCAAACACCGTCTGTCCCGATACTGGATGGGTCTGACATCGATTCCGATACTGCAAACTTTGATATTTAGAGGTCGTCTTTGTCGGAAGATGCAAGTATACTAGCAGTGGAGTCGGCAATAAGCGAATAGTCGGAGACTCCATGTATTATTCAGAGGTCGTCGTTGTCAAAAGATGCAAGTCGCTTACCTATGCCTTCAGTTAAATAATTTCGAGAAGTTGGAGATACAATTAGAGAGAGACGATGGCATTAATGACGACCAATGTTTAATTAAATCTGACAAGAAATTGATGTGTGGAGAGGTGTTCACAATTAAGCTAGATGTGTATTTTTGCAGCTCTCTCTCTCTCTCTCTCTCTCTCTCTCTGTGTGTGTGTGTGTGTGTGTGCGCGTGCAAATACAAGGGGAAGGAGGCGGCCAGGCCACGGGCGGCCCAGACGGAGACAAATCGGACGAAGACGGTCCAGATGGAGGCACCTGAGAAGGAAGCGGCTCCTAGCCACCTGCCTGAGGAGACGGCGCCAGACAGACATATGGAGGTAGATACAGTTATGAAGGTTGATAGGAGATTGGAGACAGGATCGCCACAGAGGCAGGAGAGCATGCAGGGTGCGCTGGTTCCGTTCAGGCCGCGGAGGACTATGGTGACCAGGGGTATGAGTGCGGCGGATTGTGGTCAGATGGGGGTGGAGACATCCCAGGCACTTATGGTTTACAGCAGCAGGAAGCGACATGCCCCGGCCACATTGGAGGATATCCCCCAGACGAGGGATATGGATGACCAGACCGACCCCAATCCTGACTGGACTCTTACTCTTAGCAGGATTCAGGCACATCTTGCCCCTTCCTCCATGGTAGATGCTGTCCTTGAGCAGACGGATGAGACACTTCCCTCGAGTGTCGATCCAGAGGAGTTACAGGGGGGCCCAACATCTTTTATTTAGATGTCGGTCCTAGCATGGAACATTAGGGGGGGTGTTCCATTGGCCGATGGAGGGAGATCAGAGGGGTGCTGAGGAGAGAGGCATGTGATATTGCTATTCTGCTGGAGACGAAGATTCGAGGGGCCGCTATGCTCTCACGACGGACTCCGGCAGCCTGGGATCACATTCATAACTTAGATCTTTGCGGTATGGCAAGGATCTGGGTTAGGTGGAATACAGGTAGCTGGGTGGGAGTTCAGATTCATAAGTCAGAGCAACTCATCGGAGTTACTTTTGAGAATAAAGGTGGGTTCAGATTCATCCTGGGTGCTGTATATGGGCACAACGACCGGCGACTCCGGGAGGCTCTGTGGGAGGACATTGTGCTTATGGGTCGCATGGCGGACAACATGCATCTCCCCCTACTCATCATGGGGGACTTCAATGCTATGTTGCTTCATCAAGAGAAGGTTGGGGGCCGGCCTGTACCGGACTCGATTTTATACGACTTCCAGAGGTGTCTTCTTATGTCAGGTATGCGGGGGCTGGAGCGAGCTGGACATATTTGGACCTGGCACAACAAGGCTACTCAAAATCGCATTGCCTGTCAGCTGGATCGGGCCTTAGGCAATAGCGAGTGGTTCAGGTGTTTCCCGAACTCGGTGGCGGAAGGACTGGCAGCGGGTACTAGCGATCATTCTCCTATCCGGGTGGGCCTATGTGAGAGACCCACTTTGCGGGCGAGGCCGTTTCGATATAACAACAGCTGGTACCTTTCACCAGGTTATGAGGAGGTGGTTATGAGAGAGATGCCGCACTTCCGGGATGGTACGGCCCAATTCCGCATGGTTCACAAACTCAAGCAGATCAAGAGGGCTATCAGGGGGTGGGTGAAGACGAGACCGCGGACTTCCCTGGCAGAGAAGGAAGTCGAGCTTCGGGACACTCAGGTGGCCCTCCAATCTGACATTATGAATGAGAATTTGGCGGCTAAGGAGAAGACCCTGATTGAGGAGGTTAGCATCATGCGACTGCAGGTGGAGATCAGTGCGGCTCAGAGGGCTAAATGCACCTGGCTCAAAGATGGAAACCGCTGCACCAAATTCTTTTATGATGTGATCCGCATCCGACAGCACCGGAACAGCATCCCCAGACTTCTGAATGCTGAGAGTCGTCTTGTTGGAGACCCGGTGGAGATTCAGGAGGAGGCCGTCCGATTCTACACTGACTTGTATCAGCAGACGGACTACTCCGTCACGTTTCCGGCCCTGATTACGAAGAGACTGGTGTCCCGACATGGGAACAGTATACTTTTGGCTCCGGTGAGGATGGAGGAGGTGGAGGATATTGTGATGAAGGCTAATCCCAACAAAGCTCCTGGGCCTGATGGCTTCTCTTCTGGGTTCTTTAAGCGACACTGGGGTGTGCTTAAGGCATCTGTTCTGGCAGCGGTTCAGGAGTTCTTTGTGGAGGGTCGGCTCCTGAAGGAGATGAACCATACATTCTTGACTCTGGTTCCCAAGAAGGAAGGAGCGACCTCACTTGCAGACTTTAGACCCATTGCGTGCTGTAACTTCCTTTACAAGATTATCACTCATCTTATGTGCAGGCGTATGGAGGGGATTATGCAAGGTTTAGTGTCCCAGAACCAAGCAGCGTTCATCAAGGGCCGGTCGATAGCGGAGCACAGTCTACTAGCTCACGAGATGGTGCGGGAGTTCAGCAAACCGGGGGGGATGAAGGCTTGTGTGAAGCTTGACCTGCGAAAAGCGTATGACACGGTCAATCGGGACTTCCTGTGCCACTTGATGCTAGCCATGGGGTTTGACGAGAGGTGGGTTGCGAGGGTGAGGGAGTGCATCTGCTCCCCTACCTTCTCTGTCCTCATCCAGGGCACGCCACATGGCTACTTCAGTAGCAACAGGGGGTTGAGGCAGGACGACCCCCTCTCCCCGTATCTCTTTACCTTGGTGATGGAGTACTTCACGTGTATGATGGATATAGCAGTGCATAGCAGGAGGATTGTTCCCCTTTTCCGCTTGGTGAGTCATGCTGTATCTCATTTGATTTATGCTGATGATTTATTGGTGCTTCTCCAGCCTTCTATGACGGGAATGAGAGCGCTCTCTGACATTATGGAGGAGTTCGGACGGCTTTCTGGGCTCCAGTTAAACCGGGAGAAGAGCAGAGTCTACTTCAGTTCCCGGTGTACACTTCAGGAGGAGAGAGCTTTCGCTTTAGGTGTGGACAGAGGCGAGCTTCCAGTGAAATACCTGGGGGTCCCACTGACGGTCAACTATGCCCGAGAGCAGGATTGTCACAACTTGGTGGACTTTGCTCAGAGGAGAGTGGAGGGCTGGCAAGCGGCAGGGCTTTCATTTGGGGGACGGATTGAGTTGGTGCGGTCGGTCATTGCTGGCATCACTATGTTCTGGCTCCAGTCTATCCAGATCCCTACAGCTACTATTCGGAAGGTGGAGGCTATTTGCGCTAACTTCATCTGGAGGGGAGGGATACATGCGATTTCCTGGGATCAGTTATGTCGGCCTCGGGAGGAAGGAGGAGTTGGGTTGAGGCCTCTCCATGCGGTTAGGAAGGCAGCTTGTGTGAAGATGGCCTGAAAATTCATCAAGGGGGGGTCGCTCTGGGCAGACTGGATGGCCAGCAGATACTTATGGAGGACCAACTTCTGGTCCTGCAGGATATACAACAATTTTTCGGTCACATTTAAGGCCATCCTGAGATGTAGACCGGTGCTCCAGACCGCTATCTGCAGGCGCATGAAGGATGGGACGGCTACCGACCTTTGGCTAGATCCTTGGTTGGGTTCTAGATCCCTGCTCGAGATATTGGGAGGGCAGCTGGACAGGGAAGCGGGAAGGGGGCTCACATGCAGCCGGATCATTAGAGACGGAGTTTGGAGGCCAGAGGGGTACCCATTTACTGCCCAGCTTGAAGCAGAGATACACCTTATTACCATTGACGCTAGCCAGACGGAGGATACATGGAGCTGGGCCGGCCCAGGTGCGGGAGGCGGGTCAGGTCTATTCTGCTTTCGTAGCTGCTATGATTTGGTTCGGACCCACCACGACCAGGCAGAGGAGGTGGACTTCATTTGGGGCAAGGACGTTGCACGAAAAATGAAACTATGTGCGTATCGCCTTCTCCGGGGTAGATTGATGACGAGAGACAGACTCCTCCGGTTTGGGATGCAGATCCCGGATGCCAAATGTGTGCTATGTAATGATGAAGATGAATCTATGGGACATCTCTTCTTTGGTTGCCCGGTGACCTGGCACATTTGGACTGAGCAGTGTGCACAGCTGAGAGGAGGAGTGGGGATGGACCGGGACATTCGGAGCATTCTCAGCTGGATCCGAGATCACAGAGGACGGGATCCGGGGTGGGCTAGAAGAGCCAGAGTTTGTCTCGCTGCGTTTGTTTGGCACATCTGGAAGGAGCGGAACAGACGTATCTTTGAGGGCTTGACTACCCCCCCTATTGGAATTCTTCACAATATAGAATTCGATGTATCTGTAATGGTCCCATAATAGTATTATTGGGACATGGAAAGTTGTGATGTTGTACTTTAATACCTTTTCCGCTATATGCGAGAAATAAATTCACCCTTATTCCAAACAAAAATATATATATATATATATATATGATTTTCTAGAAATTGCCGTATCGACAAACCAATACGTAAGTACTCGAACTGATACCTCATAGGCCAAAAGTCTGTCTCTCGACAGTTGCCCATTGTTGCCAAGAAGACAAAAAATGAACAAAAGAGGGATGGATGAGAAGAAATGGGCTTATATGAATGTCTCAAAACACCATCCCTTACAATCCATGTCAATTCTACCCAGAACAATAAAACGCGGGTATATATGTCTACCCCAATGTTCAAAAAAATCCTTGTGGAACTCGTTTTGGAAAGCGTTTTGGAACGGGGAACCAAAAAAGAAAGTTTCGGGACTTGTTTTATTAAACTATATACCTAGGAAATGCTTTTTTTATTGGTTAGTTTTCTTAGACGAACGTTTCTTATATAGAGGGACACATTTTTAATGCCCTATGTGGAAAACGTACACCCAATAGGAGTTTGCTTCTTTGTCGTTGTTTATAACAATGGACCCTGGTCCATTCGAGACAACCCTAAATCGCAACAAAACCCCATTCTCCTCTTAGGATAAAAAATACCAAAACCTCTTAGCGCACTGACAAGCCCTTTAGGTGTACTAGGTCTAGGTGTCGCCACACCCTCCAGCCGACCCCAGTCCATCAAGATACTCGATCACATCAAGTCAATATCCTTGATCTATGTTTTTTAAGCTTTTTTTATGTCTCTATTTCTTTTTAATCTTTTGTGTTCCTATAGATCTAATTCTCTGTACTTGGATTCTGACAAATCTTTGTTATTTTGACACTTTAAGTGTGCATTAGCAACCTTTTTGGTTTTCTTGGTAAACAAGTTGATTTTTTTTATTGTCAAAATATTTTAGTCTTGGCCTCTTACGACTTTTTTCAAGAATGGTCTACAATTTGTTTGATAATTACCTTCTAGTATTTAGACCATATTCATAGATAATGTTTTATCATTGACTTTTTTGATTCATTTTCAAGTATTATTAAATATATTCGAATTTTTTAGATAAAATTTTCAATACCCGAAAAACCTATGCCCCACTTCTTGGGACTTACGCATATAGCCCCGAGGGAGCCTAAACACCTTGTATTGCACATTTGCCTTTTAAAACATTGGTCTACCCACTTAACAATTGTACTGTTTATATATTAGGATCCTATCCATTCAACTCCAGGTGATTAGTCATTGGATATTGGAGTTTATAAATTAGGTCCGTCCATTCACCTTCCCCTAAATGATTGATGGAGGACCAGCAACAAATTTCCAGTGGTGGAATCACCAATGGCAATCAGACGACAGACACAAACCATAAGAATCAAGGATGACAAAACACATAGGGTGTAATCTCTTTCTTTTCACCTATTTTCTAACAAGCACGGGATTGGCTTTAGATCAGACAAGCAAAGGATTGTGTCTTCAAACTTATTTAGGGAATCTACTACTACAATTGGTATGTGCAAATACCGAGTTTTACAGTGATTGCTTCAGCTGCTTCAGTATAACAGGATATGCAATACAGGCAACCCTTGAAGTAATTCTGTAAAAAAAAAAATTGTGTGGGAAGTCCTTAAATCATCTGATTCACATGATTCTGAGTTAGCATAAATAAAGAAACAAAATAGTTTATTTACAAAATTAAATATCAGTTATCTTTTTCTTAAGAAATTAATCATAGCACCTATAGTAAAATAACTGCTTAGTTTATAAAAATTCCAGGTGGAAATTAGAGAAGTTATCTGCCAATTAAGATTCTACTATAACAAAAACAACTACAAGAAGACTTCAGCTTAGCCAACATGAGATATAGACCTTACAAACAGCTTGAAACATGTGTCGACATATGATTTACTGCTTAAGGTTCACACTAGTGTGTCATACTCTCATCGAGTAAAGAACTAAGATAATTATACAGAACAACTAAAAAGTTTATACTTTTAGAAATAGATGTTTAGGCAATGAATTTAAGAATCATGTTAATAAAAGATGCTCTGAACAACTCAAACAATAAGTGATTGCTAGTTCTCATGTGAGAACCATAACTCCAGAAATGCTTTCGACTACTACATACTTCACAAAATTTGGGTAGAGAGGTATCTGCTGACTATGGAAATTGCGTACCAAGAATTTAATATAGGAATAACCATCACGAGCAGCAAGGTTTTGTGCAAGGTCAATCGCAGCTTGGCTATAATCAGTTCCAGTAAGATCAGCAAACCTGAGGGTTAATTCATCAGAAAAGTCACATTAAGCTATTGCATAAATATATGTCACAACTTAGAAGCAACATAGTCATTGAAGCTACCTAGGAATGGGACCTTTAACAGTGCCCAATTGTTGTGTGGTAATAAGATTGGTAAGTCAAAGAATCCTTGCCAGAGATAGAAACTAGCACCATAAATTGTAATGCTAGTGAGGCAGAATGGATTAGTGAAAACTTTGCAGGATTGTTTCCGGGTGGTTTCGGTGAAACATGATTTCTATTACTGATTCTTCAGCAACATATTTCAAATAGAATAAGTGCGAGAAATTATTAGTCATTAAACAGACAAACAGAATTTGACTTCTGTATAAGTATGTTTGAGCATATTTTTCACTAGAATTTATCATTCTGATTTTGGAGTAGAGAAAGTGGAAAATGACAATAAATCCTTCAACCAAAAGGAGGTTTTAGTTGTCACGCCAATACAGCACATGTTCAGGAAAAAAAAAATTCTCCGAGAATGCACTGGTTGAAAAAAATTTACATGCTCTGACACTGTATAAACATATGAAAACTGGTTGATAATACATTTTTTCGGTACTATCTGATTGGGTCTTGACTGATGAACAGGAGAATACTTAGTATGGTCAAGGAAATGTATCTTTTATTCTCTAACTGAAACCTACATTTGAAAGCCTTGGTGTATTGTATCTCTAATCTGTAAATTGCAATAGTTACATGGCTATAAAATTGTGCTTTCTTCAGATAAATAATATTCATTTCCTAATAATGTATTACGATAAACATAATATGAAATTAGTAACAAAAATTAAGCATTGATCCTTGCAATTGGAAGAGTAACGATTTTATACTTCTCAGCAACAGATGGAAAGTTACCAAACAACATATTACCTGTTGCTCCTGCATGTTATATGGCATGATATCTTAGCACATGGTAAAAAGTGATCATGATAGATGAAAATAAAATTCAAATTTTCAACCATAGAAGAAATTCTCATATCAACTGTATAGATTATTGCTACAATGGATTGGATCAGAAGAAATTTGCAAGGTAAATAGAAGCGACCAAAGAGCATCATCATCCAAGGACATACCCTTGCTTCGCAAGCTCCCGCAGTAGCATGCCATTCCCAGTTCCTATGTCGAGCACACTCAAGGTGGACAAGTCTTTGTTGATAACACTTGATTCTGCTTTATTATTGCTGCTATCATCAGCATTCAGACCTTGGGATGTATTGAAACACAAATTCTTTATCCAATCCACCAGAATATCCATAACTTCCACACCAAACCTGAAGAAATATCGGATCAAGCTTTGGTAATAAAACAACTAAAATGTTCAAAGACTGACATAAATATTAAAATAATAATTAGGACCAGCATATATAAATGAGAGTGATATTGTACATAATGTTCTTCAGAATTACAGAAATTGTATTTATAATGCCTTATCCTACTATGTCATGCTTTAAATAGATTCATAAGATAGTTGATAAATTCTAACATTTCAGATATAGGTTCCAAGTTAAACTGGAAAGCGAAACTCAAGTAGAATGTGAGGAGAGGAAATGGACGAAAATCAACAGGTAAGTACAAGAGAAAGAGATCATGGGCTGTGGACCCCATAAATGGCTATGATATCACTACTCTTCCTAATATTTCACTTTATTTGAACTCCAATGGCTGTTTTAAACAATGTAAGATACTGGTGATCAACTGATAAATGAACCGATAAGGGAAAATACGGAAGGAATTTAGTTCTGCCATATATTAGGGATTAATTTATGATATGGATCATACTCTTAACACTCGCACCCAAGAACTATTCATGTGAACAGTAGCCATGGTTACAACCAAGAAAAAGTAAGCACAGTTGCTATTGTGACGAGTAACAGTATTTAATGTCTTGACTCTTCAACAATACCAATGCATGGAAGTGATCCACTTGTAGGTTCATTTGACAATAATGTTAGATAGCAAAACCACATATCACCAATCCTTGGCACACCAAAAAATATGAGCACTCTGCTATGTCAATGGATGTGGTCCAAGTGCTTGTTATATTTGACGTATCCTGCTATGTCGACGGAAGTTGTCCAGACAAAAGTCCTGTTTGACAGGTATGTCTTACACTGGGCTACAATCACAATATGCATCTGACTTTCATACTGCATAAGCAATTTTTTTAAAATTTAAGCAATTCCAACTTTTTTTAAAATTATACTTTTAGCAAAAAATTGGTCATTAAAAGAAGAAAGAACACCCAATTTTTGTCGACTTTGGCAAATGTATGAGACTATTATATTCCAGCAGTTACATGAACTTATCGGTCTTGATTTTCTTGTGCCCAAAGTTGGGTACAGTCTTGTGTCTAGCCAAATAGTAACTTAGGAATCACACATCATCTAGTTAAAAGAGAATAATATAAGAAAAAGCACTCCAAATACCAATTAGTATATAACATTGCTATCTATATCTGCAGGAACTATCTGAATTGTTTTCTTCAATTTCCTTCACATACTTATAATATTCCATTTGTATAGAAAAGAATACACTTGTCATGGTTAGTGGAAGTTGAAATCAAGAGATTTTGGAACAACTTAGCACTTGTAATTCGTAAGGAATAAAACAGTTATCAACCTGAAATAATTCACTTTGATATGAAAACCAGTGAGCTGCATCATGAAAAACAACAGCAATATGTAATTGTGCACATATTGCTACCACTTAACATAATGAGTGTGTGCAAATGTTGACACATATTATAATACGTGCATGTGTGCATAAACAACAAGAACGATGTCTAACCAAATACTTAAAGTACCATTGAAAATAAAAACATTTATTAGACACAATCTGAACTTGAAAGCTTTCAGTTTAAAGTTTTGACATATTAGTTGAATTGCAATATTGTCAACATTGGAATGTAATTTGGTCAATTGGGTATTCAGAGTGTGCGAGGCCATATTTCTTAATATACATCATACGAGTTATGTAATATAAATATATGGTACTCCCATTCTTGGAGGCGAACTAGTTTCATCGCTTCGCTACATCCTTTTTTTCCCTACTCCCCTCAAATCTTACATCCACCATAAAGCTACAATCATGAATGATGACTTAAATCGTCATTAGAGTGACCTAGAAGGCTAGAAGTATCCTTGAAGTGCCCACTTTTCTGTGTCTAACACGTCTAAGTAGCATTATATGTTTAAGTATACTATCTGGGAAACACTGGTGAGCCTGCACGTATAATAGTGGGAATATGACATATTAACAAAAAATAAGGTTGTCACATGCAATGTTTAAAAAAAAATTGTCTTTGTCTTTGTCTTTGTCTTTGACCCTTTCAATGGTATCAGTATTGAAACTCCTATATATGGTATTTGTATGACATTTTCGAGATTTTTGGAATGGAGTATCAAAATATTGACTTTAGGCACTTGAAAACAAGTTTTAAACAAGAAAATGAAAGTAAAACCAACTATGTGTTCAAGAAACTTTTTCTAACAAGTGAAAGAAAAATCAAATCAGGTACACATTTCAGCTGGTTTCGATATATATTTTTAAATTTCTGGCAATTCTAGCCTTGTTTGGGAATTTTAGCATGACAAAAAAATTCCCAAAATTTGTCTGCGCACTTTGTTGTCAAGTTTGGCACTGACACCATACAAATGATAAAGAGTAGATTCAGCAGACATTTTATACCTTGGTTATATAGTTTGCATCATCGTCATAGCCTTCTCAACAAGCTGGGGAGCACAAAAAGCTGTTGAGCTAAAAATGGGGTCAGATGTGGAGCATGAAAAGCTCTGAATTGGCAAAGTTTTTGTTACTAACTGTCACACTGACGTCAACCCTTTATGTTGGTGCCAATTTTTTAAAAACCAGTTGAAGCGACCGGTTGAACTGGTTCAACAGTGAACCGGTCAACATTACGGGTTGGTTCGATATGTTGAACTTCGAACCGTGCCAAAATTGAACCATGCAACACACGGAGCGGTTCAAACAAAATATTTAAAGCAAATTAGTTTGTCATGAAACTTACAACAGAGGTACTAGAACCCAGCCCTCTCTCACCGTGTAACTAGGTATTAACTACCAGGCTATCAATTTATTCATGTTTAGCTTGTATTCTCCTCCATATTGAGTATTATTTCGTCATATAGTGTCCAAGTGGACCGTATGGTACAACCGGTTGAACCTTGAGCCGTCCACAGCAATGGTTCAATGGTTGGACCGCTTTTTAAAACATTGTCTTTGGCCAAATTCCTAGCCTAGGTAGCTATGAGCAGGAGAGGCTTCATGCCATAAAACCTAGAAAGCCAGTTGGATACGTAGACCTACCTTTTAGTTATGTAGTTTATGCTCAAGCAACCAAGGAGCATCCTTCAAGTTCCCCTAGACTATAAAGAGTGAAAGAAATGACATTCTCATGTTACAAATTTTGCATATTTCACAAAGTACAGAGCAGATGTCAATTTTCTCCGTGTAAGTGTGCTCGTCTACCGGCAAGAGTTGATACTGAAGCCCCTTGTATAGGGCTGCAAATGAGCCAAGCCGTTCGCGAGCTGCTCGAAGCTCGGCTTGATAAAAGCTCGTTTGAGCTCGGTTCGTTTAGTAAACAAGCCGAGCTCAAGCTTTATTTTTTAGCTCGTTTAATAAACGAGCCAAGCTCAAACTTAGAAGTACTCGGCTCGATTGAGCTTGCGAGCTGGCTCGTTTAGAAGCTCGTTTAGGAGCTTGTTTGTCCTTTGTTGAATTATATATATATATATATATATATATATATATATATATATTTGTACCGATATACAGCAGGGTCTCTCCGGTGGTCTCTCATCTCATTTATGCAGATGACCTTTTGGTCCTGTTGAGGCCTTCCATGCGGGGGATGAGGGAGCTTGCGGCAGTGATGGAGGAGTTCGGGCAGCTATCGGGCCTTCGGCTGAACAGGGACAAGAGTAAAGTATACTTCAGCAACTCTTGCACTTTGAAGGAGGAGCGGGCTATGGAGCTTGGGGTGGAAATGGGGGACCTTCCGGTGAAATATCTGGGGGTGCCCCTTTCCGTCAACTACGCGAAGGATCGTGACTGTCAGAGCCTGGTGGATTTTGCACAGAGGAGGGTTGAGGGCTGGCAGGCGGCTGGCCTATCGTTTGGAGGGCGTATAGAGCTGGTCCGCTCAGTCATTTCTGCTATTGCTCTGTTCTGACTCCAATCGATTATGGTCCCTCTGGCTACTATCAGAAAGATTGAGGACATCTGTGCCAAGTTCATTTGGCATGGAGGGATACATGCCATCTCCTGGGAGCAGCTCTGTCGGCCTAGGAGAGAGGGAGGTGTGGGTCTGCGATCTCTTGTTTCTGTCAGGGAGGCGGCGGGGATCAAGCTGGCATGGAGATTCCTTCAGGGTGATTCTCTATGGTCGACCTGGATGACGAGTCGGTACCTCCGGGGCAGAAACTTCTGGGTATGTGAAATTGACAACAACTTCTCTGTGTCTTTCAAGCATATCCTGAGGACCCGTCCTGTTCTTAGGACGGCTTTGCGGAGGAGGATGAGGGAGGGAAGGGAGACGGATCTTTGGCTCGATCCGTGGATCTCAGGTCGGTCTCTCCTGGAGATTCTGGGCCCCCAGAGGGACGGCGTGGCATACAGAGGACTGACGTGTCGGCACATCATCCGTGGAGGGGTATGGAGGCCTGAGGAGTACCGGTTCACTGCTACGGTAGTTGAGGAGATCAGACAGGTGCAGATCACTCCTACGGCACTATCTGATATATGGATGTGGGCCCCGTCCGGCCGCTCGGAGGGTGCTGGGGAGTTCCGATTTAGCAGCTGCTACGACCTTGTCCGCCCCCACTTCGATGATATTGAGGAGTATGACTTTGTCTGGGGGAAGAGGCTCGCCAGGAAGATGCAACTGTCTGCATACAAACTGGTGTTGGGTCGGTTGCTTACTCGGGACAGATTGCTTCGGTTCGGGGTTTCTGTCCCTGATCCTAAGTGTGTTTTGTGTGAGACAGAACCTGAATCTATTGGGCACCTGTTCTTCCAGTGCCATACGGCGTGGAACATATGGGCCGAGCAGAGCCGGAGATACTTGGGAGGGGTTGGCAGGGAGCGGGACTTCAGAGAAATCCTTAAGTGGATTGGTGATCGCAGGGGCATGGAGCAGAGCTGGGCTAGGCGTGCTAGATTGAGACTTGCTGCATCAGTTTGGCATGTCTGGCGGGAGAGGAACCGGCGCATTTATGAGGGACTATCCACCCCAGTGGTGGGCATACTCCATAATATTGAGTCGGATGTACTAGTTATGTCCCCCTGAGTTGGGATTGTATCTTATGTTGTAACCTTATTGAGATGATGGAATAAAATTTACCCTTTTTCCAAAAAAAAATATATATATATATATATGATTGTGTGTATTATATATTTATGTCCTTAATGAGTGATATTAAGGAACTTTTTTAAATTAAATTTTTGTAAATAAATTGTTAATATTTCAGATACTTGAATTCAAACCTAACTAGCTTGAAATCAAGCTCGTTAAGCTTGAAATCAAGCTTAATGAGCTTGAAATCAAGTTGAGCAACAAGATTGATTTCAAGCTTATCGAGCTTGTTTATCAAACTTGAATCAAGCTTCCTTATCAAGCCAAGCTTGAGCTCAAACCAAGCCAAGCTCGAGCTTAATATAAACAAGCTCGAGCCAAGCTCAAGCTTCAAAATAAAAAAAACTTATCAAGCTCGAGCTTGAATAATTCTAGTCAAGCCAAGCTCAAGCTTACAAAAGCTTGGCTCGGCTCGGCTCGTTTGCAGCCCTACCCTTATAGCAAAGCATCATTGATTCTCCTTCCTATACAGCTATAACCTCTAATTTATCATTCACCTCATTAATAAAGAAACAAACAAATAAAGTGGTTTTTGAACAACAAAACAGTTTTAGGGTCGTAAAGGCTGCACTAACCAAAATCAGATTTACAGAATGGATACTGAAATAAAACAATCAGCTCAACTATAATTAAACTGGACCTATACATTCAAGTCATTAAAGACAAATCATTAATTCCCCAGTAGTGTGCCTCATGTGTAAAGACTAAGTTGAAACATATGCAATGACGGAACACAAACAAAAATGAGAGAGGGGCCAAGAAATAAAAGAAAATTAAACATTTTTTCATTAAAAAAACTGTTAACTTTCTTCATCACTCTTTTGTTGTTTATGGAGTAGGGTCAGATATTATATTTATTTTGTGCTCCATTCCAAGATTTTTTTTCATTCCATATGCTTACCTACAATTTTAAATCAGTCGTACCCTAATACCTTATTAAAATTCTAGTATATTTAGTGCTCTAGTCTAGTGGTTAAGAGAGATGCATGCGGCCCAAGTGGTCGGGAGTTCGAGCCCTAGTAGAGGTGAGTTCGCCACAATTACCCATTGCTTCAAAAAATTCAAAATATGTAGTTACCTTATATATCCATGATTTGAAATCAAATATAGCATAGTATGAAGTACTTCAAAATTTAATTATTAGAATACTGGATTAGATTTAATAAGATTATACTAGATTTGATTTAAATATAATTTCTTTTATTTTTATGTGCGATTTGATTAAATTTCAATTACGAATTGGATTATCTATTAGATTATACTATATATATGTTGAAGAAGTATATAAATTTATGAGATATGGAGAAGATTTTGTAAGATTTGGGTGGGCCAAGACTTCAATCACCTAGGAGGAAAAACCAAATTTGCTTAATATGAAAGGGTTTTTAGAAAATTAAAAAGCAAAAGTACCTAATATGATGGGGGGTTTGGAAAATACAGGTGGGACCATGGCCCCCTTGGCCCTAACTACCGTCCCTCCCAGAACATATGGGCAATATTCTGTTAAGAGTCTTAAGACATTAAGCACAAAGCACTAGATCTGTCTAGTACTTCTCTCATTCAACAACAATGGAAGATCAAAATGTTGAAACTAAAAGAAAACAATAACAGAGGAGGTACAATAAATCAGATAATAGGTAACAACATTAAGGTAGGGATATTATAATGTCAGTTTTTCCATTCTCAAACACAAGACAAAGTCGTGTAAAATTAAAGTAGGATGTGGAACAAGCCATATTGAATGTCACAATTACTCTTTGACCTAGACTCTATGTACCTAACATTGTACAATATGCTCACCAAACTTCTCCTGCATGGCCACGCTCATGGAAATTTGCAAGATCCTCTGCATATGTAGCATCCCAGTAGCTTTGCAGTCCCAACATTGACGTTTCAACCTCATTGGCATCAGGGACATCCTTGTCAGAACTGCTTGAACAGTAAGATAAATACCAATTAGAACAGTTAGCAATTATACAAGAGTACTGCTGTCATTCAATACCAATGAGTAATATTTGAAAGCACAACTTCAGATCCAATGTGAAAGAAAATTTCATAAAAGCAAGGAAGATAAAGTGGTTTTCTGTGTAATGTTGACAAGTTAGTTGAACTTTTTCTAGTATCTGAAACTTGCAAGGAACTAACTAATCCGCACCTTACAAGTTTACCATTTCAAAAAATAAAAATAATAAACCATATCACTTAGAAGACATTGGTTTGGAGATTAAAGAAAATTGACTAAAAAAAAAAGTTGTAAGCCAAAACAAATAAAGTAATGTAAGGTAGTATTCATTGCAAAAGAAAAGATAACCGTGTAAACTGGGTCTCCTTGTTTTCTCTTGTTAATAGCACTCTCTATATACACGCGTACAACCCCATGTCCCCTTGTATACCCAAGAAAAGTACAATCAAAGAAAGAAGTATAATAATACAAGCTAGACTTCACAAGGTAGTTTAAGTAAGACACACATGCCTGTTCATATCCACCCAAAAGCTATGAGTAATAAAGATGTGACCTGGTTGACATAGGAATAATAAAATAAGATAATTTTAGTGACTAACTCCAACAAGTCATGTTTCCTTCTGCACAGTAAACATAGCATCCACTATTGTGAATGAAGTAAGGGGTACTTCAAATCTTAGTATTATCTACAACAGTGATGGTTGGTTGGTTATGCGGATGCCAATTTTGCTAGAGTTTATAATAGGAGGAGATTGCCCATGAATTCTGTCTTCCTTCCAGCTAATGGAGCTACCTATTGGATGCCTAGTCTATGGTGAAGTAATTATTTTGCCAATGACAAGATAAAAGATGTTATGCATGTAAATAAACCATATGGTTGAAGAGGTCACTGAAAAGTTCAAAGTCCGTCAAAAGGAAGTAGTGCACATCGTGACAGTCAAAGAGCTAGAACTTGCACAGAATAAAGTTTCAGAACTCCAATGTTTGCTCCAAACATGTGTAGTCTTGAGTCCTTCAAACTTCAGTTAACTTTGGTTTCGTTGATAAGATCGCAATGCCAAGTGAGGCCTTATGCCTTGAGAAAGGAACTACAGAATAAACACCTAGTTCTCTCACAAGAATAGTGCGTTTTGTTCCGATCCTCCTACTGGCTTCAAATATTTATCCACCCTTCATATATGGGTCCATTATATGAAAGTTCATGGATTTTGTGCTTTGGTGACTTATCCATTTCCTGAAAGATCCTTCCGATGACCAATGTTGTATTCTGCGATAGCAGCGGAATCAGGGTTCTTGGCAAATAAATTACACAATGAAGGCTATTTCCTCCCAAAAAAATTAGTTTTCGTCATCCACTTTATAAGTATAGATATTGTGAATCATAACCACTCCTTACTTTACGATGGCAAGTTAAGAAAAGACCAAAGGCAATTAGGTTTCCTCAAATACACCATCCATAAAACAATACAGTTAACTACACAACAAAGGAGCTATTTTGCGCCAACACGAATACCACACGACAAAACATGGACACTCCACGTATATTCTGCACGTCCTAGAGTATTTTGGAGTTATTGTACCGTGTCCAATCCAATGCATGTCCGACACGAAGCAATAGGACACCGACTTAGAGCCTTCATGCTTCCTAGTGAAAGGAGACATTTCAGATGTAAATAAAAGAAAGAAAAAAATTGCAAACTCCATCCAAAGTTCCTCTTTTGATCAACTTTGTTATTTCTGAAATAAATGTGCATTTTCTCCTTAATTTAAGTGAATTTTGCCAAATCAATGACAAATTTTACGATCACGCTCCAATAAAAAAAATCATCCATAGATTCAATCAAATCGAGAGGTCGACCTGTAATCGGAGGCCGCCGGGAAGTTGCAGCTGGAGAGGACCTCGGCGGCGTCGACGTGCCGCTGCTCGTCGTCCAGAGTGCTCCCGTAGTCGCTCTTTATCGACCACGAGTCGGCCGCCACCGAGCGGTCGTCGTCGGAGACCATGTCCGCCGCCGCCGCGGCCGACGGAGGGACTCGCGCCGGGAAGAGATCGGGTTCTTCCGGCGGCCAACGGTTTCCCGCCATATTGATCCGGTCGGAAACTCTAACCCTAATTCTTTGGTGGAGAAGAAGAAGAATAAGAAAGGACGGAAGGGATGGGAGCGATCGCCGCGGTTTTTTAGGAATTTGGACGGAGTACGTTTTTTATTACACAATGTGTGTATGTCATTTTAGTTGCGTGTTTGAAAACGTGGATGGTCAGAGAGGATCAGTGACTTAAAAATTGGATTAAACAAAATAATTATGTTATTTGGCTCCCAAAATATTTGGTAATGTCATCTCACATTATGTTGCATCTGACATGGCAGCTGACATAACAACTGAACAAATTTTAATCCAAAAAATTAATTATCTAATCTTTTTAATGTTAATGTTAATGTTAATATTAATGTTTAAGGTTAATTTTAATGTTAAGATTAATCTTAATATTAATTATCACACTAATTTAATGTTAATTTAATATTAATTTTAATATTAATTTTAATATTAATTTTATTGTTAAATTTTGTTATGTCAGATGCCATGTCAGTAACTATATCATATGTCACATAATGGAAGATGGTATCACCCAAATATTTTGGAAGTTAAATAGCATTTTTGTAAACAAAATTTCGGACCTAATGTATGAGATTTTGTGTAACGTTATATTACATATCATTTGGACTCATTGCACAATAACCAATTAAATTTGGTAAAAATAATATTAGTTAGATGTCTACCATTTGAAAATTATGGATTAACCATTGGTCTTGAATCTTTAGCATGCACTTAATAAAAAAATTCACTAATATATTAATGATAGAGTTGTTAGACATGTTTCCCCACAGTTAAGGCTAATTTGGATTGTTGTTACGTCTCATATCATCTAGTTGTTAGACTTTTCATGAAAGTTAGTTGAACTAACATTTAAATGATGTCCATTTGAACCCTAAAATAAATAATTTTAAAATATCCATATACTTTGCATATTACATTGGAAAATGCTAAGTTTACTACCAAATTCTTACAACCTTCTTACAACTACTCTCTTCCACTCATTACACATGGGTTCCACCCGGTCCCACCACCACTCTCACCCCCCCTGCTACATGGGCTCCACCCGGCCCCACCATTTCTTCCTCTCCTCCAATCGAAGTCCGACACGTGTCCGGTTGTAGGAGGATTGTAAAATTTGGTTGTAGGCATAGCAAAGCTCTATTACATTTCACATCAAATTGATTCTCCATAAAACGCAACTGCAAACGAGTCGAGTCTCCATCTCAACAATTAATAAAATTATCCTATGTATATGCTATAATTAGAACCAAAATCCATATAAAATTTGATTTATTCACCAATAAATCATTTTTTTGTTAATTTCTCCAATCAAACTACATCATCCATTCAGTTCAGCTGACTAATTCTGAGATCATATCAAAGATCCAGTCCATTACAAGAAAGCAATATGTAAAAAAAAAAAAAAAAAAAAAAAAATGAGTGGCATCCCACTTTATTTAGCCTTATTTAAGGTACACTCTACAACTTTACACTATTGTAATTCATCCCCCACATTTGACGATTTTCGTCCAAAATAGACGGTCAACTGGATTAATCCAAATTTTTGACAAAAATACCCTCCGACCAGTTGTCTTCTTCCCCGTCTCTCGCCACCCCCCCTCGCCAACCTCGCCCCCCCCCCCCCCCCCCTCCCCCCTCCCTCCCGACCTTACCACCATCACCACCTCCACCACCATCATCTTCACCAACACCACCATCACCACCGCCGCCGTACCCCTCCGTCGCACCCCCGCTCTGTCGTGCCCTAGCTCCGCCCCCCTCCCTCTCCATCACCAGCACCCCCTCCGCCGCGCCTCCGCTCCGCCGCACCCTAGCTCCGCCCCCCTCCCTCTCCATCACCATCACCTTCACCAACCCCACCATCACCACCACCACCGTTTCTCCCCCCCTCCCCGACCTCGTCGCTACTCACCCCCCCCCCCCCCCTCCCCCCATCCCCGACCTCGCTGCGGCGAGGTCGGGAAGGGGGGCGGAGCAGCGGCGAGGTTGGGGAGGCTAGGTCGGGGAAGGGGCGGAGCAGCGGCGAGGTCGGAGAGGGGAGGTGGCAGCGACGAGGTCGGGAAGGGGGGTGGCAGCGGCGGCGAGGTCGGGGGAGGGGGGGAGAAGACAACAGATCAGAGGTATTTTTGTCAAAAAATTTGGGTCAACCCAGTTGACCGTCCAAATTGGACGAAAACCATCAAAAGTGGGAGGTAAATTACAATAGTGTAAAGTTGTAGGATACACCTTAAATAAGGTTAAACAAAGTGGAATGTCACTCAAAAATTCTCAAAAAAAAAAAGATCACTGTCCCCTTTATTATGCATAGACAATCAATGTCAGAAACATCTCAAATGTATAATTTTTTCATAAGCAGTGAATAAAATTGAATTGAATATTCAGCACACCGAACGAAACAACACAACACGTCATCAACAAAGAATCCAATCATTGATCCTCCTCAATGGTATCCAATGCCGGCCTCCACGACCGCTGCCTCGCCTTGCCATCATTGATCGTATCCGCCCCCGACACGTGCTCCTCCTCGATGACCTTCTCGGCCGCCTCCGAAGGGACCAAACAGAGTTCACTCAGCGCAGGAAAGATCTTTCTGCTGAGATAGCTCTTCCTCCTCTTCGACGACGGTGATTGCTTGCAACTGAAGGTGACCATCTCCTCCTCGGTGAGCACAGAATATAGCAAGTCCATCGGTAGGAGGAGGTAGAGGCGGCTCGGCCTGAGCTCTTCCTCGGTCGGCAGCCCAGATATGCGGCACCCGACCTCGAGCTGGCTCGAATCGCAGACGAACAGCCCGGGATAGTCGAGCACGAGCTCCGCAGCGGTTGATCCCATCGCCTGCTGCCGCTGCCGCGAGTGCTCGTGCGCGCTGACACAGCCGTTGCGGTCGACGACTCTGACGACTGGCGCGGAGGCCGCAGGCCGATAGGGAGTGCATGATGCAGTGTTGCCCATGGATGTTGTTTGGATGCTTGGAAGAAGAAGAAGAGAACAAATAGCTGTGTCAGTGTTATACATCATACATTGTTGCCAGCAATGGTTTTGGCAAGGGGTCGCTTTGAACAATAGTTTATTGTTTATTATTTATTATTTATTTTTTTGGGAGGAAGCACATGGTTAAGGTGGTTAGAAAATCGCATTGAGGAAAGCACAAAAGAAGACAACAACAAATTACATAATTCTACTAATGATTGATTGACTGCGTGTCAAGAGGATTCGAACATGAGTTAGCTCTAATACCAGTCTCATGTTAAAGTTTCTGCTACTACACTGTAACTGTAACTGATGTCCGAGGGTTAATGGTTATATATTTGTTCGGGAACATCCAAGAACTTAATATTATTGGATCAGGTATGGAACTTTGAGGATCCAAAGATACAAGATTACATATTACACTGTCTACTTGCGTAACTTTTTCTCTAGTCTACGACTATTATCCCTTTGTTGTAAAATTAGATGATCACTGAAGAAGACGTCGCGTGATTAAATAATTTTTAATTAAGTTTTTACCCATGGTTATCATCAGATATGAGAAATTATTAAATATGATCCAGATTATATATATTTCTCAATGGCTCTGGATCCACATATGGATCCTACAATATAGTACTGAAGTGATGTGCTATACCTACTAGGGATACCCATATCTTATGGTTTCATTTGGTGGGCTGGCAATATCTTTTTTTCTACTTTCGATACTATAGACCTTTGCTTAAATCTAATGTTGCTGTCAGTTGCATACTGTCGTATATGATAATTTACAGGTAAGATTCTCAAGTTGGCAGCATAACACTATTATAGAGACTTCGGAATAGAAATATGAATGAGAAGCAAAACATAATAATAGTAATAAAGGAATAAAGAGATCTTAACTCATGTGGTGGGTGGATTTGCATAAGTAACATAATCATTGTCTAGATACAGACATGTACTCCATATAATATATCACAGTTATGGATAAAATCATGGCTTTGGTGTTTCTACATTAATTTAACTTCTTGGGAGGCAAATTTCAGAGAAATTCTTCCATTTGGTCCAAAAAAGAAAAAGAAGAAAAAAAAAATTCTTCCACAACATATTCCTAGCAACAGAACTAAATTTGAGACTGAAAAACGTTGTTTTCACGTAAACCCTGACCAAGTAAAACATATATTTTGCGGACATGACTTCATGTTTGTACAGTTCATCTGCATGAATCTAGTGTGTAAACTCAAACTTTATTCTGATATTTAAAACTTGGAAGTTGTCAAATTTGTCAAGATTATATGACACAGTATGCATTAATGGATAACATTACTGTCCGCAGGGATATACGATGCTGCGGAGGATTGTGATCTAGACTAGATGTGCGCGAAGAGCTGATCCATGCAACTTGCCAACTTATCATAATCCGCACATCTGAAAATAAAGTAAAGCTGAATATAACATATTTAGGAACACTAGAGGATATTATAACTCCACCAACCATGCCTCAACTATTTCTGTGAAACGCTAACTTAGCCAAGAAAGCAAGTATTCTCACCTTTGTTGAATTTGGCAACTGCATATTTCAGGGGACATGATCATCAGGTCTTGTTTAACACTGTCAAGGAGCACAATTAGCAAAACCTTACCTTGAGTAAGGGTGACAGAATTTTCAGAAGTTGCCATCAAATTGTAGGATCATAAATTCATAATGAAAGTAATTTGATGTATCAAGTTAGTAAAAAGTAGGACCTGATAGAATAAGCACTAATAACTGTTCCAGGAAGTTAGAATAAAATCAATACAAATTTGAACAAACATTTCCCAACTTATAAAATCCATTCCTGAGAATGTGGGACTTGTAAGCACAAAGTATATATGCTTGGGAAAAAGGAAATAAGAGTGCCAGGAAGTGGCATTAAATCAATAGATATTTGTGCAAACATTTCCCAACTAAATAAATGCCCATACCAAAATAATATAAAGATCGCCATCCAGCCATAAAATCGTCAAAATTGATTACTTTCCCCTCGCATTACAAAAGAACTGCGATTCAGAATACCAAAGTTCCAAAGTTCGAGTGAGTTGATTCTCCGGTTGTCTCGAAGAATAATTTCACATATACATATTTAGCTGCCTAGGAAGTGTAAGTTGTAATAATTAAAATGACAAAACTGATGATCCCTTTAGTTTTATTTCTACTTTCGTGCCTGAGGAGATATTGCCATGGGGAATGAAAGAATGAGACTTGTTTCTTTGTCAATTATGCTACAACAAATACGGACACGCCAACTTCGTCTAGAAATTCTTCAAAATTTTATCCTGTGATACACCATCAGCAACAAGCACAGATGTAACGTCCTGCAAAACATAAAGATAATTAGTACCAGTTCTACTTAGGTGAAGTAAATATTAGGAGAGGGATCATTTCATTCAAAGAACCTTTATCAATCAAAGCATCAGAGTAAAGCTAGAATTCCATTTGCTGACTTCTATGATTTGGGAACTTTAATTTTTTTTAAAATCATTTCTTATCCAACAACAATCAAAAATCAAAAGAAAAAAATGAAAGTATAATTATATGAGGACGTACAAGAATAATCAACCTCCCTAATATAAACAAATAAATATACACACAAACAAGGGAGGATTTAGAATAATTATAGTATATATGCACAAGCGAGGATTTGTCACAAGAAACCTAAAAGGTCTATTGTGAGTAGGTAACACATCTAAGACATGCAAAAGGGAAAGGTTTTATCAATGTGATAACAGAAAACAATGTTTCAATAAAAGACATCAAAAGCTAATTGCAATCACAGCAAGAAAAATGGCAAATAAAAATACGAACAACTCCACGTTAAGTTCAGGAAATAACAAACCTCTGCCATCTGTTTATGCCCACAGAGTACTGCCCCAGTTGATGATGATTTCAAAATTTGTTTGGCTTTAGAAAAAACAGCCTGCAATATGTTCAAGATATTAATTAGAAAAGAATAATTAATTTTTACAGTTAAGGAACCGGCTTAAATAGCCAGTAAGCACAAAGAACTACCTGTACGTAGCCACGTTCACCTTTCCAGCTATCATCTGGCTGGGATAAAACAGGTAAGATTTTAACACCAGTGGCTTCCCAGTGTTTGAACCTATCCTGAAGGAGGAAAGAACCACAACCAAGTTAGAGAGTGAAGGGTTTTAGCATATGCTAGTTTTAAAATTGTAAAGTACCCTACATGTATCGTACCTGATAAGCCATTCGTTGGAGATTTCGAGCACCATAATAAAGCCTCACATCTGATCTTTGATTTGCATTGAAACCCGACTCTATAAGTGAACGAATTGGACTGTCATGAAACCGGACACAAAATTTAAAGACCAAAATATAGAACTCCATATTAAATATAAGTGCTGACAGCTGCATCTTAAGAACCTGTTACTTGCTTCATTTACTTTTCAAAAGAAAATTTAAGCTATTGACAAATTCTAAATAACCCAAGAATGAGATGGTATGCTCCAGGCTCCAAGTATAAAAGGTAGGCCAATCCAACAAATTGATTCGACACCTGACTGACATTTGGATCAAATAGGTTAGCTATACCCTGAAGCAAGAAGCTGCATCTCTATAAATTTCGAGACATGACTTTGAAGTTTGAACATCATTGACAGACATACATCATCTCCCTGGCTAAAGATATTAGCGCAACTTATAATGATGAAGGAAAGTTTTCTTCTGATTTTATGAGCACAGGCTCTGCAAGCAGGAGTCATAATTCCCGTCTCATTGTCTCAATGTATGCTATACAACCGAACATCTGGCAGTCTGGAGCGATATTATGAATGGTGTATCAATAATTGCATAGCAAAGCGAACCTTGGGCCAGGTTGCATCTAACCAGATAAGACGAGATGTTTTTCTATGACCTATCCATGTCAAGTTGTAATGCGAAGCTCTACTTCCACTCGTCTATCAAATGATTGTGTTGTTTGTTTGTTTAGCGCAACTAAAATTAGCACCTGACCTTAACCAATGAGAACTTGATCATCATTTACAGCTTGCCATTACTTCCAAAACAGGCAGAAAAATTACCCAAATGGCAAACTCAAACACACAAAATCTGAAGGGCCTCGACCCGACCCATGCTTCACACAAGCACACAGAGCAGTAATATCAAATGCTTAAATCCATTGATTTGAATGATTACTATAAGTAACAGAATAATAACAGTGCTTCTGTACAATCCACAAGTTATCAATACAATCATGGTTTACAATGCATATGCATGTCGCAGTGATCAGCAGAGAGTTGAACATCAATAAATATAACTAATTTAAAAAAAAATTAATACACTACTCTTTAAGGGTCTGCTTGTATTGAGGGTTAAGAGAGTTGGGGAAGTTAAGTGAGAGAAAAAAAAAATCATGTTTGGTTTGAGGGTGGGGTCTAGGATAGGGAGTCATATAGGGTTAAGTGAGGGTTGTGTTTAGCCTTCTTTTGTACATTTTTTTCAACCCCACAAATCGGGAGGTTAACGAGGGGAAGTGAAAGATTATGTTCCTAGCTTCCTGACTTCGTCAGGATACGTCGTCTCTCTTTCCATTTTCTCGTACTTTTATTTCTCATTTTCTCATACTTTATTACTCATCGTAGATTAAAAAAAAAATCCGTACATGATGCATTTGTTGAGTTGATGAGAAAAAACGGTCTCATGTTACTTAATTTTATTGTGTTTGAATTCTAGTTATTTTCTTTATATAGGTATCAAATTTGTGAAGATATTTTATGTCATATGTAATAAGGATATTTTGGTAACTACTGTATTTTTATTAATCCTCCTCCCACTCAAAACCTCTAATCAAGCAAGAGTTATTAAATACACCCTACATAACTCTCTCTCCAATCCAAGCAAGGTTATATGTATCGACTCTACTCCCCCTCACTTAGCGCTTCCCTTCACTTAACCCCACTTAACTCTCTCAATCCAAGTAGACCCTAAGTCACTGCCATGATAATTCAATCAAGAGATCCAAATTACTCAACGCTTGCATGAATCCATAACATTACCATATTAACTAATTCAAGCTTTTCATATTATTCAAGTAATGATAAGAAACAGAGCATTAATCCAAATCTTTAATAAGAAATAGAGCTTCGATGCGGCTGTTCATATTCCATATCCGACATAACTCAAACCTATTGCTCAAAAAAGTTTAAGATTACAGATAGAAGAGGTTCGCAGTATCTGTATCAGTATCGGACCATTCCTATGAGTATCGGGATCGGTGATATCAGCAGTTTCGGATCGGAGTATAATATTTTTTTTGGTATCAGAAAGCAAATAATTATTAACAAAATATTAACATTTTAGAAAGTATATTTTAATACATTTAGGCATAATTTTAAGTATTTATAGTGTTGTTATTTAGCAGTTTTGAAATTGGATGAAATAGTAGCACAATTGTCAATTACTTACATATGATAGATAAGTTTTCTTCTTTTAGATACTTTTACAATCTTACTATGCTTTTACATCCTTAGTATTTGGTCCTTTTCGTTCAATTTTTTTTGCCGAATTGACCGGAAAAGATACCCCAATGTCGGTATCGGGTATTGGTCGGTATCGGATATCGGTCGGTATCAGATCGGAACATGCCAAACACTATCGGTATCAGCCGTATCGGATCGGTATTGGCCGATATTGCAAACTATGGACAGAACGCAATAGATTTCTTTACATGTTAAATTAAAATTACTCAACACCAAGTTCTCCTTAGAATTAGGAAGCATGGACACACCGAAAGTCGGTGCCGTGTCGGACATGCCACATGCACTGTCGTATTTGTGTCCGTGCGGTGCAGCGTGTCATTAGAAAGGACGAAACTTGATAGGAACTAATGGAAAAACCCTAAATATGGGATTTCAGCGGCGGCGAACCTCACCTGATCCCCGATCCGGTGGCGAAGATGAGGACCGTCTGGTACAGATCGGGCGGGGAGATCCTCGCGACGTCGAACCCCTTCCCCATGACCCCGGCCACCTCCACCACGTCCCCCCGGTGCAGCCCGCACAGCGCCCCGGCGGTCGAGCCGGCGACCTTCTTGACGAGGAACTCGAAGCGGCCCTCCGACGCGGCGAGGGAAGGAGGGGAGGCGATGGCGAGGAAGGAGGGCCTCCCGTCGGCGGTGGGGACCCGGAGCTGGACGTACTGGCCGGGGGAGGTGAAGGCGGCGGCGAGGTCGGGGGAGTCGGAGACGTCGAGGGCGACGTGGAAGAGGGAGGGATCGGCGGAGGCGGGGGAGATGCGGGTGAGGGGGGTCTGGGTCCAGCTGGTGGTGGGGTCCCGGAGGACGGCGGAGGCGAGGGAGGTGAGGAGCCGGCGGTGGCGGAGGACGGGAATCATCGGAGAGGGGGAGAGAGCATGGGGGTGGCAGCGGCGGAGGAGAATAGAAGGGAGTGGTGAAGCAGAGGGAAAGGAGGTGAGCGTAGCCATTTTGTGGGAATGGGAGTGTATCGATCTTTCTAGACAAGCAAGAGAGACGAAGGGGTGCGTGGGCATTGACCGAAAACCGGACCCAACCTAACCTAACCGAACATTCTCTTCTAAAATTTCGGTCCGATTTTCTCGCATGAGACTTATATAATTATAGGGTGTTTATAAGGGCACTTCAATTTTTACTCGGGGCTAGTTTATTTTAAACTTTGTATTATTTACAAGTTTGCCATTAGAAAATTTTACTCCGGAAACTTCAATTTTTATTCAGGACATGTGTAACTAATGACTGCCCAAATTTCTGACAGTCCAACATACAGTTAGGACTGCCAGAAAAGTGGACAGTCCTAACTCACATCATGTGCAAGAAAGGACTGTCCACTTTTCTGGCAGTCTTAACTGTATGTTGGACTGTCAGAAAAATGGACAGTCCATTTGGGGGGGGGGGGGGGGGGGGATTACTTTGGGACAGCCCTAAATAAAAAAAATGGGTTGTCCCGAGTAAAACCCAAAAAAAATTGGACTAGCCCCAATCCGACTAGCCCTGAGTAAAAATTGAAGTGCCCTTATAAACACCCTAATTATATTAATATTTTTTAATTGTATACATATTTATGGGGTAAAGTGCATTTAAATCCTCCTTAGATGTCACGAAAATGCAAATAAAGACTCGCTGATTCGAAAAAGACAGTCCGTTACGAAAATGCTCAAATCATCCCCCCTACCTCCCAGCTGTTAAAATCCGTTAAAAAAACGTCTTAAAAGACGATTTTGTCCCTCCTCTCTCCCCCTCCCCTCTCTCTCTCTCTCTCTCCGGTGGTGGGGACGGGTCCGCGATGGCCGGCGAAGGAGGGGAGGGGGGCGGGTCGCCAGCGGAGGGAGGAAGGGGGGGTGTCGGGGATGACCGGCGGAGGGAGGAGTGGGGGGGGGAGGGGGGGGGGGGGGGGGGGGTCGGGGATGACCGGCGGAGGGAGGAGGGGGGGGAGGGGGGCGGGGGGCGGGTCGCCGGCGGAGGGAGGAGGGGGAGGGGAGAGGGGCGGGTCGTCGGCGAAGGGAGGAAGGGCGGAGGGGGGGGTGTTGGGGTCGGGTCGCCGGCGGAGGGGGGGTGTCGGGTCGGGTCGCCGGCGGAGGGGGGGAGAGAGAGGGGGGGTAGGGAAGGGAGAGGCTGGTAGGGAAGGATGGGGGGTAGTTTAGGTAGTTTCTATTTATTTTTTTATTTTATTTTATTTTATTTTTAAGTCTTAACCGCCATTTTAACGGTCATTTAACGGATAAGGGTCATTCTAAACAAAACAGGTTTTCGGGAGGTACAAACTGCTTAAGTTTTCTAAAAGGTCTTATTTTGCAAACGAGACAATCTAGGGAGGGTTTAAATGCACTTTACCCATATTTATGAATTAAAATGTATATATTTTGAGATATGTTATGATTAAAAATGTGAAAACAATAATTTTCTATGCATATAGTTTGAAGTCCAAATTTAGTTATTTAAAGTGGTCCAATTTTGGACTTAACTTTAAAATATAACAAATATCTTTATAAAAAAATATAATTTGATCATGATTCTAACTTTGAACCCAATCTATTAAATAATAGAAATATTCCAAACAATTCGGCTTATTTTGACTAATTTCGATTCGGAATCAGCTTTGAATTTTTAGAATTTCGGTTTATTCTTAAAACCGTGTAAAACAGACGATTGTGCAATTAAGTAACAGGAACAAAGCTTGAGGTGCAAGATAACTCGGATACCAGAGTCCAAAGTGATGCGTTTATATCGGTATCAAGGAAAAATAAACTGAGGACACGGATACAAGACTGGACAATCAGATTTTGGGACACAAACAAGCCAGCAGCAGACGGAACAATACCGAAAGTAAGCAAGCAAACCATTATTTCAAAACAAAATACACGAACTAAAATACTTCATGCGCATGTCACCTTTCAAGAAAGCAAACAATTACAAGTAACAGAACCCAAATAAAACTCCCCTTCATCAAATAGTTCAAAGTTCAAAGTAACTGAAAAGGATGGGAGATCCACGAGCAAGAAATTCAAAACATCAGAATTATTATTGGGCAAAAATAGAGCCTGCCAAAACAGGAGACGGCTCTTTCCTCAGAAACTACACAAAAGAAAATCTTTTGGAGGCAGTAAATACCAGCTGCATCCTTCAGATTATTACATCAAGTTGTGAAGGAAAACTTTGCTCAAGCAGCAGATTCCTTCGCAATCTTTTCAGCCTTGGCAATGACTTCCTCGATCCCTCCAACCATGTAAAACGACTGCTCAGAGAGATCATCGTACTTCCCGTCCAGGACACCCTGCACCATTGGCATTACCATAGACCAAGAACTCAGCAAATATAAAGATTTAATGACAGTGCTATTATCATGATGAAGAAAATAGGTCCAAAACTGTACAGGCAGGGGCGGATCCAGAAATGTATACTGCAGTGGGCTAGAGTAGGTTGGGGTGGGCTACATGTAGGCCAACTCCCACAAAAAAATCAGCAAAAAAAAATTTATATGAAAAAAAAAAAAAAAAAAAAATTTGGGGTGGGCTGGAGCCCACCCCAGGCCCTACCTGCATCCGCCCCTGTGTACAGGTAAAGAAAGAGAGAAAACTAATGAATCTTTTAACACCACTGAGAAGAGGGGGATTCAGGTTATGCAAAACCCTAACCTAACATGGTAGGACATTTGATGTACCAAGGTTATGCTCTGGCAGATATTGGTTCGGGTGTTCTGTCAGTTAACCAGAGTCAGATTACTAAGTGGGAAGTATTATAGAAGTAAACTAATACAACATGATTTTGATGAACCTTAACCTCTGTTCTAAAAGGCGGCCGCCTAGGCGCTAGGCGGCGGGTGCCAGCCCGATGTCCGCTTAGGTTCTCGCCTAGTCCCCCTGACGCCCGACGATGCATGTTTTGAGGTTTTATGGATTTTTTCTGCAATTTTTAGTAGATTTGTTTGGATAATTTTTATTTTTTTGAACCGCCTAGATCTAGGTGGCCGCCTAGGCGGGCTAGGCGCTAGGCGGAAGGTGCCCGTCCGACTAGCGCCTAGCGCTTTTCACAACCTTGATCTTAACGCCACAGGGGAGAGGGGATTCATGTTACAACCCAAGGCCCCAAACACAACATGGTAAGACATTTAGTCCACCAAGGCTAGGCTCTAGTGGCACCAATGTTGTTAAACTCGCGCAATAGATCGTGGGATCTTACGATCCTACGCGTTTTATACGGAGCTTCGAGGCAGATTTGTGGCCGGCGCGGTCATCGGCCGGCGCGGCGAGGAAACGCGTGGGATCTTACGATCCGTGTTACGATCCCACGAGTTTGTGACTTATGATTCATGTATGACATTTTTATATTAAGGTTAATTTGGTTTTTAAGGTTACTTTTTCTTATTTATGTTATATAAATAATATATAATATATATTAAATATAATTTTGTCTTTCTGGTGGGATCTTACGATCCGTGTTACGATCCCACGAGTTACGATCGTTCACCCTTCGAACGATCCTTGGTAGTATCTAGTGGCACTCCACAAACCTGATTACAAGTTCACCTTGGTATGCTTTCATCACAGGTAGAGAGGGGATTCACGTTATGCAACCCAAACACAACATGGTAGGACATTTGGTGTACCAAGGCTAGGGCTCTGGTTCACTCCACAAACCTGATTAAAAGTTCATCTTGGTATGGTTTCATCTCTCAGGTAGCCATAATCATATTATTAACTATGTGAAGCAAAATCTGGAATCGTCTGTAAACAAATACAAACAAGAACTCACCCCTTCATTCCTAACTAACATTAGCATCTATCATTTCCTTTCAGAAAGATACCACTCAACTTAAATGATGTCTGTCCTAGTTCAAGCATCTCCTTAGGTTTTGACGCCTTGTCACCCCAGACTGGTGCCTTGTATTGTTCGTCTTGCAGATGCCTAAACTATCCCAACCCACACACCCCCCCCCCCCCCAACACACACACACAGAGCTAATTTCGTGTTGTACACATCCAAGAAGTCTCAGTTAGATACCACAATTTTGATGGGCATGTTTCTTAATCAACTGGCATCCCAATCCACAAGGCAAAAATGCTTCACAGTTTTGTAGCTTTCTTAAATAAACTCCATTTCCAACTTTAGGAGTATCCTATGATCATAAAGCACTCAAGAAGAAGCAAACCTCCACATCAATCATCCTACTAAAGCTCCATGGACAACAGACCACCACAATATCTAGAGATGTCACTTGTGCCGTGCCACCGCTGACCGGCACGGATATCCAAGCATGCGATGTGTTGTGCCTGCGTATCCCAAGATGTACCCGGCACGCGAATCATAATGGTCCAATAAATCATAACTTATCTATCACAGGCCCAATCAGCAAGGGTGACTACTATTTCAAAACTACTAAGAAACAATAAGAAATACTTAAAATTATACCTAAATGTATAAAACATTTTTATAATTTTTTTTACAATTTATAAATAATATGGTATGTATGTTTGTCATTTTATGTGTAAAATGACCAAAACACCCTTACAAACAGTTACTTTTCTTGGCTGCCCTTACCTAAATGGATGAAATGGCCCCATATATATAGTTTTTCTTGCCTAAGTGTATGTATGTTTGTCATTTTGTGTAAAATAACCTAAACACCCTTACAGTCATAAAAGGGTCATAATAAGGGGTTATTTTGGTAAATAATGTCCCAACGGTTTTGGAGGGGTCATAATAAATAGTTTCTCTTAAAAAATTTGCCGAACCTACGTATATAAACGGCTAAGAAGGGGGGCAATTTGGTCAAAAATCCATTATGATTCGCGTGTCATGCCAGGATAGGCCTAACCCACGCCAAGCATGTGGCTTGGCATGCCGTGTCCGCTTTGGATATATATAATTATATATAAGGGTGGATAAAGGCACTTTTGGAACATGAAAGTTCCACGGTGAACTTAGAAGTTTTCCTATTATATATAAGATAAGAAGTATCAACACAATTACATGCAACTAAATTGTAGCTGTAAATCTGGAGCCCTTAATTGTATTTTTGACAACCCTAAGTGTTAAAAAAGTCGTTTTCAATATTTCACACCATTACCCAGTTAAGTTACATTTTCAAGATTATTAACACTGCGGAAGCAAGCAAGTACCCTGCGGCTCGTAAATTGTTCAGCTACACAAATGTTATTGAGCTGCCTAGCATAAACGCTTGATTTTGGTCAACTTTCCATATACATCGAACTACATTTGCGTCAAGTGTATTTCGCTAGCACAAAGTAGTTTTCTACCTCAACATACAACTGTCTTCTGCAAAAGTACAGTACCAAGGATGCAACTCTAATAAAATAAAATATATAAAATATGGTAATACTATTTTTTTGATAAAAGTATAACAAGCATTACTCTTTAAAGAGCTTATTACCTGGAAGCTGTTTACACTTTCTTTCAACTCAACATACTTTCCAGGAGCACCCGTGAACACTTCAGCGACATGGAAAGGCTGGCTCAAGAACCTCTGGATCTTCCGAGCTCGAGCCACCGTCAACTTATCGTCTTCACTAAGTTCATCCATTCCCAAAATTGCAATAATATCTTGAAGATTCTTGTAGTTCTGAAGAACCTTCTGAACACCACGAGCAGTGTTATAGTGTTCTTCTCCCAACACGTGAGGAGAAAGCATTCTGGATGTAGAATCAAGAGGATCGACCGCAGGATAGATACCCAACTCAGAGATCTATGTTATAAATAATAAAGCCAAATTAAAGGAGTTAAAGGAAAAGAGTAAATTAAGAAAGTCCAATGCTACAACATTTCAGGGCAACAAGTAGTCAAACAAACCTGCCGCGACAACACGGTTGTGGCATCAAGATGGGCAAAAGTGGTTGCAGGTGCCGGATCTGTCAAGTCATCAGCAGGCACATAAATAGCTTGTACAGAGGTGATGGAACCCTTCTTTGTCGTCGTTATACGCTCTTGAAGTCCACCAAGATCAGTTGCCAAAGTTGGTTGGTAACCGACAGCAGATGGAATACGACCAAGCAAAGCAGACACTTCAGAGTTAGCCTGTAACACAGTCAAAATAAGACGACATACAAAAAAGGCGATATTAAAAAATGATGAAGCTAAAATCACGAAGTATTTTCTGTTTAGAGTCTTCAGACATACTTGGGTGAAACGGAAGATGTTATCAATGAAGAGAAGCACATCTTGCCCTTCAGCATCTCTAAAGTGCTCAGCCACGGTAAGCCCAGTCAGTCCAACACGAGCACGGGCACCAGGGGGTTCGTTCATCTGTCCGTAAACAAGAGCACACTTGCTCTCACTCTGAACAAACAAAACCAGAATATGAGATTAAAGGTTTGAAAAGTTAAGACTGAATAGAAAAAAGTTCTATGAAACAGGAAACAAATGTTAGATACAGACCTGCTTATCACCTAGCTTAATAACCCCGCTTTCAATCATTTCCCTGTAAAGGTCGTTGCCTTCGCGGGTTCTTTCTCCAACACCAGCAAAAACAGAGAAACCACCTAATCCAAAGGAAATCAGAAATGCATACAACATTAAAATCTTCGCTCAAAAGAAAATTAAAGCACTACGAACTCATAATGTGTAACCTACCATGAGCTTTGGCAACATTATTGATAAGCTCCATAATTAGCACAGTTTTCCCAACACCAGCACCACCAAACAGACCGATCTTGCCACCTCTCTGGTAGGGTGCAAGAAGATCCACAACCTAAAATACCGTAAAGAAGACGAGTAAAATGCAAGTATAACTGAAGATATAAGTACAGACCATAGATATTCCTAACTACCAATAGCTAAAGATATGATATGATGTTGACCTAAAAATTCCAATTTCAGAATTAAGAAAAAAACAATACAGAAAGTTTGACAAAAGCTCGATAACCCGGAACAAAAACATGATTAAAAACTGAGAAGACAAAGAATTGGATTCCTAATACAATGGCACACAAGAACACATGGTGACAAATTAAGAAAAAATTGTATGACCATTTAACATTTTCTTAAACATTAATGATTATGAGTTACATGCGTAGTTTTAAGAAACATCTAGTAACGATGTAATACAAAATTCATGAGAAGAAAGGAAGAAACCACAATACCTTAATTCCAGTAACAAGAATCTGTTGTTCTGTTGCTTGCTCAACAAAAGCTGGGGCTTCGCGATGGATGGGAAGGAAGTGGCTGGTCTCTGTTGATGACATAGTGCAATAACCATCAGATATGTAACTAAATGGACTAATTTAACAATATAATAGCACTTCGATCAAACTTACTAATGTCTCCCTTCTCATCAATGGGCTCTCCGATAACATTTATGATTCGTCCTAGTGTAGCCCTCCCAACAGGAACCTAACAAATAAAAAGGATAATTGACTTTGTGAACAATTAAGGCAACTACAAGGAGACCAACCTTAGACATAAAACATGCTAATAGTGAGTTGACCCTAAAACACATATATAAAGGCATAGGATACTTGGTATTAACATCAAAAGCATGACCAACGACCACCGCACAGAATTGTTGTACATTTAAAAATCTTTAAGTTTTGATAAATGTAGATATAGTGTTATAGTAAGAATTACAAAGTTAAAATGCCAAATTATTAACATGGTACCAATAAGAAGTAGAAAAAAGAAGATGTACTTGCAACAACAAAAAACTATTTTCGTTCAAAGCATATAGAACATTTCAAAATGATATATACAAATTTTTACAGTACATTTAGAGAGGAAAAAAATTGCAAAACTAACATAAACAATATATGCAGATTACTATCTGTCATCTGAAACATTAATGGTATCTAAAAACATATAGAACATTTCAAAAAGATCAATACAAAAAGTACTTTTTACAATACATTAAGTGAAGAGAAAAAATTGCAAAACTAACAGAAGCACTATATGCAGACTACTGTCCATCATCTGAAACATTAATGGTCTCTGAAAATCATATTAAATGTATATGTGACTTCTTCCATTGTTACCACTACATCTCTTTAGATACACATCACAAAACTAGTGATAGATTTACATTAAGCCAAAGGCTAACTTCTCAGAAGTAAATGTCAAATAACTCAGTCATAGAGTTTTTTTTTTTTTTTTGGTTCAGCTATTTGAATCAGTTTCTTATGTATTAAAAAAAACACATCATTCTTAACCCAGTTAACGTGAAGTACGCATTGAGTTTCAAAAACCAAAAAAATCCAGTTAAACTTGATGTTTGTGTAAAGGTAATCAATCCCATGTTAGATCCAATATAAAAATAAAATACATAAAGATGATAAGCATTCATGTAATACATATAAATGATATAATGCATACTATAGTATAGTAGATAGCAATGAACATCTATATACGCCATAAACAGATTTTCTTCTTTAATATAACTCAAATATATGGTATTTTTATTATAAAAAAAACTTATTACATAATCTTGCGCTGATACTCTTCGGCCTCGTTTGGTTCACGGAAGGGAAATTGATTCCTTTGTACTTTCCATGGGAATGGGAAAGAAGAATTCCTGTCACATTTCCTTTCCGTTGTTTGGTAAAACAAGGAAACCACCTAGGAAAGACCATTTGATTTTCTTTCCAGTGTTTGGTTGGTGCAGGAAAGGAAAGCAAAAAATATATCAATGTTCCAATAATATCCTTACCTTTTAAAATAAAAATGACATTATGAAAATCCAAAGGGACCCATAATACGAGGAGTTAATGGTAAAATAAGCAATAACACATGGTTAGTTTTGTCATAATTTTTTGTAATAAATGTTGGGAAAGGAGGGAAAATCAATCCCATGGTCATGAGTGGAACCATATTCCCTCTCATTTTCCCTCTTGTCAGGAAATTGATTCCCAAGTTTGTGGCTACCAAACAAAGGAAAGGAACAACTTTCCTTTCCTAGTTCCTTAAATCCTTGAACCAAACGAGGCCTTCAGATCCACCAATGATGGATTCGCTATAATAAAAAGTCAATAGCAGATGAATTGACCCACCGATGATGGATTCGCTATAATAAAAAGTCAATAGCAGATGAATTAACCAAGTCAGAACAAATAAAATAGTATAGAATGGCACTACTAAGTATACATATTCATCACTGAAATAAAACGATCAACGGGTCATAAAATATTAGTGTTACAATAATACATTGATCTAAATAATGTGTGATCCTCAAAATCCTATGAATTTAAACAGGCATTATATCTAAACCATGTAAATTATGCAGACAATCAGTGGAATAAGGAATATTTACAGTGATCGGAGATCCGGTGTTGAGAACCCTCTGTCCCCTGACCAGCCCCTCGGTTCCGTCCATGGCGATGGTCCTCACCATGTTCTCCCCGAGATGCTGCGCCACCTCGAGCACGAGACGGATCGAGTTGTCCATCACCTCCAGCGCCGTCAGGATCGGCGGAAGCCCCTCGTCGAACCTCACGTCGACGACGGCCCCGATGACCTGGCAGACCTGTCCGATTGCGCCGGCGCCGGTGAACTCGTCGGTGATCTTTCCCTTCCCGCCGCCGGAGGGGGAGGGCTTGGCCGGCGCCGGGGCGGCCGCGGCCGCGGAGTTGGCGAACTCTGCGGCGCGAGAGAGGAAGAAGCCGGCGGGGTTGGGGCGGGAGACGGGGGGTCTGGGGCTCGTGAGGGAGGATCTGGCGGCGGCGGAGGGGGATCGGCGGGCCGTGGATCGGAGGAGGGAGGAGAGGACCCGGCGGGACGCCATGGGTTAGGGTTAGTGTTTCTAGGAGATATTTGTCAGGGTTAGGGTTTTTTTTTTTTTTCAGTGGTGGCTGCTGCTACGAGCAACAGGAGGCTGCATTGAGCGACACGCGAATGAGGAGAGAGAGAGAGAGAGAGAGAGAGAGGGGGGGGGGGGGGGGGGGGGGGGGATGAGAAAGAGAAATGCGGACGTGGATGGAGCTCATATGTTGGAGTGGACGGGAGGGGTTTGGACTTTGGAGTTGGGTTCAACAATGGAAGTAGCCAAGGAAGAGCAGGTCTTGGGCCAGTGAAAATATATGGATTTGACTTTTTGAGTGCAACAAAAGTTCACATTTTGGCCTCGTTTGGTTCGCGGAATCTTCCGGTTGGAAAAGGAAAGTGATTACTTTCCTATGTTTGGACGCCCAAGGAATTGAGGAGGAAAAGAAAGTGATTCCCAATGGAAGAAAAATTAGGGAGGAAAGTGATTCCATCCATCCAAGGAATGAATCACTTTCCCACATTGAAGTATTCACTTTCCTTTCCAAATTCCTTGGCATTGCCAAACATCGGAAAGGAAAATCAATAGGAATTAAAGTTTCCCAAAGGAAAGGAAATGACAAGGAATTGATTTCCTTTTCCTTCCATTCCGCGAACCAAACGAGGCCTTTTATTACAATATTGGGAGGAGGAGGAGAAATGATAAATTAATAAAAATTATAATAAAAATTTTTAATACTATTTTACATGTACGTGGGTGTAATCTGTTGGGTATAGAAAGTTCCATGGGAATGGACACGGATTGATAGACGTTGCTCATCAGTCCCGAGAAAATGATAGATTAAAAAAACTATTTGACCTTGACCTCGCTTATCTAGTATATAGTCTAAGATATATTATATAGGTAGTATGTTGGCTCATATGTAAAAAAAAATAAATCTTGTTGTTGTTTGAATAAAAAGAGAATAAATGCTTCGTTTATTGTGCACAAATTATATCTATATTTTATTCCAATTTTCTAGTCTGTACTTCTTCTCCCACTATTCTTCCTCCGCTACTGCATTCGTCTCGTTTCTCGGCAACGACGAGCTCAACTCGCTTTGGCACAACTGTCTGCAACCAGAGAACCGCACCTTTGTATTACTCACCCAAGCATCGTCATCTACATCGCAGATTTCTCGCCGATGACCAGAGATCGAAGCAGCGCCACCTTCCGGAGCAACCCGTTGTGTTGACCCCCTCTTGGGCCCGACCGGAGACGGCGACACCAAGCTCACCTTCGCAATCCACAATGACGTCGGATCCGGAAAAAACCATGATCAGGAGCGCCTCGACGTCCGCTGATCTTGTCACTCTCACTGGAGCAGCGCCGTAGATCCCGTGCGACCCAGCTGTAGCCGCCGTCAAACCGCCCCCTTCGACATTGGCGGGGGTCATCGAACCACCGGTCGGGAAAAGAATTTTTTATTTACGTTGATAATCAATATAGAAAATTAGAGATTAATTAATAATGATAATTGTTTAAAAAATAGAGATAATTGTAATGATAATTGTTAAAAAATAACAATTGTTTTATAATAGTAATACTTAATACTTAAATTAGAATGACAATTATAATATTAGATTAAGTGAAAGATAATTATGATTAAGTGAAAAAAGTAATTATTATATTAGATTAATTAAAAAGTAGTTATATTTTGTAAATAATTACGTCATTGAAAATTTAAATCCAAATCCAACCAAACACCTTTGTCTTCTACTACTCCCAATTTTCCTACACTTTCCTTTTACTTTCCACCTTCAAAATCCAAACTCAATTTTTCTACACTTATGGTTTAACAAACATGTCCTTAGAATTTTTGTTCGGTGGTGGCTACTGCTACGAGCAAGAGGAGGTTGTATTGAGTGACTCGCGAATGAGGATAGAGGAGAGAAAGAGAGAGGGGAGATGAGAAAGAGAGATGCGGACGTGGATGGAGCTCATATGCTGGAGTGGACGGGAGGGGTTTGGAGTCTGGGTTCATTGGAAGTAACAAAGGAAGGGCAGGCACTCGGCCCAGTGAAAATGGATGGATTGGACTTTTTGAGTGCAAAAAAAGGTCAATCTTGTTATTACAGGAGGATGATAAATGAGAAATTAATAAGAATTCTAATATAATTTTTCAATACTATTTTACCTCGCTTATATAATATATAGTCTAAGATATATTATATAGGTAATATGTTGGGTCATATGTAAAGAATTCAAATTTCAATCCAAATTAGATTTTCCAGTGATTGGTTGTTGCATGAATAAGAAAGAGAATAAATGCTTTATTTTTTGTGCACAAATCATGTCTGAATTTGATCACAAATTTATAGTTCATGCCTCTTCTCCCACCGCTCCTCCTCCGTTACAGCTGTCACGTCCCGCTCCCGTAGTAGCGATCGTCCTCGCTAAGGCGTGATGCCGCACGAGCCTAGATTGCGCTCGTGCAAGGCGGGTTCCATAACGGCCGATTACAGCGGTTGCGACGGGGTTGTCGCACATAAGTCCCAAGCAGAGACATTAAATATGTCAGCAAAATTTAGAACAAAAACACAAGTCATTCAAAAGATGCATTTCATTCAAAAGATGCATTTCACTCAAGCTCACTCTTCTCACATTACAAGTCACTCAGCTCTCTCTCATCTCTCAATACAAGTCTTGAGCCAGCAGATGCTTTGGAAGGCGACGTCCATACATTATGTCCCGTATAAGTCTTGACTCCATGCGGCCACACGCTTCGAATCGCCAAGAAACTTCGTGCCTCGACGCATCCAAGCGAGCTCCGCGCCACGAGCTTCTACCTGTGCCTGCACATGGAAACTATGTGGGTGTCAGTACTCAACTGTATTGGTGGAATGAGCTCCTCGCCTACCCATACAAAACCAACACGTTTGATTTATTTTGTGCAATTTAGTCCCTTTTGTATTGTCTTTCTACTCTTGCCTTAGGATCAGTTTTAGGACAAACGCCTTGGCCTATTTCGTGTCTCTAGACCATTCCGTGCTTGCAACAACAACGTTAACTCATACTTCGCCACTAGACCTTTCTCGTATCAACAACATTAACCTATCAAGTCGTGCTTGTCTTTCGGCCCATAATCAGAGACGCAACTACACGATAGACTCCATTTCCATGTGACCGTGCTACAAACTCATATTGAGGCCGTGCCTTGCAATTCAGTGAGACTAAACCATATCGCCGCCTCGTGGCCCTTGCCACCTCGCGACCCTTGCTACTTTGATCACCAACTGACCCAAATCGAGACTTGTAAACTTAGTGTCACTTAACCAACTTTGCCTTGCGGCGATTTCGGACTTAAACTCGAACGACTCAAACCCAACTTATGCAACTCTAACCAACAACTTAAGACTCGACGCCACATCTCGTGCCGAAGCACGGTATCTACGCTGCAGCCAAATCTTAGGCCCCAAAACATTGTCTTTATCGTGTTTGCATTCCTCCTGACTTTTGATACACTGCACATAATACTCGACTCAGTCTAAAGACATATACGCGGATCGTCGCCCATGCCGACTCATCTATATGAGGTCACTAGCATAACAAGCTATACCTGGACTCACAGCTTGCGTTGGCCGGGACCCTTTCAACGCACGGTAGCTATCCCCCTGGAAGTCTCCGACTAACCCGGTGCTATCGATTCAGCACAGCTATCCCTTGTTTCCATACTCAGCCACAATGGTCTCGTGCCCTGTGGGTCGTCGTTACGGGAAAACTATTTACCTTGTCGAGTTGTCCAATGACCATGCAAGATCCGACTCAAACTGACGTCTAACACAGTCATTCTACTTTCAGTGTTACCCTATCATTTTATTCAACTCAGGAACAACTATTTGAAGCCCTTTTTCCAAACTTTTATAAATCAACCGTGGCCTATGCCTTAAAACACTAAGTTCGTGCATCGTGCCTTAATCCAACTGTGCTCTACGCGACACTCCTGCCCAAGTCGATGGGCCTTGAGATTGTGGGACTACTTAACTTGACAAACCGCAAAAAAAATGGAACAATACCTGGAATGTCTTAGGTCGACCGACATAACTTTGTCTAGCTTAATTAAACCTACAACTTAACCCGAGGGACGAGCAAAGGCTATGCCAAGCCTTGCATGGGGGAAGCGTGCATGCTCTATCGAGCATTTACGCGGGCGACGCCTATGACTTAGGCTAGTTCCAACTTGGTGACAATTTAACCAACTTCCTTCTCCCAAGCCATAGGACGAAGGGACGCGTGTCATTTTGAAAGCCCTCGTGCAACGATTCTAACCCGATCGTGGGACCTTGTTCCTTTTCTAACTCAATTGACCCGACTTGGGATTATTTTCTTAGCTATGTAAATTCGTCTCTTTTATTATCAAGCCTACTTGTGTAAGTTGAAAACATGAGATTTATTACGTGAAGGCTAAGATGAGGTAAGTGCACCGAAACTATCCCACCTGAACGAGGAGTCGCCTCGACCGAGAGAGTCTTCGAGCAGTCGTTGTAAGGCTAAGTCCGAACGCCGTCGGCATTTCGATTCCTCCGATTGACTGAGCGGGATGGGGCACTACAATAGCCTCGTCTCATTTTATGGCGACGACGAGCTCGACTTGCTATGGCAAAACTGCCTGCAATCTGAGTACCGCACCTTCGTGTAACTCACCTATGCATCGGCGTCAACGCCGCAGAGTTTTCGCTGACGATCGGAGATCGAAGCAGCTCCCCCGTCCGAAGCAACCCGTCATGTCGGCCCCTTCTTCGCTCTGATCGGAGACAACGATACGAAGCTCACATTTGCAATCCACAACGACCGATGGACCCCAAAGCAGCCGTGAGCAGGAGCTCCTTGACGTCCAATGATCTCGTCACCCCCACCGAAGCAGTGCTGCAGACCCCGTGCTATCCGTCATAGCCCAACACAACCATTGTCAAGCCGCCCCTTCGACACCGCCAGGGAGTAATCGAACCGCCAGAGCCAGGAAACTGGTTTTTTATTTACATTGATAATCAATATAGAAAATTATAGATTAACTAATAGTGATAATTGTTAAAAAATTAGAGATAATTATAATGATAGTTGTTAAAAATTAACACTTTTTTAATATTAATAATATTTAATACTTAAATTAAAATGACAATTATTATATTTGATTAAGTGAAAAATAATTATTATTAAGTAAAAAAGTTATTATTATATTAGATTAATTAAAAAGTAGTTATATTTTATAAATAAACATCGTTGAAAATCCAAACCCAACCAGACACCTTTGTCCCCTACTACTCCCAACATTTCCTGCACTTTCCATCTACTTTCCATCATTCAAAGTCCAAATTTAACTTTTTCTATACTTACGGTTTACCAAACAGGCCCTTAGGATATTTTTTTTTAGTGGTGACTGTTGCTACGAGCAAGAGGAGGTTGCATTGAGTGATTCGCGAATGAGAAGGGATGAGAGAGAGATGGGAAAGAGAGATGCGAACATGGACAGAGATCATATGCTGGAGTTGACAGGAGGGGTTTGGAATATAGGTTCATTAACGAGCGCTCTGAAATTTGTTTACACGAATAAATTAAATAGTGAAGGGTATTAGTAGTTACGATTATATATTTTTGGTGAGGATGTAAATGGAATAAAATAATAAACCGCTCAAACTCCACCGATTTGAGGTGTTTATAAAGCCACCCAAAATTGTATTACACCAATTTTGAAGAATTTTTGAGCCAATCAAAACCAGTGCCTCAAAAAAATTAACAAGTAGGGTTTTCATAAACGATCGGTTCAAAAATACCCCAGAACCGGTGAAAACACCGTTACCAAGCAGACTCTTAACCAATTTTTTTCAGAAAATTTTAGTTAGAGGGAAGAAGCTTACATCAATTGCGTTAAAGAGGAAAAGTTTTGGAAAATTATTGATAGAGGGATCTGGCGCGCCAGTGCTACCGGCACAATTTTTTTTTCTTAAGTTGGCTCGCGCCAGTCACACTCGCGCCTTTTTTTTTTAAACTGGCGCTAGTTACACTGGCGCCCAACAAAAAAAAGAACTTAAAAGTTGGCGCCAGTGTAACTGGTGCCAGACAACTTTTGTGGGGGGTGGGGGTCGAGGTTGGGGGAGACGACGAGTGTTGTTTTTTTTTTTCTTTTTTCATTTCATTTCTTTTGCTTCATGGTGGTGTTGCTTTCTCTATTTTCTTTCTCTCCATTTGTTTTTTTCTATCTTTCATTTTTTTTCAAGTCTTTTCATTACTTTGTCTCTTTCTCTTTATTTATTTATTTCTTTCTTTGAGAGCGATTGAGAGGGATTGAGGGTCAGAGGGATTCTTTCACTCATGATGTTGTTTTGGACGGAAGTAAAAATTTTGGTTATAAAAAGAGGACGAAAACCCACACAACCAACACGCAGAAGCATCAAAATAAGTAGAAGAACAACAAGGAGAAGAAGAATAGTTCTATTTAGTAGAGAGAAAATGGAAAATTAGAATGATGGTCGCATTCCTTGTAATGACCATTCTTCGTATTACGTATTTTGTATACGTGTACGTATTTAGACCCATATTGCAAGCTTGATTTATTTGGGCATTTTCTTGATTGGTTTATCTTGACTTGGTTCGGCTTGATTTGTATGGTTCGGTTTTCTGTGAACCACTCCCACCTACCACCACTTTCATTTAATGATCCCCACCTACCACCACCACTCTCAATAAATATCCCACTAGCATTTCTCTCTCTTCATTACTTCTTCTTCCCCACCATTATTTTTTCAACCACCAGAGAGAGAGAGAGAGTGGGAGAGCTTAGGCAAGTGCACCTTGCTTCATGGAGAAAGTCCATTTTTATTGTTCCATTGCCTTTCTCATGTGTTTCTAACTCACTTTAGTACTTGACATTTTTCATTTCCATGGTTAAATTTTTGTAGATCTAGCCTTGTGGTAATTTTTTGGTTTTCCAGGATTTTGATCTATCAAACTTGCATATTTTGCTAAGTTGATGATCCCATGATTGTAGAGAAGTTTGTCAGGACTAACCTGACCTACGGGACCTTGCCCTGGCCGCATGGCCCTCCACTTAGTAGCCGCATAGGCTTCACTCTTAATAATGCATTGTTAATATATATATATTCCCATAGTAGCTGCATCAGGACAAGCATCATTATAAATGAATTTTTCCTAAGTGAATTCACACAGCAAGCATAAGCAATAAATGCTTCCAAGCATTTAATGCTTCCCATCATTGACATTTGCTTGAGATGTCAAGCATTAATAATAAATAAATGCCTTCTAAGCACACTTCTGTGCTTGGCATTTAATGCCCTAAAGGCATTAACCTGAGCTCAAGCATGCATGCTTGGCAATGCCTTCACGTGGGCTTGGAAATTTAGCTCAGCCGCATGAAGCAAGTTGCATTTTAATATAGCCGCATGAACGTAAGGGGTTTTAGTAGCCGCATGGTTACTATTCCTAGTGAGCCGCATGGGATAGCAGCATTTGTCTACTTTAAATAGAGCTAGCCGCATGAGAATGCAATTAATGCATTGTTGACGCATTAAATATAATGCAATGTTCCAGAGTGCATTTAATGCATTTCCTGGAGAGTCAGCCGCATATGGCATGACAATACACTACCTTAATGCATTTTATTATTATTATTATTATTATTGAATTTTGATTGCACCAGCCGCATGGCATCAATAATAAAAAAAAATAAGAATACATCTAATGCATTTTGATGCATTGAGCCGCATAGCATTGAATGAACAGCATTCCTTAATGCATTTTAGGCATTAATTAAATACCTTTCCTTTTTCTAATGCATTCTTCCCAATGCATTTGTTAATGCATTTTAAGAATGCATTTGTTAGTCCATTCCTATAGTCAGCCGCATAGGATGGACTAAATGCATTTTAGTCCATTTAAAAAAAAGCATGAAATGCATTTTAGTCCATTTAAAAGCATGAAATGCACTTAAGACCACTAAATGCAATTTTTGCATTTAAGTCCAAAAGTATATGAAGTATGAGCCATGAGTCGCAATAGAGTGCATTAATGCATTTTTTGCATTTAAATCCAAGGGCATATAATGCATCAACCGCATAAGAATGGGTTAAATGCATTTTATGCATTTAAGTCCATAATGCATGTAATGCATTTTTCTCTTACTGCAATTTCTCTAGCAGGCCGCATATGGCTCCCCTCGGCCGCATGCATATTAATGCAATATTTTAATGCATGCTAGCATACATTAATATATAATAATATATTATTTAGCGTATATTAATATAATGTATATTAATATATTTTGTATATTAGAATATATTAATATAAGGTATTTAATGTATTAATGCATTATTAATGCATTACATTAATGTGTTATATTAATGTATTAGATACGTTTGCCTGCTAGCATGCATGTTTATAGATTTTGTTCAAGCCGCATATGGCCAAGTGACAGTCGGCCGCATGAAAAAATTTTCGAGCCGCATGAGTGCCCCCGCAGCCCTTGTCCCTTCTAATATTTAATTACTAAATGTGTACTTGTGCTAAATTAATTATTCTCGTACACGATGGTGACCCATCGTGGTGCACCTTCGACATGACATGATAGTGGCCCGACGCGGCACACTCCTAACAGTAAGCATGACATGACAAGATTAAATGGCCTGGACACCGTGGATGATTGCGTTTGTACAATTAAACCGATAGTGGTTGCATCATGTCTAGGACAGGGATCCCTGAGTACCATGGTCAGGGGTACCCACTGTAAATGGCTAAGGCTAATAACTAGAATAATTCAGTAGTCATGAGAGATTTCCCCAGCTACATGCGATCCCGTTATCCCGGCCACCATTGTGGGACTTGCAGTCTGCCGACGAGTCGGGCACAAGTCTAGATTTACTAATATGTAGAAAAGAACGATGCACTGTTTAATGAATCCCAAGTCGCCTGGATAACCTGGATTAGCTGCAAGGCTTGTGGCTGGAGGAATATCTCACTGCATGTTGTGGCAATTTAGTTAACTAATGTAGAAAGCCGTAGACACTGATTGGCCGGAATCGATTGTATGGTGTGGTTTCAGTGCTCGATTATTGCAAGCTTGATCGCATGATTGTCACTCTTAACAATAAAGATCAGAGGTTAAGTTCAGTTCAGGCGAAGGGTTATAACCCCGGTCCTTGTTTGGTTTAAGGGTTGTAACCTGGCTCCCGGAGCAGTTCTGAGACCTCTCTTCGTTTATTGTATTATTGCACCCCACGTCATGCTTGTAATGCCTTACCTTACCAACAGAGATTGGAGACGGAGTTCTATTCAAGTGAAGGGTTACAACCCCGGTCCTTGTTTGGTTTAAGGGTTGTGACCTGGCTACTTGAATAGTTCCATCGTACTCCATTATGATTGTTGTTATCTCTTTACTTCAGTTCGTTTAATTGCTTAATATATTTTTCTGATGTGCTGGTTTTAGTTCTTAAGTGAAGCCTCCTTTGTGGCACTTGCTCTTTCTGGGATCTGACCCAGCTGGTTTTGTGTGGCCAGATTTCGGAGCTACCTCAGAGGATCCACCGACTTTCCAGCCTGATGGTGACCATCAGTCGTGACCAGGGCAACGAGTGGGTTTATTTTTGCTCTCCCACTCTATTGTAAAAATTTCATTTTGAGGCGTTTAGCCGGCGAGCACCTGTTAGCTCGTATGGCATACCCTAATATTGTCTGCCTACGGGCTGTAGCATGATTGACAGATCCTAGGGTTGATCATGTATGACTAAAACTTTTGCTAGTCCTCACATTTTGTAACGACTAGCTTCATGATCAGCTGGATATGTAATGTTTGGGACGCCTTATTATTGTATATTTGGTGATCTTACATCTTGTAACTGTATTGGCTTGCTTGAGATTGAGACAATTAGGCTTATTATCGACCATAGGAGACTGATGGATTGTAGTTAAACCCTCATGTATCTAGACAGCCGTGACCGTATAGTGGGATGGATTTCATTTTATTATACGTAGCTGGCTATGTATGTCCCCGCTCTCCAATATTCTGGTTCTGGGGCGTTACATGGTTTAAGTGGTGGCCCATGCAGGTCTTATAAATCAAGATATATGAGGGTTTACCGAATAGATGTCTCAATCAGTACTCGCCTTTGATCTCTGCCCGACCTTCTAATCCCTGAGATTCTCGACCTGAACACATGATTGTCTCATTGATCTGTCTTGGTCCTTCCTTATTGTTTCCTATGTCGTCTTCTTCAGCGACATTGTTCCTGGACCTGCTGATCAGCAAGGCGAAGCGCACCCTGTGGACCAGCAGCAACAAGAAGACCAGGCCCAGCACTCAGGAGCAGCCTTCCGGGCCATGCCTTCCGGAGATCCAGAACCCCCGGTGCAGTCAGCCCAGCCCACGAGGCAGGATGATGGAGCCTTAGTTGGACTCATCAGGGAGTTGCTTGCATCGCAGGATCGTCGAGGAGATGCCTTGCATCAGGCAGTGGCAAATGCTCTGGGCAGAGGTGGACATCATGGGAACAGTACAGCGAACAGTTTCAAGTGCCTGAATCCTCCATTCTTCGATGGCAGCGAAGATGCTATCGCTACTGATGCGTGGCTTCAGGACACAGAGGTGATATTGGAGGCGGCGAAGACCCCGAAAGACGATAAGGTGGCCGTGGTGCGCCTGCAATTACTAGATCTAGCCCGCAGTCGGTGGGCTGCACAGGCCGTTGGATTGGTGGCGCCTATTGCTTGGGCAGTATTCCGTGAGAGGTTCCGGACCAAGTACTTCGATGCGGTGGCTCGGTACGATCTTCAGACCAAGTTCACCAATTTGAAGCAGATGGGCAGGACGGTCGATGGATATGCGGTCGAGTTTTCTAGGCTTAGTCGGTTTGCTCCCACCTTGGTGGCGACCGAGTTCGATAGAGCCCAACGATTTCAACAGGGACTCCACCTGGAGATTTTGCTGGCAGTGGAACAGTTCGAGCATCAGACTTTTGATGCGATATTGAGGGCAGCTAGGAGGCATGAGTATACCTCCCAGAGGATTGTGGACAGGACCGGAGGTCGAAAGCGATATCACGGCCAGATGAATCAGTCGTCAGCCCCAGTCCCGACAGCCAGGGCTTTGACCATTGGAGCTCCGAGGAGGACAGCATCAGTTACGTCGGTTCAGCACTCAACCCCGACGCACCCTCAGCAGCAGAAGTAGAAGCAGTCCTCCCCCATCGGCTGCTCTTATTGTGGGAAGCCTGGACATGTTGTTTCAGAGTGTCGCAAGGCTAGAGGATTGTGTTTGCTTTGTGGAGCGCCAGACCACAAGGTAGGGTCCTGCCCGTTCAGGACTGACTCATCACCAGCCAGGACCAGTTCATTAGTGAGGGGACCGCCCAAGTACCAGTCCAGCAGCAGTTTCCTTCCTCGAGGCCATTGCCGACGCAGACCCAGGCTTTTCAGCAGCAAAGGCCTCAGCAGTTTGCCCAGGCGCAAGCCCAGAATAGGCAGCGAGGATTCCAGCAGAGAGGGCCGGCACCCAGAGGACATGGTCAAGTGTTGGCTTTGACCATGGGAGAAGAAGGAGTGGCACCAGGTGAGGTAGTGGCAGGTACTATTCTCGTCAACACATTTCCCGCTTCACTGTTATTTGATTCTGGTACATCACATTCATTCATGTCTGCACGATTTGCGACACGGATAGGACTGAAGCCCGAGTCCTTATCAGTAAGGCTCAATATACTTACTGGTAATGGTCTTGTGGGAGTAGATAGAGTGTTTTCCTCGTGTCGGATCGTGGTTAGCGGTAGAGAGTTTCCTGCTAGGCTGATAGAATTCCCGATGGCCGATTATGATGTGGTCTTAGGGATGGATTGGTTGAGAGACCAGTATGCTAGGATAGACTGCCATATTGGCAGAGTTATTTTTAGCATTCCAGGCGAGCCGGAGTTTTCCTTTTCTCGAGACGAAGTGGAACCTTCTCCTCCAGTATTACGGATGGCCGTAGCAGCAGTGCAGTTACTCCGAATAGTCGAGGAATTTCTAGATGTTTTCCCGGAAGAGCTTCCAGGAATGCCGCCAGAACGGGAGATCGAGTTCACTATCGACTTGATTTCCGGGACAACACCAGTGTCTGAAAGAGTCTACAGGATGGCGCCGTCAGAATTGGAGGTATTGTATAAGATGATTGAAGAACTCCGGACCAAGGGATTCATTCGTGCGAGTGGATCGCCTTGGGGAGCCCCGATGCTTCTTGTGAAGAAGAAGGATGGTACGTCCAGATTATGTGTTGACTATCGTACCTTGAACTCAGTGACAATCAAGAACAGATATCCTCTCCCAAGAATAGATGACTTGTTTGATCAACTCAGAGGAGCGGCAGTATTCTCGAAGATCGATTTGCGGTCAGGATACCACCAGATCAGAGTCAGAGAGTAGGACATCCCGAAGACAGCTTTCCGATCCAGATACGGACATTGGGAGTTCCTTGTTATGCCCTTTGGAGCGACCAATGCGCCGGCAGTATTTATGGACCTCATGAATCGTATCTTCATGCCTTATTTGGATCAGTTCGTGATCGTGTTCATAGACGATATCTTGGTCTACAGCAAGAGTGAAGCGAAGCATGAACAGCATCTCAGGGTTGTCCTCCAGATTCTCCGAGAGCACCAGTTGTATGCCAAGTTTAGTAAATGCGAGTTCTGGCTCGATCGTATTTCATACTTGGGTCATATCATTACCAAGGGTGGAGTGGAAGTGGATCCTCATAAGATAGTGGCTATTGAAACATGGCCAGTGCCCCGCACAGTTGCAGAAGTTCGCAGTTTTCTTGGATTGGCCGGCTATTACCGAAGATTCGTTTCGGACTTTGCTCGGATTTCAGCACCACTAACGCAGTTGACCCGCAAGGATGTGCAGTTTGCTTGGACAGCTGAATGTCAGGAATCGTTTGAGAAGCTAAAGCGAGGCTTGATGACGGCACCCGTTCTCACACTTCCAGATGGGACCGGAGAATTTTCAGTGTACTACGACGCTTCGGACAAGGGTTTAGGATGTGTTTTGATGCAGCATGGGAAGGTAATAGCTTATGCGTCACGTCAACTTCGTGATCATGAGAGGAATTACCCAACCCATGACTTAGAGCTGGCAGCAGTAGTGTTTGTACTTAAGTTGTGGAGACACTACTTGTACGGAGATAGGGTGGAGATATTCACCGACCATAAGAGTCTGAAGTATGTTTTCACCCAGAAGGACCTTAACACGCGTCAGAGAAGATGGCTAGAGCTACTTGTGGATTATGATGTCAACCTGCAGTATCACCCTGGGAAGGGCAACGTTGTGGCAGATGCATTAAGCAGAAGAGCCGGAGTTTACCTTCTAACAGCGCAACCAGAGTTGCTAGCAGATCTTCAGAAGATGGGTATAGAAGTTGTCCTTCCTACCAATGTGGCATTGATGGCCAGCATGCAAGTGCAGTCCAGTATAGTTGAAAGGATCAAGATAGCTCAGTCCTCCGATTCTAAGCTTCAGCGGCTTAGAGCAGAATGTGAAGCAGGACGACGACCAGAATTATGTATTCATGAAGATGGTACACTTCGATATGGTAAGCGTCTTTTTGTACCCAGTGGAGATATTAGACAGGAGGTGATGGCGGAAGCTCACAGTTCTCAGTATTCAATTCATCCCGGTGGCACGAAGATGTACCGGGATATCCGTCAGCACTTTTGGTGGAATGGCATGAAGAGGGAGATAGCTCGGTTTGTCTCTCGGTGTTTGGTTTGCCAACAAGTCAAGGCTGAACACCAGAGGCTAGCTGGACTTCTCCAGCCCTTGCCAATTCCAGAATGGAAGTGGGAACATATAACTATGGATTTTGTAACTGGATTACCTAGATCCCTAGCAGGTAGAGATGCTATTTGGGTTATAGTTGACAGGCTCACGAAGGTGGCTCACTTCCTTCCGTTCAGAGTGGGTCAGTCGACAGCTCAGCTAGCAGAGATGTACCTCCGGCAGATTGTCAGATTCCACGAAGTACCAGTCAGTATCACCTCGGACCGGGATTCAAAATTTACGTCACACTTTTGGCGTAGCTTGCAAGAGAGTTTAGGAACTCGCCTCCAGTTCAGCTCAGCGTATCACCCGCAGACAGATGGTCAGTCGGAACGTACGATCCAGACTCTGGAGGATATGTTGAGATCTTGTATACTCGACTTCGGTGGTTCGTGGGAAGATCACCTGCACCTGGTGGAGTTTTCGTACAACAACAGTTTCGAAGCCAGTATCCAGATGGCTCCATTCGAGGCACTGTATGGAAGGAAGTGCAGATCCCCACTAGCATGAGATGATGTGGGAGAGAGGCAGATGCTTGGTCCAGAGATGATCGCTCAGACAGTTGAAGTGGTCAGGAGAGTTAGAGATCATCTCCGCGTTGCACTAGATCGTCAGCGCCATTGGGCCGATTCTCATCGGCGTTCCCTTGAATTTTCGGTCGGCGACCATGTATTCCTGAGGATCTCGCCTAACCGTGGCGTCATTCGCTTCGGCGTGTGGGGAAAGCTTAGTCCTAGGTATATAGGGCCGTTCAACATTCTGGAGCGAGTAGGAGACGTGTCCTATTGTCTCGCTCTTCCGCCGTCTCTGAGTAAGGTACATGACGTGTTCCACGTATCTCAGCTACGATGGTATATTTCGGACCCGAGTCACATCCTGGATCATTCGGAATTGGTTGTTGGTACCAACCTTTCGTATGAGGAGAGGCCCGTATCCATATTGGACCAAAGAGAGAAGATACTCAAGAACAAGACTATCAAGTTAGTCCGTGTTGCTTGGGGTCATCACTCTTTGGGAGAGTCAACGTGGGAGCGTGAGGATGATATCCGATCGCGATATCCCGACCTGTTTGACTCGTGAGGTATAATATCCTTCTTATGCCTCATGTCTTCGATTCCTTGCTTGCATGAATGATTGTTTGATTGCTTAACTAGTATAGCTTGCCTGTGAGTAGTATAGCTTGTCCTTGCATCTCTAGCCACTTGATTAAATTCCGAGGACGGAATTCTTTTAAGGTGGGTAGAGTTTTAATGACCATTATTCGTATTACGTATTTTGTATACGTGTACGTATTTAGACCCATATTGCAAGCTTGATTTATTTGGGCATTTTCTTGATTGGTTTATCTTGACTTGGTTCGGCTTGGTTTGCATGGTTCGATTTTATGTGAACCACTCCCACCTACCACCACTTTCATTTAATGATCCCTACCTACCACCACCACTCTCAATAAATATCCCACTAGCATTTTTCTCTCTTCATTACTTCTTCTTCCCCACCATTACTTCTTCAACCACCAGAGAGAGAGAGAGAGAGAGTGGGAGAGCATAGGCAAGTGCACCTTGCTTCATGGAGAAAGTCCATTTTTATTGTTCCATTGCCTTTCTCATGTGTTTCTAACCCACTTTAGTACTTGGCATTTTTTATTTCCATGGTTAAATTTTTGTAGATCTAGCCTTGTGGTAATTTTTTGGTTTTTCAGGATTTTGATCTATCAAACTTGCATATTTTGCTAAGTTGATGATCCCATGATTGTAGAGAAGTTTGTCAGGACTAACCTGACCTACGGGACCTTGCCCTGGCCGCATGGCCCTCCACTTAGTAGCCGCATAGGCTTCACTCTTAATAATGCATTGTTAATATATATATATTTTTCCATAGTAGCCGCATCAGGACAAGCATCATTATAAATGAATTTTTCCTAAGTGAATTCACACAGCAAGCATAAGCAATAAATGCTTCCAAGCATTTAATGCTTCCCATCATTGACATTTGCTTGAGATGTCAAGCATTAATAATAAATAAATGCCTTCTAAGCACACTTCTGTGCTTGGCATTTAATGCCCTAAAGGCATTAACCTGAGCTCAAGCATGCATGCTTGGCAATGCCTTCACGTGGGCTTGGAAATTTAGCTCAGCCGCATGAAGCAAGTTGCATTTTAATATAGCCGCATGAACGTAAGGGGTTTTAGTAGCCGCATGGTTACTATTCCTAGTGAGCCGCATGGGATAGCAGCATTTGTCTACTTTAAATAGAGCTAGCCGCATGAGAATGCAATTAATGCATTGTTGACGCATTAAATATAATGCAATGTTCCAGAGTGCATTTAATGCATTTCCTGGAGAGTCAGCCGCATATGGCATGACAATACACTACCTTAATGCATTTTATTATTATTATTATTATTATTGAATTTTGATTGCACCAGCCGCATGGCATCAATAATAATAAAAAAATAAGAATACATCTAATGCATTTTGATGCATTGAGCCGCATAGCATTGAATGAACAGCATTCCTTAATGCATTTTAGGCATTAATTAAATACCTTTCCTTTTTCTAATGCATTCTTCCCAATGCATTTGTTAATGCATTTTAAGAATGCATTTGTTAGTCCATTCCTATAGTCAGCCGCATAGGATGGACTAAATGCATTTTAGTCCATTTTAAAAAAAAGCATGAAATGCATTTTAGTCCATTTAAAAGCATGAAATGCACTTAAGACTACTAAATGCAATTTTTGCATTTAAGTCCAAAAGTATATGAAGTATGAGCCATGAGCCGCAATAGAGTGCATTAATGCATTTTTTGCATTTAAATCCAAGGGCATATAATGCATCAACCGCATAAGAATGGGTTAAATGCATTTTATGCATTTAAGTCCATAATGCATGTAATGCATTTTTCTCTTACTGCAATTTCTCTAGCAGGCCGCATATGGCTCCCCTCGGCCGCATGCATATTAATACAATATTTTAATGCATGCTAGCATACATTAATATATAATAATATATTATTTAGCGTATATTAATATAATGTATATTAATATATTTTGTATATTAGAATATATTAATATAAGGTATTTAATGTATTAATGCATTATTAATGCATTACATTAATGTGTTATATTAATGTATTAGATACGTTTGCCTGCTAGCATGCATGTTTATAGATTTTGTTCAAGCCGCATATGGCCAAGTGACAGTCGGCCGCATGAAAAATTTTCCGAGCCGCATGAGTGCCCCCGCAGCCCTTGTCCCTTCTAATATTTAATTACTAAATGTGTACTTGTGCTAAATTAATTATTCTCGTACACGATGGTGACCCGTCGTGGTGTACCTTCGACATGACATGATAGTGGCCCGACGCGGCGCACTCCTAACAGTAAGCATGACATGACAAGATTGAATGGCCTGGACACCGTGGATGATTGCGTTTGTACAATTAAACCGATAGTGGTTGCATCATGTCTAGGACAGGGATCCCTGAGTACCATGGTCAGGGGTACCCACTGTAAATGGCTAAGACTAATAACTAGAATAATTCAGTAGTCATGAGAGATTTCCCCAGCTACAGGCGATCCCGTTATCCCGGCCACCATTGTGGGACTTGTAGTCTGCCGACGAGTAGGGCACAAGTCTAGATTTACTGATATGTAGAAAAAAAACGATGCACTGTTTAATGAATCCCAAGTCGCCTGGATAACCTGGATTAGCTGCAGGGCTTGTGGCTGGAGGAATATCTCACTGCATGTTGTGGCAATTTAGTTAACTAATGTAGAAAGTCGTAGACACTGATTGGCCGAAATCGATTGTATGGTGTGGTTTCAGTGCTCGATTATTGCAAGCTTGATCGCATGATTGTCACTCTTAACAATAAAGATCAAAGGTTAAGTTCAGTTCAGGCGAAGGGTTATAACCCCGGTCCTTGTTTGGTTTAAGGGTTGTAACCTGGCTCCCGGAGCAGTTCTGAGACCTCTCTTCGTTTATTGTATTATTGCACCCCACGTCATGCTTGTAATGCCTTACCTTACCAACAGAGATTGGAGACGGAGTTCTATTCAAGTGAAGGGTTACAACCCCGGTCCTTGTTTGGTTTAAGGGTTGTGACCTGGCTACTTGAATAGTTCCCTCGTACTCCATTATGACTGTTGTTATCTCTTTACTTCAGTTCGTTTAATCGCTTAATATATTTTTCTGATGTGCTGGTTTAGTTCTTAAGTGAAGCCTCCTTTGTGGCACTTGCTCTTTCTGGGATCTGACCCAGCTGGTTTTGTGTGGCCAGATTTCGGAGCTACCTCAGAGGATCCATCGACTTTCCAGCCTGATGGTGACCATCAGTCGTGACCAGGGCAACGAGTGGGTTTATTTTTGCTCTCCCACTCTATTGTAAAAATTTTATTTTGAGGCGTTTAGCCGGTGAGCACCTGTTAGCTCGTATGGCATACCCTAATATTGTCTGCCTACGGGGGCTGTAGCATGATTGACAGATCCTAGGGTTGATCATGTATGACTAAAACTCTTGCTAGTCCTCACATTTTGTAACAACTAGCTTCATGATCAGCTGGATATGTAATGTTTGGGACGCCTTATTATTGTATATTTGGTGATCTTACATCTTGTAACTGTATTGGCTTGTTTGAGATTGAGACAATTAGGCTTGTTATCGACCATAGGAGACTGATAGATTGTAGTTAAACCCTCATGTATCTAGACAGCCGTGACCGTATAGTGGGATGGATTTCATTTTATTATACGTAGCTGGCTATGTATGCCCCCGCTCTCCAATATTCTGGTTCTGGGGCGTTACATTCCTGGTGGACCTATCACCCAAAGAGAAATTCAAGAACGTGAAAGTCATGTTTATGAACTGGTATTTACTGGAAATATAGTTTTTGTTTGCAAAACTTTATTTATTATATATTAATTTTTATTGATACATTAAATGAGTTTATTTAACTTAATAAAATTGTATTTCTAGTTGTATGATTATCCGCTGAAGCACGTTTACGGAAACATGGTCAATGGCGTCACGTAAAAAATGACGTCGATGCCGGCAAATGGGAGCTGATTTTCGAACAAAAAGACTTGGTTGAGTCTTTCGATTTCAATTATATCGACCAAATAGAGTTTATGCAACATGACAGGGACTTGTTGTTCAGTTTGGCAGAGAGTTGGTATGGATGAGAGCTATGCCATCATCTATTTAAAGAAAATTATCCAACGGTCGAAAAAAACGGACGTTACAATTCGAACGTTACAATCCGAACGCTAAACAATCCTGTTTTTTAAAGACCGGCACAAAAAAAATCGTACGACTTCCTCGAAATACCCCAAAAAAAAGAAAAAAAAGAAAAGAAAAGAAAGCAAAATAAATGAAAAGAAAGAAAGAAAGAAAACAACACTCATCCCCCCTCCCCTCCCGCAAAAACAAAAGTTGTCCGGCGCCAGTCACATTGGCGCTGTAGTGCCCCGCTTTCGATAGGCGACGGAACTTCATAATATGCTAGCGCCGAGTCAGATCGGCCGGGAACTTAGATGGCCATCTGACTCGATCGCTAAGCTTGGTAAATGTTAACGCCTTGCGGCATCGATTCAACTCGATTTGGACGGAAGTTACGAGAATCGATCCAACTAATGGAACGACTTCTGTTGGAATAAGTCCTAGATGCAGCGGGCTGTGTCTCGGCGAATGAGCTCTCTATAATAGTCCCTTCGACGGGATCGGACCGCTATATGGTTTTCTTGGAGCTTTGCCGCTGGGCTTGATTGAAGTGCTTTCGCGTCGTTTTCATGGATGCAATTACAAATTTCGATGCAAGGGGAAAAGAAGGAAATCTAACAAAGTGTTGGTGCCATTGCAGGAGCTCGCGTAACTAAGGATTGACGTTGCGTAGCGCTTCGACGACCTGCACAAAGCAAAGTAATCGGTGGGTGATTCGGCCCCTTCTTTTCTACTGTCCCGCAAACTTATTCATTGCTTCGAATTCATTCAAATCGAACGATACCAAGTTAATTGCATGCCAATCCACTAAGTCCAAGAACTCGGGAAAACGTATCGATTTAGAGAAATTTACTATGAAAATACAAGTCTATCACATAAACCAGAAAGTTTAAGGTTCTAGTAAAAAGATAGACTATTTTACGTGCTGCAAAATATTATGAAACGTCGATCGTGGATTATGATGCCTCGGACAATTTGGTGCCTACGGGACGCTAAATCGGAGTACGGCTTGGGGAAAATAAAATGTTGCATGAGTTGGGGGAAATGATAATGTCGTTCAATACTGTCCGCGCTATACAAAACTGGTTGCATATATAAACTGTTCACGCATTGGCATGGTCATGGACAGCTTGTGCACAAGTTGATATTTTCCTCGAATCGATATCCGGGGCATCGGAATCGACTCGACCTAGGGGGAATGATTAATCGTGCTTCGGCACTGATGCATTTCGGACCGTCTGTCAGGCTTGCAACCTAGACTGAGCGGGCCGAAATGCCATTGAGATAGTCCCATGTGATGTGTAACATCAGTGACCGTATATAAGATAGTAGCATGCTCACCTATTGTCTTATGCAGGTGTAAATATTATCTCTGTTTTCATGCAGGGACGAGCACGGCCGTGGTAAGAAATGTGATAAACTGCTATGGTTCACTGTATGCTTTATTACGCAAAGATGGCTATCGAATATGAATTGAATTCATTTAGTTCTAATAGAAAGACAACTCTAAAGCATGCCTACCCTAACAATCAGAGTCAGTTTAGACGAGTGGGTTCGTCTCGTCCACTTAGCAAGTTTGCTAATCCCATTCCCCCAATTTCCCCAGGTGCAACGGGCGCGCCCAACTAAACTGGAGCTGGAGTACGGAGAGGCGTTTTGAAGCTCTTCCTATGCTGAAGTATTTTGAAGCCAATTCAAGTCGACGGTTTTGTATAAAGGGGCGAATGTATGGGACGGCAAGCGTAGTTCAGGCAACTTGTCGAATGTATTCTCTTTATGTTTTCAATCAATGTAGCCGCAACGGCATCCAATGTAATTACGACTTGTACTTCGTTGCAAGCTATAAATAAAAAGCATTTCTATCTTCCTATACTGCGTCTTATATTCTGATGTGAATTGTGAAGTTTTGACTTGACGTATTAATATCAAAATAAAAAGATAACCATTTGAGAACTTGTTATCTTGCCTTGCACGAGCGCAACTCCAGGCTCGTGCGGCATCACGCCTTAGCGAGGACGATCGAATCGGCAAGGTAACACCGGGGACGAACGGTTTGTCGACTCGGGGCGTGACAAATTGGTATCAGAGCACAGTTATGTTTTTTCGGATTTTCGAAATATGTTTCATTGTTGGAATGTCCATTGCGATGGCTTGATTGAATGCTTGTCAGCATGCTGGGTGAAATACAAGTTCCATACAGGTAAGCCCGTAGATATTTTTGAAAAATACTAACGGGTTTACACTGTTTGTAGGAATGACTAAGCGAGATAAGAAAATCGCCGGCCCAACAACCAAAACTGTAGATAGTACGTCGAGCACAAAAAGCACTGAGCCTAGCGAGACGACTATGCAGAAGATGCTACAGTTGATGGAACTGCAGCAGCAGCAGCTTCAGACACAATTCAAAGCCCAATTTGAGGCGCAACAGAAACAGATGAATGCCCTGACTCAGATAGTGAGCCGAATGGCAGGCAATACCAAGACGACGGACGAAGAGACCGAAGAAAAGTTAGGTGATCAAGAAGAAGACGAGGAGGAAGAAGGCTCCCCGCAAATGATGAACTCTCCTTCCATGTTCAAAGTGAAGGAGTTTCGCAAAATAAACCCGCCAAAGTTTAACGGCCGAGCAGAGTCCGACGTGATAGTAGGATGGCTCGCAGAGATAGAGGACTTGTTCGATCTCCTCTGCATCGAAGGGTCCCAGAGGGTGGCCTGTGCGGCACTGCAGTTACAACTTAGAGCACATGACTGGTGGGCGGCGAAGAAACAAGAGATATGTGAAACCGATTCCAACAAAAAGATTTCTTGGGAAATGTTCAAGACAGCCTTTCTTGAGCAGTACGTTCCTCGCGCCATCCGTCGACAGAAGGCGGATGAGTTCATGATGTTGAGGCAGGGGAATATGAGTGTCGAAGATTATGATACAAGCTTCTCGAAACTTGTAAAATTTGCCGGCGCCTTCCTGCCCAACAAAGAAGAATGGTACGAGCATTTTCAGCAAGGCCTCAACGAAGAACTGCGTAGGGACGTCATGAACCAACGATGCCAAACTTATCGTGAATCCTACGAAGCCGCACTTGATAGCGAGCGGATCTTTGGCCGTATGTCGCAAAGGGCCGTGCCTGTCGTTCGTAACAACTTCAACAAGCGTCCCAACGACACCGGGGGATCGGGAATATCTAAACGTCCAAACACATTTGATAACCGGGACAATGGCGGACCACATTGCAGTAGATGCGGCAGGCGTGGGCACCGAACCACCGATTGCTTGACAAGAGCCTGCTTCAAGTGTGGCAAGGTAGGCCACATAGCAACGTATTGCCCGCAGAAAGTTCAGAATCAACATAACACGCCAAGGAACATTCTGAATCCGCATAAAGCGCCGATACTGCAAGGCGCGAATGCGGTGCCCGTCAACCAACAGAACCAACGCCACGGAGCTCAAGGCCGAGTTTATGCCTTAACTCGGGATGAGGCGCTTGCGTCCGATACGGTTGTAACAGGTATATTACTTTACAAAGATATACCTGCTCGAGTATTATTCGATTCGGGTGCGACGCATAGCTTTATATCTGCTGATTTTGCGAGAGAAAATAAAATAACCATGCAATCACTAGATATAAATATTAGCGTTAGCACTCCGTCGGGAGTCGATATGCCCGCAAACTTTATTTGTAGGGATGGCCACATTTGCATCGGAGGAAGATATCTATCCTTGGATGCCGTCGTACTAGACATCAAAGATTACGACGTAATCCTGGGCATGGATTGGTTGGGCGCTTGTCGTGCAAAGATAGAGTGCGCAGAGAAGAGAGTGGTGTTTCATCTTCCTGGCGAGACAGAGTTCTCCTATTTGTACGGTACGGTCTCGAAGACGGCAATGATGGTGTCGGCAATCTCGGCAAGGCGTATGCTGCGTTTCGGCTGTACGGGATACTTGGCATCAGTTCGAGACACGCGGACGGATAATACAAACACAATGTAGACTGATGTCGTGGCAGATTTTTCTGACGTTTTTCCTGACGAGATGCCCGGGATGCCTACCTTTCCGGATACACGGCCGATATCAAAGGCGCCTTACCGAATGGCTCCAGCAGAACTGAAGGAACTGAAGATGCAATTACAAGAGTTGCTAGACCGCGGATTTATTCGCCCTAGCGTCTCTCCGTGGGGAGCTCCCGTACTGTTCGTGAAGAAGAAGGATGGGTCGTTGCGGCTATGCATCGACTATCGGAAACTCAACAAGGCGACCGTGCGAAACAAGTATCCTTTACCGCGAATCGATGACTTGTTTGACCAACTGCAAGGCGCGGCAATATTTTCAAAAATCGATCTTCGTTCAGGCTATCATCAATTGAAGATCAAGTCCGATGACATATCGAAGTCTGCCTTCCGCACTCGATATGGTCATTACGAATTCCTCGTCATGTCGTTCGGTTTGACGAATGCCCCAGCTGCGTTCATGGATCTGATGAACCGAGTCTTCCGACCTCAAATAGATAAATTTGTAGTCGTATTCATCGACGATATCCTTGTCTACTCAAAGAATCGTGAAGAACATGCAGAACATTTGAAGACGGTACTGTAGATTCTGCGTAAAAACAAATTGTACGCCAAGCAGAGTAAGTGCGAGTTCTGGATGAGTAGCGTGACATTCCTCGGACACGTAATCTCTGCCGAAGGTGTCGCGGTGGACCCAAAGAAGATTGATGCGGTGGTGGATTGGAAACGACCTGCCTCGGCTAGCGACATTCGAAGTTTCCTGGGCTTAGCGGACTACTATCGTAGATTCGTGTGAAGCTTCTCAAAACTAGTGTCGCCTCTGACTCGCCTCACCCAGAAGGGAGTAGTATTTGAATGGAACGACGACTGTGAATCCAGCTTCCAAGAGTTGAAGCAACGGCTCGTCTCAGCTCCAATCCTTGCACTTCCAGACGGTCCAGAAGGCTTTCAGATATTCAGCGACGCATCGGGAACTGGCCTCGGGTGCGTACTCATACAGAGAGACAAAGTCATCTCCTACGCTTCACGGCAGTTGAAGCAGCACGAGAAAAACTACCCGACGCACGACCTAGAATTGGCGGCGATCGTCTTTGCATTGAAGTTATGGCGGCACTACCTCTATGGTGTGGCATGCAGAATCTACACCGATCACAAAAGCCTGAAGTACTTATTTACGCAACAGGAGCTCAACCTACGACATCAACGTTGGCTCGAACTCATAAAAGATTACGAGCTAACGATCGAGTATACACCGGGCAAGGGAAACGTGGTGGCCGACGCACTCAGCAGAATGTTTATGGGAACACTGGCCATAAACAAGGAGATAAAGCGAGATCTTGAAGCAATGGGTATCGAACTCGGAATTGAGTATCGACACCTGCACCTAGCTCAACTGAAGTTAGGATGAGCCTGCTTAGCAAGATAAAGACCGCACAGGGGGACGACTCATTCCTGAAGAAAATACGAGAGCTGATTTCAACGGGAAGGGCGACTGACTTTGCGGAAGACGGAGACGAGACGATGCGACTAAAGGGAAGGCTCTGCATTTCTGAAACTGCCGAACTCAGAAAAGAAATTCTGACGGAGGCGCACTATGCGAAGTACTCGTTACATCCTGGAAGCACCAAGATGTACAAGGACTTGCGCACAAACTTTTGGTGGCACGGCATGAAGAAAGACGTGGCTACGTTCGTATCGCAATGCATGGCGTGTCAGCAGGTGAAGGCGGAACACCAACGGCCAGGCGGCGAGCTGCAGAACATCCCCATTCCCGAGTGGAAGTGGGACAATATCTCGATGGATTTCATTGTGGGATTTCCGAAGACGCCGCGGGGGAATGATGCGATTTGGGTCATTGTTGATAGATTGACCAAGTCGGCTCACTTCATCGCAATTAAAGTAGGATGGAGCGTCGATCGGTTAGCACAAATCTACGTCGATGAGATTGTTCGACTGCACGGGGTACCGGCCTCTATAATTTCGGACAGAGACGGGCGATTCCTATCGCATTTCTGGACGAGCCTCCAAGCGGCGATGGGGACCAAACTGAACTTTAGTTCTACGTACCATCCCCAAACAGACGGTCAGACAGAGAGGGTCAATCAGATCCTAGAAGACATGCTGCGTCTGTGTGCGATCGACCTAAAGACTAGTTGGGATACGCATTTGCCGCTTGCGGAGTTTGCGTATAACAACAATTATCAGTCGAGCATTCAGATGGCTCCATACGAAGCGCTCTACGGGAGAAAGTGCCGTTCGCCGATATGCTGGGATGAAGTCGGAGAGCGACAAGTGCTTGGACCGGAACTGGTGGAGCAAGCCGTCGAAAAGGTCCGCTTGATTCGAGATAGACTCCGTATCGCGCAAAGTCGACAAAAGAGCTATGCAGATCTTCGTCGACGTCCGCTAGAGTTCTTGGCCGGGGACCATGTGTTTCTAAAAGTAACGTCCATGCGCGGTGTGATGCTGTCACTCCCCGATCCCGATAGACGTATTCTTTCATGAATTCTGTACATGGTATCCCGTATTTAGCATCTGCATAATTCTATTTATTATTATTAAATGGTTGCATGTAGTTTTTAAGCATGTCATTAGTGGAATGGTTAGAGCATGTTTAGAGGTTAGGGTTTTCTTAAGCCAACCCAACCCCTATTTATATTCTCTTCCTCACTCTCTCTCCTCATTCACTCCTCCATTTATTTTCCTCAACCACCATCCTTAGGCAAGTACAACTTGCTCAAAAGTAAAGATTTGTGCATTTTTTATTTTAGATTTTTCCTTTGATATTATTTGTCTATATTGTTCTTCTCTTCATTCTCTACAAGTTTAGTTCTTGGAGTTTTTGATTTTAATGGCTAGTTTGGTGTAGATCTAAGTTTCTAAAATTAGGGTTTTATGTATTTCCATGGTTATGATCTACCAAACTTGGTTATTTTCGAAAACTAATGGTCATAGGTTGTAGGAAATTTGATTCTACACAATTTTGACCTTTGAAAAGTTAGATTTCGACTTGTTTTGAGGAAGTTATGGCCAAAACAATATTTGGATATTTTCTATGTCATCAGTCCTGGTTTTGACAGGGACGATGAATAGTGCCGCTGCATAGTGCCACATAGTGCCGAGCCGCATAAGAATGCTGCATAGTGTCGCATAGTGCCGAGCCGCATAAAAATGCTGCATAGTGCTGCATAGTGCCGCATAGTGCCGAGCCGCATAAGAATGCTGCATAGTGTCGCATAGTGCCGAGCCGCATGAGGATGCTGCATAGTGCCGCATAGTGCCGAGCCGCATAAGAATGCTACCGCATAGTGCCGAGCCGCATAAGAATGCTGCATAGTGCCGCATAGTGCCGAGCCGCATGAGAATGCTGCATAGTGCCGCATAGTGCCGAGCCGCATAAGAATGCTGCCGCATAGTGCCGAGCCGCATAAGAATGCTGCATAGTGCCGAGCCGCATGAGAATGCTGCATAGTGCCGCATAGTGCCGAGCCGCATGAGGATGCTGCATAGTGCCGCATAGTGCCGAGCCGCATGAGGATGCTGCATAGTGTCGCATAGTGCTGAATAATGCCGCATAGTGCTGAATAGTGCCGCATAGTGCCTATTTTGGCTGTTTTTGGCTATTTTAAGTCCTATTTGGCTGAATTGTGGCCATAATTTCTCCTAACTCCCAACATGAAAGTTGTAGATCTTTGTCTTGGCTTCAAGAATCTTCATGATTAGCGAGCTTTTCATACCCTAAGTGCATAGTACCTTCTTGTTCTATTTTCCTCTTGTGTTTTGGTCCTCATTCCTGATCTAACTCCTATGCGTATGCTGGATAACCCTATGTGTGTACTAAGGTACAATCTATGTGAGCATCGATGTGCTATCATATGTGCTAAGTGTTCCTATGTGATACCTGTCAGTACCTCCAAGAGTCCAGCATTTACATAGCAATTGGTCAGTAGCAATGACGTGGTATTATTGTGTGTCGCATTACACCAAGAAGGGGGTACATACGTATGACTCTATGAGCCCGTAAGGATCACTTCTTGGGGTACTCGTACAATGTACGACATATAGGGGAGTGAGCATGTGACCACGACATGTGAACTCCAAGAATAACCTAGGGATTAACTAGGCAACTAACTTGGTAGATGCATTGGGTGGGAAGAATCTCGAGATCGTGCCATACTAGCCACCCCAGGACCAGTCCTGACGTGTCGGGTTGGCCACCACGGATATGGTTTCACTCGCCTATAGCGGATGGCTATATCCGACTCCTACGAGCTATGTGTTATATGTTTTAGCGCGATAGCCCTCCGGGGGACCGGTGCATAATCAATGTGCTATATGTCTTATGATTTGGCTAGCCCTGCTGGGTTGACACGATCTGAGGATTCCTTTTAATCATTATCGCGGGGATAACTCCGCCAAATATAGAAAGCCGCATGAATGAATGGCCGCTTGAAAAATGACTTGACTGTGCCTTATAACTTCCGTTAGTAGCCAAGGGACATGGACTGTCATGGTGCGTGGTCCAACCCATGTCCTTGTTTGGTTGTTGGGTTGGACTATCGTGCTAGGACAGGCTGTGGACCGAGGTTACGACCGGAAGCTTTTATTATTACTAGTATTATTATTATTTGCTTGGATTTTATCTCACACTTTTGTGCTTCCTTGTGGTACTTGCTATTCGGGGCTGACCCCGCTGGTTTTGTTTGGCCAGATCTCGTAGCAGCGCCTGAGGACCCAAACTTCCTCCCCGACGTCAATGGTGCATACTAGGAGCATGGTTGGCGGGGGACTCGAGTGGGTTTCTCCTTCACCACTCTAGTATCTTTATTTATGTTCTGGCGTTTAGCCACCGGCATCTGTTAGCCGGCTAATCTGGATATTTTGTCTTGCATAATTTGTAATTAAATCAGACTGCAGCTGAAAACAATTATGTACCTATGACTCTCTGGGCTAGCTAACTTATAAAGCTAGATCCCCATGATCATTTTGATGATGCGTCGGGGACGCCTTACTGCTTTATCTTATATGATCATTATTTACTGCTTCTTGTTTGATTGATTGAGACCTAGATGCTCTGTGAGACCATAGGAGACTTGATTGTAGCATGCACCCCCTTGTCTCTTGACAGCCACGATCGCCGTATGACGTTTATATACCTCGTATGGAGTAGCTGGCCTAGTCCGTCTCCGTATTTCGGTACTGGGGCGTGACAGATGCGGTTCGGCGTTAAAGGCAAGTTGAGCCCGAGATTTGTAGGCCCCTTCGAGATCATTGAGCGAGTTGCGACGGTTGCTTATCGGATCGCACTACCTCCTGCCTTAGCTGATGTGCACGATGTTTTCCACGTTTCACAACTTCGAAAATACGTGCACGATCCAAGTCATGTGGTTAGCTTCGATCAGTTGGAGCTACGTACTGACTTATCTTACTCGGAGGAGCCTATTCAAATTTTGGACCGCAAGGAGGTGCTACGAAATCGGTCGATGTCCTTGGTCCGCGTGCTTTGGAGGAACCATTCAGTCGAGGAGTCGACGTGGGAGATGGAGGCGGAGATGAAAGAGAAGTACCCCGCGTTGTTCGTCTAAATTAAGGTCAGACCCTTGTTCTTAAGTTTCCGGACGAAACTTTTTCTTAGTGGTATATTATGTAGTGCCCCGCTTTCGATAGGCGACGGAACTTCATAATATGCTAGCGCCGAGTCAGATCGGCCGGGAACTTAGATGGCCATCTGACTCGATCGCTAAGCTTGGTAAACGTTAACGCCTTGCGGCATCGATTCAACTCGATTTGGACGGAAGTTACGAGAATCGATCCAACTAATGGAACGACTTCTGTTGGAATAAGTCCTAGATGCAGCGGGCTGTGTCTCGGCGAGTGAGCTCTCTATAAGAGTCCCTTCGACGGGATCGGACCGCTGTATGGTTTTCTTGGAGCTTTGCCGCTGGGCTTGATTGAAGTGCTTTCGCGTCGTTTTCATGGATGCAATTACAAATTTCGATGCAAGGGAAAAAGAAGGAAATCTAACAAAGTGTTGGTGCCATTGCAGGAGCTCGCGTAACTAAGGATTGACGTTGCGTAGCGCTTCGACGACCTGCACAAAGCAAAGTAATCGGTGGGTGATTCGGCCCCTTCTTTTCTACTCTGTCCCGCAAACTTATTCATTGCTTCGAATTCATTCAAATCGAACGATGCCAAGTTAATTGCATGCCAATCCACTAAGTCCAAGAACTCGAGAAAACGTATCGATTTAGAGAAATTCACTATGAAAATACAAGTCTATCACATAAACCAGAAAGTTTAAGGTTCTAGTAAAAAGATAGACTATTTTACGTGCTGCAAAATATTATGAAACGTCGATCGTGGATTATGATGCCTCGGACAATTTGGTGCCTACGGGACGCTAAATCGGAGTACGGCTTGGGGAAAATGAAACGTTGCATGAGTTGGGAGAAATGATAATGTCGTTCAATACTGTCCGTGCTATACAAAACTGGTTGCATATATAAACTGTTCACGCATTGGCATGGTCATGGACAGCTTGTGCACAAGTTGATATTTTCCTCGAATCGATATCCGGGGCATCGGAATCGACTCGACCTAGGGGGAATGATTAATCGTGCTTCGGCACTGATGCATTTCGGACCGTCTGTCAGGCTTGCAACCTAGACTGAGCGGGCCGAAATGCCATTGAGATAGTCCCATGTGATGTGTAACATCAGTGACCGCATATAAGATAGTAGCATGCTCACCTATTGTCTTATGCAGGTGTAAATATTACCTCTGTTTTCATGCAGGGACGAGCACGGCCGTGGTAAGAAATGTGATAAACTGCTATGGTTCACTGTATGCTTTATTACGCAAAGATGGCTATCGAATATGAATTGAATTCATTTAGTTCTAATAGAAAGACAACTCTAAAGCATGCCTACCCTAACAATCAGAGTCGGTTTAGACGAGTGGGTTCGTCTCGTCCACTTAGCAAGTGTGCTAATCCCATTCCCCCAATTTTCCCAGGTGCGACGGGCGCGCCCAACTAAATTGGAGCTGGAGTACGGAGAGGCGTTTTGAAGCTCTTCCTATGCTGAAGTATTTTGAAGCCAATTCAAGTCGACGGCTTTGTATAAAGGGGCGAATGTATTGGACGGCAAGCGTAGTTCAGGCAACTTGTCGAATGTATTCTCTTTATGTTTTCAATCAATGTAGCCGCAACGGCATCCAATGTAATTACGACTTGCACTTCGTTGCAAGCTATGAATGAAAAGCATTTCTATCTTCCTATACTGCGTCTTATATTCTGATGTGAATTGTGAAGTTTCGACTTGACGTATTAATATCAAAATGAAAAGATAACCATTTGAGAACTTGTCATCTTGCCTTGCACGAGCGCAACTTCAGGCTCGTGCGGCATCACGCCTTAGCGAGGACGATCGAATCGGCAAGGTAACACCGGGGACGAACGGTTTGTCGACTCGGGACGTGACAGGCGCCAACTTGTTATTTTTTTTGTTGGACCAGTTAAAAAAAGAAAAATTATTCGGCGCCAGTGTGACTGACGCCAGCCAACTTTTAATTCCGACGCCAGTTATATTTGCACCAGATTACTCTATCAGTAATTTTCTAAAACTTTTTCTCTTTTACGCAATTGCTGTAAATTTCTTCCCTAGAACTGAAATTTTCTATTTTTTTTTTTTTTTTTTTTTTACACAATCACCCTTTTCCTTTTCCCTGACATGTTCCAAACAGTGTGATTTGAAAACCAAACCCTAAGCCCCTACAATTCACTTCTTTGCTTTCCCCCGAAAGTTTCAAATTTCTCCCGCCACTCTCACCTCTCTCTTCCTTCTTCGACCAGCATCGTCCCCCTTTCTCCCTTCTTTCATGGAGATCTCGCTGGGGTTAGGGTTTTGATGAGGGCTTTCGGGATCTAGGGTTTCCGAGAGGATGACCGCCGTCAACATAACCAACGTCACCGTCCTCGACAATCCGGCGGCCTTCCTCAACCCCTTCCAGTTCGAGATCTCCTACGAGTGCCTGGTCCCCCTCAAGGATGGTAAATTCTTCCCCCTTTTCTTTAAATTCTCTGTAGCCATCGCTTATGTAACAAGGAGTTTCTACGAAAAGTGATGCTTTTAATCTGTGCTGCACTGATATCGTAGTTGACACGCTACGGACACGAGGGCACTGCTACGGATTTCATTCGGAGTGTCCGTGTCGTGTCGAAAAATGCGTCTGGCACGATGCCAATGTGTCCCGTGGATGTTTTCTACCGTTTTTAAAAAACTGGACCAGAGATCGATCCCGGACAAGACACTTGGTCGGATCAAACTGGTTCGATCAGTAGGTTAAACTAAGTTGTCCAAGTTCAATCCCTTATGAACACTGATTTTTCTGAAAACATTAATTTACAACCAATTTTTGAAAAAAAAAATAGTGTTGACCCAGACCGGAAAAAGTACCGGTTCATGGGTCAACCGGTTGAACCGGCTGGTCCTGTTTTCAAAACACCAGTTTCCTATGACTGCCCAGAGATCTTTGTGAGTTAGGAACTTAGGGTGTGTTTGGTACGAGGGAAAAGTGGAAGTATGGAAGGAAAATGGAGGGGGAAAAGTGGAAGGAATGATACATTTTCTCTTGTTTGATATAGAAGAAAAAGTGGATGAAAGGAAAAGTGGAGAGATTGGTTTTCCCTCCTAACCTAAGAAAATCAATCCCTCCAAATGTGGGAGGAAAAGTGGAAGAAAAATTGGATGCTCATCTTAATTTACAATTATACAATATAAGAATTATATTATTTAAAAATAGTTCAATAAAGTCAAATGGTAATAAATATTGTTAGTTGAGAATATAATTGGTAAAATTTGTATTTTTGTTTTCCTTTCTTACACTTTTCTTTCCATGCCAAACAAAGGAAAGTGTATCATTTCTATTTTCTTTCTATCCTACCAAACACAAAGGAAGGAAATAGTCTTTTTTTTCCATATGGATGGAAAGTCTCTCTTTGGTTTTTCCTTCCTTCCACTTTTCCATCATTCCTACCAAACACAACCTTAGGATAGAAGACTGCGGATAGTTGTGCCTCCTTTTGTGACATAATACTCGGTACAAGTGCAGTTTCACGTGGCCACTGCAGCTCAGCAGTATTAAGTTGCAGGCGAAGAAATAAGAATTTCACATGTAAATTTTTTCGATTTTTCAAGACATCTAATTTGTTGGATAAGTATAATCCTACTATCAGATTAATACAACTTTCCTAATTTCAAACATATATTTTACTTCTCTTGCTTGCCATTTGCTCCCTGCTTCAAGTGGGAGCTACCTTCCCATTTTCTACTTATGGATGCTTTGTACTAATGTACCACATACAATGAAAAACCAAAATGGCACATGCCTGTTTGCAAGCTCAAGATTTCATGTATTACATGGTATAGCATAAACTGGCTAGATTGCTACATGTAGCTAAGGAGAGTAAATAGCACCATTGGAAGATGTGAAAGACCAACAAATCGTCATATTGTAGGGTGTAGCAAATGGTACATAACACTAGTGAACTTTGAATGGGTATCGATTTTGGGAAGAGATTTAGTAATTTGACTAAGTAAGCACGAGAGGTTTCCAGCCTATGCTCATGGACAAAATATATGAAATAATCTAGTCTCCCATTTTCATGTGTTAGCAATTATTTGGATTATTTTTGCCCAAACAAAGGTAAAGAGCTGTAGAACTAAATTGTACTGTAAAGCTATGATCCATGATGTACAGATAGAGTGAGTAATATAAGCATCATCCAATTGACAAATGGTAATTGAATAAAGTGCATTAAGTACCTACAACAGGACCAATTGAACAGCTGGGAAAGGCTTTGCACCCCTTCTCTTTTGAGGGGGTTATTTTGTTTTTTACAAGCTTGCCATGATTTGCTTTTGAAAGCTGCGACACAGTATTAGAATGACATGTTTTCGCTCATATTACCTCAAGAAGTGATGATAGGCTTCTTCTTTTTTGCTTGTGATAGCGAAGGTGAAATGGCAGGAATTTATCAAAATTGCAAGGATGTGATCACTAGAGCGATGTTAATGACATCCAATTTATCAAAATTGCAATACAATTCATTGAAAATGCGGGAATGTCCTTCCTTTTTCCTTTGTGTTTTGCTTCACGTGTCATAGACTCGTAGGATGAATGCAGCTCTCATGCCAACCGTGCCCTATTACTCTTTTTTAGTTGAGGGGAGCTTTGAGGTGCTTCTTGGTTAAATCTGCTTAAAATTCCATTACCAAGTACTGTTGGTCTAGCTACCTGCCAACTAGCCCTCTAGGTTTTTTGGCAGGGTCCTTATTGTGCATTATTACCTTAACTAGGAATTTGGCGTGAACACAAGGGTTGACATCATTTGGATTGGCTGTCGTAAAATCTTTTCCGAGTTTCTACATTATGGAACTGGCCCTCTCATACTCAATGGTCGATCTTGGGAGAAGGCTTGGATGATGATGGGGGCTGTATCTTATTAATTTAACATGACTTCCATGAAAGCCCAAATGTTGCCGCATACTCCACCTTCATTTACATATCCACTTGCATCCGTCAAAATGTATCTATATCGTATATGAAAGTTTGATAAAATATTGTTCGTGATCAAGCATGCTAGCGATGCACTATTTTTTAATTTTGTTTTTATGAATCTATAAGTAGTAGTCGAACATATACGAAGATACCAAATCAAGCAATATGTACTTGATAATATTGTTAATTTTTTTAAGCACCCAATGAAGCTATTATTCTTTGCCTCTTTTTTATTGTATATTTTACCGCGTAATACATCTGGAATAAGTCCATTAAATTGGGAACTTATTCTAGATCGTGTTAGCTGGCATGCTTGTTTTCCTAGTCCTATGTATTTTGAGACTGGGATGTGACATGTTTTTGTGGTGGCCTATTAAGCCAATTAGTTGATATATTTATTGGGGTGAAGGTGAATATAAGGTGGAAACCAAACGAAGCACCGCACTTGTGTCATGCTACACTAGTGAAATTGAATGCATAGTAGGACAAGACTACACTAGTGAAATTGAATGCATAGTAGGACAAGACTACACTAGTGAAATTGAATGTGGAGTAGTACAAGATCTGAGATTGCAACACTAGTTTACTTTGTAAACCAGTAGAGTAGTCACATCTTCATAGGTTATTCTGAAGTATTTATCTTGTGGTCTTTGTTGTTTTGAATGTTAAGTTGTATCTAAGCAAGAAAATGCAAATGTTATGCTCGAACCCTACCAAGGGCCTGTATCTATATGTCAGTTTCATTAAAAAAATTGTTTGTGATCATGCGAACTGCAAATGTTCTTTTTGAATTTTTATGAATCTTTACAAAGTAGTAATCAAACCTAAAAAGATAATACCAAATTAAGCAGTTACTGGATATTGTTAATTTAACCAACACATGAAGCTATTATTTTTGCCTTTGTTTATGACGGGGTGGAAGGTAAATATAATGATGGAAGCCATAATAATCACCTTTAGCCCATCAAGTCCCCAGAACTTATGTTATGTTACAGTTCTCAAGCGGCTACTGAAATTGGACCCAAAGTTGCTAGAATCTGAGTTTGCAGCATTCTTTTTAGTTTGTAACTAGGCTAATTTGCAACTAAATACCAAAGCATTTACACACATTTGCAAATCGTTACCATGAACTTCCAAACTGTGCAACTTGCTACCATAAACTTTCAAGTTTGCAAGTTAATATCATTAACTATCACTTAATTACAAGTAAATAACATGAAGTATCACTTATTTTGCAAGTTAATACCATAAGCTTTAGGTATAGTAAAGCTGCTTTATTTCATTTGATTACTCATGCCTATTCGAAAGCTATCGTTATTCATTCAATGGAACCTATTGTTGGATATTCACCTGAGAAATGTGGTGATGCTGAAATGTACTCCTGACACATAGGATAAAATTGGAAATTACCCTTGTTTCGTACTTACTATCTCGATATAAAATCTCACGTTAAGAAAAAGAGTAATGGATTCTTCATACCGAACTCGAAGTGCCATGCTATTATACTTATTTTTCATATTCAATATGGTGAAGGCAAAGTCATGTTTGTTACCGGGCACAACAACATCAAGTCGGTAAGGAAAATATTATTTCCTGTTAACTATCGGTTATTAGCTGGTATAACTTGCAAAATAAGCAATAGTTCACGATATTTACTTACAAAATAGGCGATAGTCGATGGTATTAACTTGCAAATTTGGAAGTACATGGTTTCGAGTTGCATGTGGAAGCTCATGGTATCAAGTTGCTAAATTGTGACAGTTCATGGTCTTTAGTTGCAAATTAGCTTTGTAAGTATCATTTCTGTAGTAGAGTACTCATTATCTTCATAGGTTCTTCTGAAGTCTTTATGTTGTGCTCATTATTGTTTTGAATGCAGCTTATATCTAAGTAAGAATATGCAACTGTTACCAAGGACCTGCCTGGTTAGTTATAGTTCTTGTAGTAGTGCAAGAAGAGCTGTCCTGCAGCACTGCTTGCTGCAAGTGGTGATGCACAGTAGATGTTTGCCACGAGCTGTAACAAAAATGTGGTATTAATTAGTGTTGTGCAGGGAATTGTCAGGATAACTAGTTATGCATGAGGCTGATGTGGCGGCTTAGGATTGGGAACATCCATAATATATGGCACATTTGACAAGATACCAACAATTATCATACAAGCAAAGCTAATGTCTTTTTTATGCAACTTTAGTTGGAGGCTGTCCAGCACTGGTTGAGGATTAGCTTCCAGCCAATGCTGCATTGCAATTAAACCAAATAATTGAAAGTTGACATAGCTTTACCTGTACCCAATCAATTAAACCCAAAATGTCACCTCATCCTCAAAAATATGAAATTATCGCACATGAGCATTTTGGGTGCTCACTTAATTGTTTATGGGGGTGGTCCACTGTCTCAATTTAACAAATGTAAATACAATAGGATGAGATCTGGTTTGTTAGGGAGTTCTATGATGATTTAGTTGAAGCAGGGTTAAGCTTTATCCTCTTCAATGTAAAGTTTTGAAGTTCTCTCATAACCCATACACCATGGTGTTTACTGGATCGGGTTATCTTAATAAAATAACATTTTTCATGTTTTGTTTTCCATAAAAAACACATCAACCATCTAGTACTAGAGTGGGGAAATTTTGTTTAACAATGTCAACTCAAAAGTAAATGGCCAATGAAATCTGATTAATGCTAAAAGGTTAATTTTATTTACTGTGTCATATCACCAAGTACTAAAGTCAATTGGTTCTCATATACTTGTAAGCCCTTGATTTCCCCCTCATTTTGAAATTGATATTTGTCCCATTTTACTTTTGAGATTTAAGTATAATTTCAAATACAACTTAGGAAGCACGAATAGTCCAAAATGCTTGTCGTGTCTATGTCAAACACATATTGAACACGTTACATACACTCCAAAACTACATACCAAAAATGGTCATGTGCCTATGTCACGATGTCCATCTAGTGTTGTATTCGTGATTGTTTGATAAAATGTGTGTTTCCTTTCTTTGTTGCCTTACTCAAAGGCAGAGGATCCAGGTGTCTTTGGACAGTAGATTTACTTGACCTTTTTAATGTTAACCTTAGTTTTGAGCTTAGTTAATATTGGCCTTAGTTATACATTATCTAATTGGTTATTGTTGTGTGAATTGTCATTAATGGACTTGGGTGAGTTTCTTCCTACCTTTTTGCATAAAACCATAGTTACCGTATTTGTTGTGTATCCAATTCCTATTCGTATCTGGATTTGCCAATGTGGATATTGTTTTTAAATATCTGAATAATGTCACTATCCGTGATGCGGAAAGAAAATATGGATATGACACTGTTATGTGAACCATATCTGCTTTGATTGCACCACAGGGCCAATCTCTTCGGTAGCAAGGATATCTCTCCATGGTGAAAGTCTCAATTTATTGCTTATCCTGTGAGTGAGAGCTGGTTGCTTCCCCAAGTTGATTGGAGACGTTGTTGACCACGTTCTTGTTAAGGAGCATACTTCTAGCTGTAGTAGAAACCAACATTTACTTGCATAGATGTACCTTCAACTTTTGCTATGCCTTTCTGATACAGTTTATCTTTTGTGGTTGTGTTTCCTGAGGAGGTTCTAAACAATCCGCCTATTATCTTATGTTCTTATCTTGTATATCTGAATGATAATTTGTTCTTTGTGTTATCAATGTTCCATTTTCATTTGAAACTTTTGATGACAGTACATTGAATCTGAAAGCATCCAACTGTCTTTCACTAATGATTTTGGACCTCTGTATTAGTGAAAGCATTGGTTATATTCTGTAAACATACTCCTATAAGTGTATTTAGCCACTTTGTTGTATATTGACCAAAGGTAGCTTGGATAGCAGGATCACTTTCCAATTCAAAATTTTATATCTTTTACTTGTGACCGAGGAATAGGACTAGAATTAAGAGTTTGAGGATATTATCCTGGTCTTCGTTTATCAATAATTTATTAAAACATCTTTTGCTCCAACGACCATATATATTAGATCTACACAACACAGAATATCTTCTACAACATCAACATGTCCATGTTAAAGGAGGGATGTGTTGCTTTTGGCTTGGGAACTATCTAGCCTGATAATTTTCTCAGCGTTGTGTCATAATTGTGGATGCTATTGTATAGCTTAATATTTTAAGCAGCATCTTTAGCAGTTCCATCTGAAACGTAATATGTTCATATTGTTTAAGAAGGTTGTTCAACATGAATGCTAAGATATACTGATTGAATCATAAAGTTCAAATTTTATAATTAGGGAATGTTAAGATATGATAGTTGAATCGTATAGTTTCCCTCTTCTATAAGGGGTCAAGTGTTCGAATCTTGTCGGCTGCATTTAATCTTTGACTTACCTGGGGAGTGAGAGTCGGACCTTTGCATTCTCCCCCAGGTTAGCTGGTCAGCTGCGATCATGCCCCTAGGTTTCAAATAAATAAATAAATAATCTATAGATTAGCCAGACTGCTCCTGTTCTTTTTTTCTCATGACCTAGACATACTCTTTGAACTTTTGTTATGATGTTTCAATTGGGCTTAATTCTTAAATTCCTCCAAAAGAGAGAGAAAACCAAGTTATGTGTAAGCTAGTAATCTGAAGCGCCTAGCTGTTCCTGACAGAGAAGATATGCAACATAATACTACTATATACAGCTTAATGTCATTTAGGATGTTTGTTCTTTAGTTGATTTGTATAATATCAGTGTTCCCTGTTCCCACGTTTTGTGAGCTATTACTAATTAAACCTGTTCATCCCAATGCAGATTTGGAATGGAAGCTCATCTATGTGGGATCTGCCGAGGATGAGACTTATGATCAACTCCTTGAAAGTGTCCTTGTTGGCCCTGTCAATGTTGGAAACTACCGCTTCGTCTTTGAGGTAATCTTATACTATTGAATTGTTAACATAGAATTGTCCCTTTCCTTTTCCATCTCTAAATAGTTAGCTTTTATATATTCAGGCTGACCCACCAGATCCTGCAAAGATCCGAGATGAAGATATTATTGGTGTGACTGTTCTACTTTTGACCTGCTCTTTTTTGGGGCAGGAATTCATTAGAGTCGGCTACTATGTTAACAATGACTATGGTGATGAGCAGTTAAGGGAAGAGCCACCGGCAAAGGTATTAATTGATAGAGTTCAGAGAAATATCCTTGCCGACAAGCCCCGGGTCACTAAGTTCCCCATCAATTTCCATCCTGATACTCGTGAAAATGGTGGTCAGGAGGCGCCACCTCCTGCTCCATCACCCAATAACGATCCCACTGATGACCCACCGCCAGAACAAGCTCCTCGCAGTAGTTAGAAGCTTACACTACTCCATCCACTCTTTGGGATTTTTTGTAGAAGTCTGACAATTACAACATGGCTATAATCCTGGTGTGATGACCTAGATCACCCAAATGTTACTGTTTTGTGATGCTTGTGGGTGACTCAAATTAGGAGGTGAAAGCCTTGTTCCTCGGTCTGCATCTGTCGCCTGGTTTCTTCTCACTTTATTGAAGATGAACAAGTTCGTCCTCCCACCAATTTCCTTGATCTGTCTCAACAATGTATGAGGCTTAATCATGTGTTCCTTTAAGTAGGAGATGCTGAAATGAAGTGATAGTTTCATATTTCTTTCAGCAATTGTCTTGTAAGTGTGATTTATGTACTTTTCTTTTCACTCGGTCTCTTCTGGAGTAGGAATGGTAAGGTTGATGTACTTTTATAATTGCTGTTTTTATCAGGTTCTGATATCATGCCTTGTGATCTATGTGATCAAAGTCAAGGGGAGGAAAAGAATTAGAATAATGTGATTTTGTTGGTCATTGTAAAATGTAAACTCTTCTGCGATATTTCTAACCAAAAGAAGGGAAAGAAACCTCGTGCACGATTATCTAGGGTTTTATTTCTCTCGTTTCGAGTATGCTAGATATACTGTATTTGTTTTGGATTATGCGTCTTTCTGATTGCTGTGATGGTGGTGGTATAAATGATTAGCGAGGTTGTCAAGCCGAATACAAATAAAATAAAACAAGAATTTTATGGTAAGGAAGTAATAGTTAAGCTAAACATGTTACAATTTGCTAAGCAAATATACTACTAATGTGAAATCTCTATTTTCAGATTTAGCCCTCCATAGTTTTTAAAATTTGAAGTAACATGACCCTTAGAATGTCAGAAACGGCCCGCGCTACCCAAACTGCTCGTCCTCCTCTGACAACTGGGCATGCATTTGTTTCTACTCACTCAAACTGGAATTTGGTGGTCTTCTACTGTTGCTAGCCAAGATCACCTTATTTTGCTGTCTGGAGCACTTAGCTATGTCTATGGATGTGTTTAGGCTTATGCTTCTATGCATGTCTTTCTGTGTACTTAAAACTCTATGATCAATAGATGAGAAGGGCTATGCCCAACTCCCTTTATAAAAAAAAATCACTGTCTAAACAAATATACACAGGCATCAGCAATTTATTTGGATGGCTAATATATACATGAATTGATACCATATCATTCAATTCAACATGGAGTCTTTAGTCTTACAGTTTTACTTGTCAAAACATATTTGACAAATTACCTCTCTTTTACAAACTACAGATTTAAACACACACTCTATACCTGAGATTACTATGAAAGTAAATGATATTTTTATGTTCCCATAATGAGATTGTTAGGATCGGGAAGCCTTTCTCTGGCCTTCTGCACCTGTTCAACACAAGTGGATAAAATTAAATGGCAATCAAACTCTGATACAGACTAACATGAACAAGTCGCGGATAATGTTATGAATGACAGTCAAGACACGCATAATACTTACTTCTCGTTCCCAATCCGTGCGCGTTGTTACTATTAAGTACGAGAAGTCCTGAAGATAAAGTGAAAAAATGATCCCAAACCAGAGGCCCTGCCCATCAAGAGTGAAAGAGAGAATTAGTTAAGCTAAAAGGAGAAGAAAAAAACATATGGAAATAAGCAAAGGATAGTGTGAAAGGAAGAGAACCTGTCTTCCAAGTTTAAGAACAAAAGCCAAAAGTATAGAAGATGGAATGCCAACGACGTAATAAGATCCGAGGGTAATTAGAGTGCCCATCTTCTGCCAACCACATCCCCTGGCAGTGCCTTAAGAAAAGCAAAAGACTAAATAATTGTCACAATTTAGTTCAAATTGAGTAAAACAATTTTAATATATATATATATATATATACATTTTTTATGTGTAATAGTCATTTTCAGGACTTTCTCCTGTCTTTTACATAATCAATTCTGAAGGGGTACCTTGGTACCTTTCTTGCTCTTTGGAAAATAACTACATAAAGATGAAGATTGTTATGCCCATATTTAAGCAAACATAAATGTTTTTATTGGTTTCCATTTTTTTTACTATCTAATTCTTAAACATGCTAACAAACAAACAAAATAACTCAATCCTATATATATGTTAATGCTACTATATTGTGTATATTCTCTGTTTACTCTTGGGAGGATAGAAGCCTCTAATGTGGATCAATAAGAGTGTTGGAAGTAGAATAGTCATTTTCAGGACTTTCTCCTGTCTTTTACATAATCAATTGCGAAGGGTACCTTGGTACCTTTCTTGCTCTTTGGAAATAAAATAAAATACATAAAGATGAAGATTGTTATGCCCATATTTAAGCAAATATTACAATGTTTTATTGATTTTCATTTTTTTTACTATTAAGTTCTTAAACATGCTAACAAACAAACAGAATAACTCAATCCTATATAAATGTTCCTTCTACTATAGTATGTATATTCTCAAAGATGCACATTTGTAGTTGTGTCCTTGTCTCTTGCATTTTCAAGAGCTAAGGTGTTATACACCCTGCATCAGTGTGGACATGAGATGCTCAATTCAACAATTTGTAGGTTCACTAAAGATTGGATAGCCAATGGTTGAGACTTTTGGTACGGGAGGAAAAGTCATAGGTTCGAGACTCGGGGAAAAGTAAGTGGATTTCTCTTTAATAGAATAAGCACCTTCGCACATTCTTGTCCATTGCTGATTAGGTATACAAGTTATCGCTCATCCTTTTCAGTATGGAATCTTTTAATTATATCATGAGAATATAAGTGACTATAGTTTGAGGCATACCTGAAAATACACTGAGAGTTCCATTCACAAAATGGGTTAACGCAATCAGTGGCAACATAGATTCCAAAGATCTAACAACTTCAACTTCATTGCTATATGCATGAGCCCATATACTACGCACACATACCATGATTGACCCAACTATGAAACCTTCTATAATAGCCATCAATGCAGCAACGCGGATAGCAAAACAAGCAGCCCATGCATTACCGGCACCCAATTCATTTGCTACACGCGTGCTACAATGAAATATAGAGGAAAAGCTTATAAGAGCCTAATTAATTAGTCTTACAAGGGGAAGAGTCAAAAATAAAATTAAAAAAATTACTGACCTTATAGCACTTCCATGACTCAGGGTAATCATGAATACAACTGCAAAAGTGCTGAGACTGAAAAAAGAGAGCAGAAAATATTCTTCTCATGTCAAAATTGATCGTTGTTAGATTCAAAAGACTGGGAAACATAATTGTGTAATATAATTACCATGCTGATAAAGTTAAATATGGCATTAGTTGACTTCATTGAGTTACTTCCACTTTAGTCTTATTGATTGAAAATATTATACAAATAACAGTTTACCTATTCTGGCTACACAAGTTATATTTCCGAACTTCATAGCATTTCCTCATTTTGGAGGTTAGACAAGACAACAAACATATAAATCATTATCATCAATTAAGGGGAGATGATGGTCCCTCAATATTTCGGGATTTCCTGTGAATAAATAAGGCAATGAGGTAGCAGAACTTGCAAAAATATGTAAATGCTCAAAAGCTGTTTGGTATTTCATGGTCATATTAATGAGAGGATCTAGAAAGAATGGAATCTCAGCATGTATATGATGAGATCTTTCTATATGTGGTTAAAGACTGAGTCTGAGGGGACAAAGCGGTTGACAGAATATCATAGAATAAATAGTCTAGCATCCTTTGTGTGGAAGTGGTTTTTCTTCAGCAAGGACTGTTCTTGTGCAGTAATGGCGAAACTAAGAGAACCATTCTATTAGACTTCTCTTTAGGAACTAATTTTTTTTAAGTCATGTCTACTCGATACATATTCCAAACCTCAGACATTTTTTTATTTCTATTCTGCTAAACTAACCCTCCTAATTTAATATGGACCATAAGCATCTTAAGAAACATCTCTATGTTTTTTCTTTGTCCTGTCACTCTTTTAAACTTTACAACACTAACTAGAATTATTGAACATGTTCTCACCTTGTTGACATCACAGATGTTTCCAGTTCTGGATTTGGAAGGAAACCAGAAAGAAGAACAAGCACCCCAAATGACCAAAATTCCAAGCTGTCATCACTCACAAAAGCAGTTACATTGAAGAAATAAACATGCCTAAGGAGATAATAACTAATGCTTCGATGTTAGAATATAAACTTTTCGAGGGCAATGTCTAAAGAGAAGAACTAACAAAAATAGTGTAAATGGAATAAACATTCTTTAAAAATAATGTTTGTCAGGCCATAGTAACATTTAGGGATAGTTTAGCAAATACCCCCATTCCAAATGTTAAAACTAGCATATACCCCCACTATTTTTTTTATCTAGTAAATACCCCCACTCCCATGTAAAACAGAAGAAAAAGAAAAAGTGGGGGTATATCTTTTTTTTATTTTTTATTTCATACTAAAAATGGGGGCATTTGCTAGATAAAAAAATAGTGGGGGTATATGCTAGATTCAACATTTGGAATGGGGGTATTTGCTAAATTATCCCTATAATTTATAAATGATAGATGTCTATATGTGGTATGTTCACCATAAGGTGACCGCGACGGTAGTATGTACATATATTTGGGAGTCTTTACCCTATGCAATAGATGAGGAACTGTTGTGCTCTGCTTCGATTTCAGATATTTAGTGTCCCTCCACTCTTGCCTTTAAGGCCTGTTTATTTAAACAAATTCTCTCCAACAGAACACAAAAAGGACAGTCTGAACCGAAGTTTGTCTGCTAAATGCAACGCCATAGATTTGCTGCTATTTTGTCTTTAAACCACCAACAGCAAATACTTGCTTCATAAGTGCCAAACCCAGTATCCTGTGTTTTTATACCTCTAAAAATGCCATATATGTTCCGAACTACTCTAACTGGGGGCAGGGAGTTAAGTTGTGACAATTCAATTGATAGGCCAAAATTACTGGAAAGGATTAGGTGAGTGCGTCTATTTCTTGTCCCTCCAATTGAATTTTAAGTTTAGTGTTCAAATGTCTTCAAGAACCAAGAGTACGATCCTTTTTAAACTTAAAAATGCCGAGTAGCTTTGCCACATTAAAGAAAATAAAGCTAAAATTACCAAGAAAGTAACGAAAACGTTAAAAAGAAGGAAAATCCATATGGTGCATTTCAATAGAATCACTTGAGGTAACTTTTTCTTATGCTTACCAACTCATAGCAGCCGACGGAATAGCAAGTTTGACAAATTCGTAGACATCACGAAAAGCCTCTCTTGAGAAGCCAGTCCATGTAGTATTGCATTCAGGAGAGAAATTGACATGAAGCGTCAAGAGTAACACGTTAAACCAGTAAGATATAGATGTTGCTAGAGCGGCCCCTTCTGTTCCCAGGCCAAGTTTGAACACCAAAAACCAACACAGTACAATGTGAAGAAGGGTTGTCAATGCAGAACTCATCAGCACTGGTGCCACTATGTTTTGTGTTTGCAGAAATCTAACATGGCATTGAAGAATAGCATAACCAAAAAGAGCTGGAATCAACCAACGAGCATATAGTCCGGCTACAGCAGATATTTGTTCATCTTCGTGAAATATCATAAGAATTTGACCAGCGTAGGCCCATAAGAAGGAGATAGGTACGCTCACAAGGGTGAGAACCAGTACCGCCCTTTGCGTGTAGATGCCTAACATAGGATATAGCTTCGCTCCAAATGCTTGGCCGCACAAGGTGTCCAGTGCGCTTCCTAAACCCAACTATTTATAGAAGAAAACCATGAATAAGATTTTCTCCACATAATGATCAAATGGGACTATTAAAAAATGGAGTTAAAACATTACTAAAGTTAATTCACTAGTCTTATAAGACTTTCTGCAATTTCTGATCCTCTATTAAGAAAAACACCGGAAATTGTCACTATTAGGGGTGAAATGTAATGGAGATGGCACGTGACAAGTTAGCATTTATTGAAATATATGAACAAAGAGTCAATTAAACAATGCATATTTATAAAGAGAGTAACAAACAACAATACCTAAAGAGAGGTCATAAAATCTGAAGCATCTGCTTATATGCAGTTTTGTGACTTTACTAGTACTATCTGAAAATTCAAGATTAAATGTAGGGTAAATTACCATCTCAATGGCGTGATCCTTATCAGGTTAAATATCCAGTACAGGTATTGATCATATGCAAAGAGCCATAGTGAAAACCTATGTTGCATGGACACAGAAAAATGGTGTCCGTATCCGTATTGTGTCCATACCCGTGTCTGTATCCGTATTAATGCAACATAACTACCTTTCTACCTATTTAAAATGTTTGTATCCCATATTTGTACTCGTGCCCGTATCCGTATTTGTGTAACATAGGTGAAAACCTATATATAGCTTAGAAATTGCAATCTTGTAAGGCTGGTAAAGAAAGAAAATGGTGACACTTAACAATATAAGAAAAAAGTAAGTGCAGCAACTAATTAAGATCCATTACATTAATAGCCAGTATCAAAAACAGAGAAGACTTGGATACTTTTAAGATCTGATAAACATCTTATTTCATAATGAATTTGTGGCTCTTGGGGGTATATAACATGTGCTTGAGGTAAGGAGAGAGGTGTTATAAGTCTTAAAAAGACTCGAGGGTTTCTATTAGTCATTGCCTTCAACATTTTTGTGCACGGTTGGTAAAAAAGGCGTACACAGGCTGCTAAATGGTGACTTGAAATGGATGAAGAATAAAAATAGAGACATTGTGGATTCCTGCATTACCATTTTTCATATGTATAAATTTCAAAACATTGTTCATAATAACTTTGAGATTAGAAACTAAAGGAAGTCAAGATGGACTGAAGTTACTAGGAAGTCTCTTCTTGGAGGAAGAATTTAGAACAACAGTAAAGGCACTGGGAGTACCAAGGCCCTGGAAAACACAATTTCCATATATATCAACAAAAACTAGGATTTGGAATTTGATGAAACTCTTTGAGATACTATTTAATGAGGATGCCAGTCTGAGATGAATTAAGAATGCCTCCATGCTGCTGATATTAAAGAAAGTTGAAGCTCGAAAAGTACGAGACCTACACCTCATTGAATCTTTCCTTTAAACTATTTCCAAAATCTTGTGTAATAAGATTTGCTCCACCTAAGGTTCATTGCTTCATCCGGTTGGTTGCTCTAGAAAGTATTCCTACTAAAGGCTTCCTTGAAGACAGAGGTCTGAAAATTCCAATAGCTCGATATTTATGTGCCCATTGTCAAAGATCCTTTGAAGATTGCAACCATGTCTTGATTAACTT